>OZ038513.1:44783179-44855679 GCA_964036315.1 Acanthosepion esculentum | reverse complement strand
AATCTGTTACTCACAGGACAGAATGGGTGCAAGAGGGTCAGAGTAAATCAACGCATAAAATACTTGACGGGCTTGAGAAAATGAATGGCAAAAGAGGTTTTGGAATATAGAAAAGACAGAATTTATTTAGAGCTGCATGGGTAGAGGAAATTGTGTAGAGCCATGTTCGCCTACGTCATGAGGGGACGAAGTACATAAACAAGAAGTTTATAAACAACTGTACTGAATTTTGACTCAATTTTAAACAACTCCCCTAATAATGTCAGTATGACTTAAGCAACTAAAAAAGAAAGAAAGAAAATACAAACTTATAAGTAACAGAAATAGTTACTAAATAGGTTATTTTATACTCAAGAATTCTACCAATTCTACGAGTTTACTTACATTGAAACGCCTTTCTTATTAGAGTCAAGGATGTATTTAAGTAATCATAAGTCATTTAAGCAACTTGAGTACGAATTCTTGTGGAAAATTTAAGTAATCTGAATAGTGGTTGAGATCTGAAGTTCTATTTAAAAATTGTGCATTTTTCAGTATTATTTTCTTCCTTGTCAATGCACTTAATCCATTAGTGAATACGAAGCATCTCTCTCTCTCTCACACACACACACACACACACACACACACACACACACACACACACACACACAAACACAAAATAAACGCTAAAATAAAACAAAAAGACTTACTAAATACATTATTTTAAACCATATTCAAGAATTCTACCAGTTTACTTACATTAAAAGTTTAGCAATGTTTAATCCACGTACCCGCAAAAAACAAAAGAAAAAACAAAAAGTCGGTGTGTGTCAAAGGGACGGTTATTCCCTTGACACCGCTATTACTGCACACACTTTTGACTCCCTCAGCAATGTTTATTTACAAGATTATAAAGATATGTGAATCAAACACAATGCGATATTTATTATTTAGCATTTTATAAAGGAAGAAATTTGAAAAGAAATATTTTTATTCAAAAATTTATTTCAAAAAATACAAAATTATCAAAATACAGAGTGCGATGGGTAAATTGTCGCCATTTCATATTTTTCATTTCGAGTATGCGCGTTGTTGCTTTTTTTGTCGACTGTACAGTATAGTAGAGTCAGTTGGGCACCGTCTGTGACAACAACAAAAAAAGAGCACCATGACGCAATTCACACCGGCAGAAATTTGGAAATGGCATGCTGCTTGGCATTTGCGCCGGAAGCTCCAATACGAATATTTCAGAGTGTTTGGTGTCAATCTGAGGACAGTGCAGAAGATTCGAAAAGACTTGGGTGAATCTAATGGTGATTAAGAAAGTACGGCAACTCGGAAACCTCACTCTGATCGTTTTGATAAGAAAGGAACTCCCGAATTTGTTGTTGAGTGCTTCGGGCTCAACACTGAGGCCTACATCAAGTGCCTTGAGAAGGTAGTATTGTCCTGGGTCAAGAAGATGGCTACTGAAAGACCCTATGCCTGGCAACAGGATTTTGCATCATGCTACTGGTAGGAGAACCCAGTCATGGCTGTCAAACAATTTCTGCGACCACGTCACCCCTTACATCTGGCCACCTAAGACCCCAGACTTCAGCCCCCTTGATTATTATGTGTGGGGCGCAGTTGAGCGAGTGACCAAGAAAACTCCTTGTAACACCAAAGATGAACTGAAGGCAAGGATTATGGCAGTATTCACCAACTTAAACAAGGGGACCGCCCAGAAGAGTTGCAGGAGATTCCGAAGTCACCTGGAAGCCGTGGCTGAAGCCAATGGCAATTTTATTGAAAAAATTTACTCTTTAGTATTTCAAGATATTTTTGTGTAACTTTGGTAAATATATCTGTTAAAATGAGATGTCGGTGTTATTTTCATTTTTGCGTAATTTAGACAATAATATATCAATCGCAGCCTGTCTATAAATCAACTGTAATTTAATATTTATTATTTACTGTTTTATAAATAACTATGAAAATTTTGACATTTACTTTTACATCAAAATTACGAATTTTCACTTTTCCAGTCATCAATCAACGCCATTTTCTGACACCTGTCGAAAAGCGATAAGAAACTTAAACATTTTTAAAAATTAATGTCTCGTTAAAACAGAAACTGTTAATTTGATGAATTGTGAATAGGATTAAACCAAAATTACCCTTTTTTTAAAAAAAAATTAGTGAAAAACAATTTTATTGTGCGTTGGGGGTGCCTCATTTTCTTACGCAGCCGTTTAAGTAACAAGTAGCTTGTACAGTTGTTGACAGAGAAACAGAAAGTGACGAAATATTACGGTAGGCCGTATATGACAAAATATTTGCGACTTCATGCCCTGGATTCAAGTCACCCTTTTTATTTTAATCCTCTCAAATTCACGGATCAATTTCTTTATGTTGTTATTAAATTCATTCTCTCTCTCTATATATATATATATATATACATATATATATATATAAGTATATGTATGTGTGTGTGTGTGTGTGTGTGTGTGTGTGTGTGTGTGTGTGTGTATTAAGGTAGCATATCTTCATTCAAGCATGTTTGGTTGAATAATCTGGATACATTATGTTTATTTATTTTTATTTTAATGCTCTCGAATTCTCGGATCAACTTCTGAACATTGATATTAAATTCCTTAAGAAAGGCGCCGTAGTTTTTCATTTCTTTTATTTTCCCAAGTACTTTCAATGTCATCCAAGATCATCTTCAGGGGTGAATTGCATAGACAAAAAAATTAATTTATATAATTGTAATTTGGTTGAATAATCTGGATACATTATGTTTATTTATTTTTATTTTAATGCTCTCGAATTCTCGGATCAACTTCTTAACATTGATATTAAATTCCTTAAGAAAGGCGCCGTAGTTTTTCATTTCTTTTATTTTCCCAAGTACTTTCAATGTCATCCAAGATCATCTTCAGGGGTGAATTGCTAAGACAAAAAAAAATTAATGTAAATGATAGTTGTGAATTTTTTTTGTGAATGGGCATGAAATGCGTTCTGTTATAAACATATACACGGACGAACGTACTCCGCTATAATTAATTTAAAAATTAACACCAAAAATTATTATATCCAGAGTGAGGCAAAAGTCATGCACCATAGGAGTTAATTAATTAATTGTGTTTTCAATGTCTGATTTTCTTATTTTTCAGAAACAATTTTGATGAATTAAAATTGAACTTAAAGAATTAAATATGAATGTAGTTAAATGATAGCGGAAACTCACCGACGTGTTAATGAATCTTACAGGTACTGAATTGAAATGTGTTTCGAAAAAGAAGGAAGACATTTTGAACAGCACATACAACAATTAAATGAGAAAAAAAAACAGATCGTCTATTCAAATATGGGTATCCACTAGAAATAACGCTTAATTTATAAAAAAATATATAAGGTGAGACAAAAGTAACACACTATAGAGCTTAATTAATAATGTTTCGAATGTCTAATTTGTTCTGATAGGTCCTGTTGAGTGGCCACCGAAGTCAACACATCTCACAGCCTGGGATCTTTTTTTCATTTGGGTTATTTCAAATCAGTTGTTGAGCAGACACGCCCAAGAAATATTGAGGAACTTAAAGAAAGAATGAAATATGAATGCAGTACAATGACAGATGAAACTCTCTGACGTGTTAACAAAACATACAAGCACAGAATTGAAATGTGTTTGAAAAAAGAAGGAAGATATTTTGAATAGCACATATAACAATTAAATAATTAGTAAATAAAATTTTCATGTGTAATTATCCTTTTAATATATTATCACTATAGTGTGCTATTTTTACCTCACCCTGTATATACAGGGTGTATCAAAAATACTTTTACAAACTTTGGGGCGGGTTCCTCACACTAAATCAAGGTAAAATGTCCATATAAACATATTTCCGCAAATTATTCGTTTCTGAGTTTTTCTTTTGAGGTGCCCTCTGCGTTACCATATTCATACCATTCATCTATGAAATTCGAATAATATTATAAGATATAATTATAATATATAATTATAACTAATACTTTTACTAGTTTAACTGAACAATGATTGTATCATAAAACATGTGTATACATATATATATATATATATATATATATATATATATATATATATATATATCAAGTAAGTGGTGCAGTTCAATTTACATTACATGAATCATTCATGCAAAAAGTAGATAGTTAAGTTAATGATATAATTGTAAGAATCACTCTCGCAAACAATTTTTAATAAAATACATTAACCTCGAACCCGTTGATGAATGTTATGATCCCTGTTTATAAATTCCAGTTGCATAAGGTCTTTTTTTGTTTGTATGAATGATTCATGTAATATATATATATATATATATATATATATGTACACACACTACAGTTCAAAAGTTTAAAGCAACCCCCAGAATTAGTATGGGATAAACTTGAGAAAAAAGGGATAAGAGGTGGATTCATACCTTTCCCAAAAGTATTTACGCGGAATTGAATATAACGAACCTAAGGGAATTGGGACACTGTCTCTCCAATTAACACTGCCGATCCTTTATCCATTACACCACCCACACATCCAAGCTTACAACACCTGTTATATGCAAACGGTCACTCATCTAGATACTGACCAGGTTCGAGGTTGTTTAACGTCGGTGATCGTACGAGAACCGGTGTTTCAACGTGATATGTATGGACGTAAGCCCGATTTTCAAAGAATGCCGTGAAAGGACTCTGAATTACCGTAATTCCCCATGTATAATACACCTTCATCCATAATACGCACACCTAAAATTGTGCTGAAAGTGTTGGAAAATGCTTCTACTCCCGCATAATACGCACCCCTTGTTTGGTAATCACATCCCTTTAAATTGTACCTCTCCAGCTTCATTACGGCCAGCGTTTTCAGCTCTCATTAAAAAAATGGTTTTAAACATAGAATAATATTATTCTAGGTATTTACTCTGTCTCCCCACTAAAACGAGTTGTGACACAAGGTCAGTTTTGAAGGTGGGATCCCGAGCGCGTACACCCGGGCCAGGAACAAAAATTGCTCGCAGCCCCCGTAACCGTCGGTTGCGCTGGCTTCGCTGCGAGCACCGATCCCTCCCTCTGGTGCAATGAGAGGGCGCGGCCTCGGGCAGCTGTCCCCCAGGGCTGGCCACACCTCTCAGTATAATTTTCCTCAGTTGCGACTGTGTCCTTTGACGGAGTCACCCCCGAGTGCACTCTTTTCAAGGACGAAACTGAGAGATGATAAATAGACGTAATACAAACTCCTCGAGAGGAATTTACACAATTTTATTCTAATTTAGTTTTATGATAATACGGATTTCATTTTACATTTATAAATATTGTTAGGTACATATGATTGTATTTGACATCCTTATGGGGTCGCAATCGCCGAATGTTAGGGTCAAATTGTCGTATGTTTGTGGTGAGTAGTTATTTCGCAACTGATATCAACCTATGAAACGACGATTTTTTTAAAAGATTTTTTTGTAGCTGCGCATAATACGCACCCCTAATATTGCTTAGTATTTTAAAAAAAAAATGTGTATTATACATGGGGAAATACGGTATTATGGAACTCGTTTTCGAAATTACGGGACATATTGAAGGCAACAGGAACAAAGGAAAGCAGAGAGTAGCCGACTTAACAAATGATCTTTTGTAAATGGATGGCGGAAGAAAAGAGAAATCTAAGAGTTACAAAAGAGAGAAAGGTGTGGAGAGCCATGATCGTCCATACTTGAAGGGACGCAACACGTAGAAGAAAAAAGAACTGCGAACAGAAACCATCCAAGTATTCTTAGGTACATAATAGATGGTGGCGGATATTTATTTTATTTTTTATTCATTCTGGGATGGAGGTGGGGATTTTCCGATCCCCCACCCCACCGAACTTATTAAACCTGAGATTTACCTCCCTCCCCCGACTGAACCAGGTTGTGACACAAGGTCGTTTTTTAATGTGGGGACCCGAGTGTTTCCACTCGGGCCGCTGGTCATAGCTGGTCATACCACCGCTACGTAACAGATGTCACCCGACGGTGGTGGGAACGCAATGGAGGAGAGAAGGCCTCCGGCACGGAACAGATATTACAACCGCAGCATCTACTCCGACGGGGAAAAAACCCTTCTCCTCCTCTGCCAATTATTCCGGAAGAATCCGAGGGGAGAGCTCCCCGAACTTATTAAGCCCGCTCCGTTTATTAATTTCAAACTTTGTAACCCTTTAAACGATTTTCCGATCACGCTTTAATTAAGACACCCGTTTACTGTATAATGAAAACATTTCCGGCACCCCGATTATTAAGGCTCTCCTCTTGTATTAGGTACCTAAGAATAAGTGTTAATGAAATCAATGTGTTTGAATACTTTTTACACCGTTTCTTTTAATTCTGTTTTATTTTGTATTGTATGTCGTGAAAATTATGTATTTTTTCTTAGTAAAACATCAATAGCTGTCCACTCGTATTCAATGATACCCGTCTATTAGGGCGGCTAGCCAATCCATATTGCAGACCCTTGTTCAGGCACATTTGTGCTTATTCAACACCCAGAGAGCTCACCTGTGGTTTATACAGCAGCTATGCTGAGCAGACCTTAGTTATAGTTTCTGGGCAAGAGCGTGTTATCAAGTGTTATCGATAATTTGAACTGCTGTGGCCTTGTTAGGACCAGAAATAAAGACACAAAGAGAGGAATTGAGTTAAACAAATATATTAACAGAAACAGTAATACAAACATATACAAACGGAAGTGTTCCAGCAAGAATGTTCGGTCCGACTGTCAGAGCTGACTGCTAGAAACTTCCCTTTCCAAAAGGCAGTACCTGCTCCTATTTATAGCTGAGAGAATCCATGCATGCGTGGGTAAATTACCATAACAATAGTAAAATCCCTTTCCAATGCATTTTCAAAGTAAAATCACTTTCCAATGCATTTTCATAGTAAAATCCCTTTCCAATGCATTTTCATAGTAAAATCATTATTCAATGCATTTTCATAGTAAAATCCCTTTCCAATGCATTTTCATACTAAAATCACTTTCAAATGCATTTTCATAGTAAAATCCCTTTCCAATGCATTTTCATAATAAAATCCCTTTCCAATGCATTTTCATACTAAAATCACTTTCAAATGCATTTTCATAGTAAAATCCCTTTCCAATGCATTTTCATAGTAAAATCACTTTCCAATGTATTTTCATGGTGTTGTGGCCTTGTTAGGGCCAGAAATAAAGACACAAAGAGAGGAATTGAGTTAAACAAATATATTAACAGAAACAGCAATACAAACATATACAAACGGAAGTGTTACAGCAAGAAGGTTCGGTCCGACTGTGAACTTCCCTCTCCAAAAGGTAGTACCTGCTCCTATTTATAGCTGGGAGAGTCAATGCGTGCGTGAGTAAATTACCATAACATGAACAAAGCCAACACACTCAAACTCTCGGCCACGATGACTTGGGACTTCTAGCACAGCTAACGAGGGCCCCCAAGGGTACTTTCTACCCAATTTCACTTACAAGGCTTGGGTCAACCCGTGGTATAGTTTTCAGGCACTTTTCAAAGGTGTCGCATGCTGGAATCGCCCCCCCCCAGACTGATATCATCAAGAAGTGTCTTTCCTGACAAATCGACCATATTCAAAGATACCAGCTGTATAAAGTAATAATTACTGTAAGCATCGAAAATGGACATGCAGGTAGTATAACAGTTATCGGCGCAGAAAGTGGAATCGGCGAATCGTGTTCAAATTCTGATCGAATCCGTTAAATTCACTTTCGTACTTATGCCATAGTAAGTGGCATGTGTCCAACGCGTCTAGCCCCCAGATACGGATTAAATAGCAAGGCTGTTTCAACTTTTTAGCTTTGGTTAGATAGTAAAAGAAAGCGAGAAGAAAGGACTATCTGTTGTTATAAACAATGTGTGGTCGCCAGCAAGAGAAAACAAAACTATTAAAATCAAACAAGTACCGAAGTTTAAATATTTAGGAAGTTATTCAACAGACAAGAGTAAATGTGACACAAAAATCCGACGGTGTATTAGAAAAGCGAAAGATGTCTTACAAAAGCGAAGCAAAATACTAAGAAACGGGAACATTTCTTCCCACCCGTTCATTGTCGAAACAGTTAAATGTAACCGTCTCTTCTACTCAAACAGCTTCTTCTCTCGCACTTCCCATCCTTGGAACTACCTTCCGCTTACTTGCTTCACAGATAACTATAATCTTCAAATGTTCAAGTGTAATGTCAATCGACATCTTCTGATACCTTGATCCTGTTCCCCGTGCTTCTCTTTATCCTTTCCTCAAACACCGGTTTTTACTCTTGCTCTTACCCTCTGTAACCCCTTGCGTGCTAGTGGCACTCCCGCCTTGCTTGGGGTGAAATGCTTAAAAATAAGAAACAAAGAAAATAGTGCTGAACTGCTATGTAATATCAATCCTTCTATATGGGAGTGAATGCTGGACAATCTCCATAGAGATGGAGAGGAGACTTGAAGCAAGAGAAAACAAAAAAAAGGGGGGGACTGAATTGCTATGTAATATCAGTCCTTTCTATATGGCAGTAAGTACTGGACAATTTCCTCACAGTTGAAGAGGAGACTTGAAGCAAAAGAAACGAAGAAAGAGTGCTGTACTGCTATATAATATCAATCCTCTAATATGGCAGTGATTGCTGGAGAATTTCCTCACAGATGAAGAGGAAACTTGAAGCAAGAAAAACAAAGAAAAGAGTTTTGAACTATGCAATATCAATCCTCCTATAATGCAATGAATGCTGGATCTGGACATTTTCCACACAGGTAAAGAGGAGAATTGAAGCAACAGAAACATAGAAAAGATTGCTGGACCGCTATGTAATATCAATCTTGCTATATGGCAGTGAATGCTGGACAATTTCCTCACAGGTGAAGAGGAGACTTGAAGCAAGAGAAACAAAGAAAAGATTGCTGGACTGCTATGTAATATCAGTCCTCCTATATGGCAGTGAATGTTAGACAATTTCATCACGCATAAAAAGTTGATTTTAAATGTGGTTCTTCAAACAGATATTGAAAATTCCATGGACGGAGTGATTAAGCAACGAAGAAGTCTTAAGGAACATGCAAACAAAAGATCATTTATACTCAGAATGAGAAAGAAAGCTGAAATTTCTGTGACATAATGAAAAATGAGAATTTGGAAAATATGAAACTCACAAGACATACCGAAGGCGAAAGACCGGGAAGGCATCTAGACAGGTATCTAACATGTTTATGTGAATGGATGGCAGTCGAAGGGATGATAATTTTTTTTTCTAAAAGCGACAAAGGTCAAGAAGTGTTAGGGAGCCATGGTCGGCCATAATAGCAACCAATCTAGAAAAAGGGCAATTTTAAATTCGAAATCGTAAATAAGGCAACAGAAAACCATTGCACCATCCTTCCGAACAAGTCATGATAATTTACAGATATAAAAGAAAAACGAAGCTGTGGAGAGTAATTACCACCTACATCATAAAAGAACATTTTTAAGCATTGGAAGTATATTGAGTCTTTTGCATTTCGAATACTTTCTTTTATTTAATGCAAATATTAGAACCAATAAATATCTATACATGATTAACTGATTTGTTTTTTTATGGCTTATCAACCCGTTGTGGGTTATTTAACACATTTTGGATTGTTTAGACTTCGGTGCAACCTCGGTTCTCGAACGTCTCACATGTCGAACAAATCGGTTTTCGAACAGAATATTGGAGATGAAAATGCCTCGGTTATCGAACAAAATTTCGGTCTCTCGAACAACATTGCCGAACCGAGTTGAGCCGAACGGAATCATTTCTTAGTCGAACGCCGTGTTGTATACATTCGTGTGCTGTCCTTTTCTTTTCCAATTTGATTGTACTGTGTCTTTTTTTCTCTTCATTAGTCCTCAGTCATGGCTCCAAAGAAAGCTAGCAGTGATACTGGTAAAGGAAAAAGAAAAGTTAAAAGAAAAACAATTGTTGATGATATTGCCTCTTCCTACTCAGTTTCATATGGCAAAATCAACGATCTATATTATTCTTATAAATAAAGAGACAATCATGTCTTTCCTTCTCCTTTTCTAAACAATAACATCTCTTTCCTTCCCCTTACACCATTAACTCTCCTATATACAGGTATGGTAAAATTGATTGTTTCCTCTATATTTTATCTGTTTAGCATTGGGTTTAATTTTTTTCTCTTAGATTTAATGATTTTCATTAGTTTTATGTATTATATGATTTTCATTAGCTTTGTGTATAAACTTGTACACAAAGTACTGTTGTTAAATTTTAAATAAGCAATCATCTTGGGACCAGGAACGGATTAATCCATTTCACATTGATTCCTATTGGAAGAACAGTTTCGGGTTACGAATGGGCTTCAGGAACGAATTAAATTCATTAACCGAGGTTCTACTGTATTTACATTTGTACTGTTGTCCTTATCTTTGTTCTTGCAGTTATCTCAAAAATCTGGAATGCTTCACGAATTTTCGTTTCATCCTTGCGCAGTGGCCGTGCTAATCTTCTTTGCCTCCTTCCAATTTTACTATATGTACTGTCGGGACGAGTCTGAATGTAAATAGTATAAATAGTGATAACTCCTCATCGCAGAAATTCACACAGAAAAAAAAAAGCATTTTGAATTGCAAGAACCATATCCTTTTTTGAGAGTGTATATTGCATTAACAAACTTTTTTAGAATAACAATGATTTTTCCAGATACAAATTCTAATATTTAACCCATAGCTAGGGGAGGATATGATATTATGCAACAAACTGGTCAGAGAAAATGAAAATAAAAATAAAGAACAGCAAGTGAAGAAGATTGATGACTGGATTTTTGAAATCGAAGAGGTTTTTACAATTTCATTTTACCAGTGAGTTCAGTTACGTACTAGTGAAATGCCTTGGCGAGTTTTGATAAATGTGTTTAAAGACAACACCTCGTGTTAAACATGTATTAGTGAACCTTTGCCGAAAAATGAGACACTTACAGAGGAAGCTGTGAATAATCATTATCCCCAACGCAGTAACAAAGCTTCAATGAGCCTATTCTATAAATATTTTCATGGTAATTGTTCTGATGAACTTTCCTCTTTTTTACCTAGACTTTATGAAATTAAGCGCGCGAATTCCAGTCAAATCCATTACATTCACTTACGTGCTAATACCATTAGGAAAAGTATGAATACTTTTCTTCTCCCCCCCAGCTATGGGGTAAATAGCAGGATAGACTGTTTATCCCATTTCTGACATTTCTCGAAATGTATAGTCATAGAATCAATGGAAGACACACCGTTAAGTAAATTATCACCCTTTCTCGTTGAAAGGATAATAACTAGCAGGTCGAATCCGAAATCAGTTAAAAAAAAAGAAAGGGAAAAACCTATTGGTAAAAATGGAAAAGTTCCATAACTATAAATATAAGGCTTACCTACATGAGAGGTTGAACTCTTGTAAGGGAGTCATAAGAAGTCAAGAATTGAGCTTAGCAACAGAAGAACAGATAAAAATGTCATTGTGAAGGCAGGATGTCAACGATTACAAAAGAATTAGCATTAAGAGGAATGGTGAAAGTATATTGACCAACACATATATATATTCACGTTTGACTCACCCACTATCCCAAGGGATGTTAAAATAGGTTTCACGGTCGAAAGAGTGGAACTCTATATTCCAGCTCCCTTGCGGTGTTTTAAGTGCCAGAGATTTGGACACCACAAAGATATATGCCGAGGACAACAGGGTTGTGGCAAATGCACAGGAAAGAACCCGGCCCACACGGAAGAGGAATGCCAGAGAGAGAAAGGAGATGCGCCAATTGTCATGAGAACCATCCTGCGTTCTCTAGAAACTGTGAAGTTTATAGGAAAGAAAAAAGGTGATGCAAAAGAAATGTGTCCTTCCCAGAGGCTAGAAAGATTGTCGACTCCTATATGGGAGCGCAGTCGTATGCCTATGTAACACAAAAAACAAATGTCAACAAACAAAAAACTCAAGAAAACAAATACCGGGAACTGATAGACAAATTACTGCATTTGACTACAAATGAGTGGCCAAATTTTCAAGAACACCTTAAAAATACTTATGGAGCCCAAGAGGAAACACGGGAGCTGGAAATGGACGGTGAAACAAAAAATGAAAACTTACCGCGTTCTCCTGCGAAGATTATCTCTAAACCAAAACACCAAAGATCTCCCATCCGTCCACCAACATGCAAGGTGAACAATGGAAAAAAAGTTTACAAAGACCTCCCCAAAGAGGAATACATCCACAGAGAAAATATCGGGCCAGTCAAAAGACCAAGCGACTCCTGTGGAGCTTAAAAACAGGAATAATCTATTGGAAAAAATATAGGTTGAGGAACCTTTTCCCACAAGGGTAAAAACTAAGAAATGTAAAAAAAACCCCAAAAAACAAAAAACAAAACAAAAACAAACAAACCCCCCCACATAGACCATAAAAATTAAAAATATATGAACAATAAAATAATATTACCAAGTGAGTAATTTAAAAAAAAACAAAAAACTTCTTACGAAAATAAAACCATCCAAGATTGTAAATTTCCTAAAAGAAGTTGGAATGTACACAAAATATGATTAAATAAAAATGGTTCAAATATATATCTATATATATACATACACACCTTTTTTTTTTTTACCAAACTATCGCTATAAATCTATTTCAAAATTTTGTTGGCATCAAATGACCCACTGAGGTTGCTATGCCATAAAACAAAACAACCAACCAACTATGTTAAAATAAAACCGTTTTTAGTTAGTATGTAAAACTTGAATGAACTATAACAATTAGTGTTTGCTGGATGAGCTCTGGGGAAAAGTGTCAAATTAAAAAATGGGTGTGGCCTTACTAAACTTGTGGGGTGGGAAATTCCCTAATTTATTAGGCACGCAAGAATATTGTTCTGAGCTACCATTCACGTTCACAATTACGGGTGGAACGAGACGCGGTGCGGATCTTAGGTTAATGCAGGTCGACGATTCGTTCCAGATGTCAATTGCGAAGTGAATAATTACGGCGTCCCTGTTCTCGGAGAGATAGGGAGAGATCAGCCAGTATTTATCAGCTGTTCCAGGACTCATCAAGCATAAATAAGAAATCCAAATAATTTGATTTACAAGTAAGTAAAATCATGGAGAAGCTGTTGCCGAAAAAATAAGAGTTTGTTTGTCAAAAATAATAATAATGCTTCGGGTGATTTCATTTAATTAAAAAAAAAATACTGGCGCTATGACAAATGCAAAGCAAAAAACAAATATGACGCCGAGAGAGGCCGGGAATTGGAATTACTAGTTCCAAGCAAGAATTGGTCTTCAGCATAGACGGGAAGTTCTCGTTGTTTAGCGGTTCAAGCAGCCAGTGCAGTCAACCAGGCATCAACAAAGCTAAAAGGACTTTATTTCAATCTTGCGTTGTCTACTCATTTCCGTAGATTGGCGGCTTGATTAAAAGTTGAGATAAAAGGTAACTAAAAAATAAGATGGCGGTAAATACCCATCAGAATTAATAATCATGGTTGACAATGCTTCATCTAATATCCTTTATTTCCGATCATGTGCTGTCTACTCATTGCCGTAGATTGATGTCCCGAGTAAAAGTTGAGATAAAAAGCAAGTAAAAAAGTTGTGATAAAAAGCAAGTAAAAATTAAGATGGCGGTAAATACTAGACAGAATTAATAATAATGGTTGACAATGCTTCATCTAATATCCTTTATTTCCAACCCTGCTCTGTCTCCTCGCGGCCGTCGATCGATGCCCCGCGTAAAAGTTGTGATAAAAATCAAGTAAAAATTAACATGGCGGTAAATACTAGTCAAAATTAATAATGGCTGGCAAAGCTTTATCTAATATCCTTTATTTCCGATCCTGTGTTATTTACCCCTTTACTTGTCGATTTGACTTTCAGTACTGATGTTATTTACTTCAACTGCACACAATGTTTCATTATTGTACGCATTCTTCGGACTGCTGCCTTAACCTACCTGTGTGTTTTTTTCTTTCTTCCCTTTTTCTTTTTAATCTTAATACCTTAGTCGATATATTCTCCAACCTTTCACAGGTGTGACCCACTCGCTAAACACCTCCTCACTACGTTTAACAAGTGTGCAACAATCTATGTCATTGGCTTGTTCTCACGAGAGAATTTTTAGTCAAAACAAAACAAAAATACGCCTATTTTTTTAAATTCTCATTCTGCTATAGGAGGACATATTGGCCCAGATAGATTTTTCGAAACAGCTAAAAAGAAAAAAAATCATTGAAAAATTGAGAGAATTTGGTAGCATCGTAATTGTGAGTTTAGTACAGAGTCAGACTAAGTGGTAAGCGGACAAACAATACATGAGTATCATATAAATAAATAAAAAGACAAAAAATATCGCCAGATATAGACAATGGAACGAGAAAAAATACAGTCACGTAGATTAAACCATAGTTTCAGCTCGAAATTCACTGTAAGTTATTCGAATCTGAAAACACCTGAAGAAGGTCGGAGGGCATAGACGCCGAAATGTTGCGATAATAACAACACAAAGATGAGGTCAATAGTCAAACTGTAAATAATTTAAATAATAATAACTACTCATCCGAGAAATTAATTCAAAATTATTTATCTATCTATGCAGCGCGGATGTGGCTTTTTTTTTAGTCATGATAGGATCTTGCGTTCTCTTGCGCACATGTGGCAATGTTGGGTGTCTTTTGCAGTAATTGTTATATAAATAATCTGTCGAACTTTCAAATGTCATTTTAGTCCGCCAACTGAGGCACAATATTTTAGCACTCTCTGCAAATGGAAATGACGCATAGCGCTGCCAATATTTGAGAATGGATCCGGTGATGACACGAGTCAAAATCGAGTCGTAGCCATCTATCTATCTATCTATCTATCTACTTCTCTTCATTTCTATCTATCTATCTATCTCCTTCTCTTCATTTCTATCTATCTATCTATCTCCTTCTCTTCATTTCTATCTATCTATCTATCTATCTCCTTCTCTTCATTTCTATCTATCTATCTATCTCCTTCTCTTCATTTCTATCTATCTATCTCCTTCACTTCATTTCTATCTATCTATCTCCTTCTCTTCATTTCTATCTATCTATCTATCTATCTATCTCCTTCTCTTCATTTCTATCTATCTATCTCCTTCTCTTCATTTCTATCTATCTATCTATCTATCTATCTCCTTCTCTTCATTTCTATCTATCTATCTTTCTCCTTCTCTTCATTTCTATCTATCTATCTATTTCTCCCTCTCTCTTCACACACACACACACACATATGTATGTATGATGTTTTCGTATTTATGTATTTAGATCTCTTAAGCGTTTCTTATCTATCTCATTTTGTTCATTATCTATCTATCTTCAACTATATATTTCAGCATGTTCATATCTCTATTCATATTTATGTATTTAGATCTCTTAAGCGTTTCTTATCTATCTATTTATCTATCTATCTATCTCAGTCCGTTTATATCTATCTATTTCTCCCTCTCCCTTCACACACACACACACACACATATATATGTGTATGTATGTTTTCGTATTTATGTATTTAGATCTCTTAAGCGTTTCTTATCTATCTATCTATCTATCTATCTATCTATCTGGCCTTGTGCCTCAGTTATTGTAATTTTACAATAATAAATATTCTATCTATCTATATTTACATTATTTGTAGACGGGATCTTGTCCTAATTTTTGTTCTGATCGTAACAACAAGATGTCAGCATGAGTCCGAATATAGATAACGTAAATTGGGCTCCCATAGGCGGTGTAGTGGTTAGCAAGTTTGTCTCGCTAGAACAATTACGACTGAGTAATGAGTTCAATCCTTACTGGGTGCCCTATACTTTCGGCCTTGTGCCACATCTAAGCTATACTTGGAAAATCACTCTTGATAACGTAAATAATGATAATTCCTCATACCAAAAATTTAGACATAAATCATTTAGAAATGGTTGAATCAATAACTAGCTGAAATGTTGTGTGTAAAGCAAATAAAATTAGCACCTTATGAGATATCGATTGAAAGTTAAATTTTAAAACAATTATAAGCTGATTGTGAGAATGCCGTCAGTTCTTCAAGTGAATGAGATATTAAGTTAACAGACTTGCGATAAAGGATTTTTTTTTTTCAAAACGTCAATTCCGTTCGTCTCGCGTGTTTCACGACAATCTTCAATCATATTTTTTTCCGGTTGAGGAAATTTAAACAAGACTGTTTTCATTTTATAAATTAATTTAATACTCCTCTCCATAAAGCAATTTTGGTTGAATTGGATGATTTTGCGACAGACAAACAACTGCTGGGTCACTTAATGTCAGAATTATTCTTTTATGCTTGAGTGTGTAAGCAAGCATAGTTCGGGTGTATCCGAGAGTCTGTAGCTTAGCGCTGTCCGAGTGTAAGTACCAGTCTGTAGGTAAGCACTCCCCTGGTGTATCGCCAATCTGTAGATAAGCACTCTTTGGGTGTATCCGCCAGTCTGTAGGTAAGGACAGTCCCGGTGTATCAGTCAGTCTATAGATGAGCATAGGTTGGGTGTATCAGAGAGTCTGTCGGTAAGCATTGTCCGGGTGTGTCGGCGAATCTGGAGGTAAGCATTGTCCAGGTGTCTCGGCGAATCTGGAGGTAAGCATTGTCCGGGTGTATCCGAGAGTCTGTCGGTAAGCATTGTCCGGGTGTCTCGGCGAATCTGGAGGTAAGCATTGTCCAGGTGTCTCGGTGAATCTGGAGGTAGGCATTGTCCGTGTGTATCCATCAGTCTTTTGGTAAGCACTATCCGGGTGTATCCGTGAGTCTGGGTTGGGCTTATTATTGAAACTGTAAGCATCGGCTCGAAAGGTGCCTCTTGTGGGTGAGAGGAATTAACCCTCCGCACAAGTTAAAATGTCGACGTATTCTAGGCTGCGCAGATGTGGCAAGCTATAAAACATGTACATATTTTAATCAAGAGGCCATAACAGACGGCAGAAAATATAAAAGTTAAATCCGAAGACGCTAATGACTAGCAAAAAATACTTTTCAGAAACTGAGGAAGATATTAAGGATTTTGAAAATATCACGAAGAACAAAGAAAAGAGCGCCAAACAATAAAATATCTAAATTCGTTTTGTTTTAACCATTTCAACTCAAGCAAGGCAATAAAGCCGCTAAGACGCAGGAGTGACTGAGTGTGAAATAATATAAGAACAGAAAAACATTATTAAGGAGCGAGACGAAGAAAAGGAATTAAGAAGATAGACGATAACGATTGACGTTGCATTTAATTTTTAAAGGTCAAAGTTGACTGGTAAGCAAGAAGACGGAGGAGTCCCACAAGCAAGAAAAGAAACTGTTCGCATAGAACTTTCAGTTATATCTAGCCGTTTCAACTGTAAAATGATGAGACCTTATCGCCAATCTAGTACTGCGCTTATATTCGTAAAATCTAGTTACCAAAGAGGGAAGATCACCAGAACAATTACCACGAAAATATAGAAAAGACACAGGAAAGCTAAACTGAGTAAACTCATGGTGAGTTCTACGAAAATAAAATATCGTAGAAATTCTCCCACTGCACCTGTAAATATTTGAGCTTAACAACTTTAACAAAATATTGCTATAACAATCATATGAATAACATCTTATGAATGATGGTCGTTATTTTCAGAAGTAAGGAGTACAAAATAAAACAATAGTGCGAATCCCTATGTTTTGAGTAAAAAAAAAAAAATAACTGATCATAAAAACTCGCTCCATAATCGAACATATACGCTATATAAAATAGGTAGAAAAAAATGAAAAAAAAAAAACGTTTTAATGTCTCAGTATTTAAAAAATAATTTTTAGCAAACTTGGATTTTTCTGCTCGCAAAATAAACCCGCAGTGTCAAATGGACGGTTTTTCCATTGACACCGCTATTATTTTAACTGCCTTCACTCCTCGGCAATATTTGTTTTCAAAAGTGAAGATTTGAATTGTAATAAAACCTAAACATATGAAAGTGAATTTATAAATTTCCTTTGTTCTTGAGAACTGACAACAAAAATAATAAATATAGATTGTTTATGTACAGTATTTACATTAGTCGGACTATTGTCCTCATCTTTGTCGCCATATTTGTCACAACGTTTCGGCCGTTGTACGCTCCGGCCTTCTTCAGGTGGTTAGAATTTCGAACTGAACCCTTTATTTCGATCACTGGGGTAGACTGTTCTAGTTCCACGAGCCATGTTTTGATGGATGTCAGTTATCAGTTATCTCCTGCTAATTTTCCCTCTGAAAGTTCTCCATTGCCTTAACCGGGTATTGAACTCACACTCTTTGGGTCTGTCACTGGATCTAACCAACGCCTTTATCCACTGTGCCATGTGTCCTTGTTTATTTACACTATTAAATTGATTATGGGACTAGTTGTCAAAACACCGGTTAATTGCTATTTAATTAGAACTTTATAAAATGCTGAATAAGGATTTCCTTATAGTTGGTTAACATATTTTAATAATTTAGTTTATAAATTTATGAATAAAAAATTGTTTCCAAATTTATTTCTTTATAAATTGGTAAATGATAAATATTGCATTGCATTAGTTTTTAGAATGTTGTAAATATGAAATTATTCTTGTAAATAAACAATCTAATAAATAAATAGTGTTTAATATTTTTGCTGTAAATTCTCAAGAACAGCAAAGAAAATGTATAAATTCACTTTCGTCATATATTCAGTTTTTTTTACAATTCTAATCATCGCTTTTTTTTATAAAAACTAATAGTTACAATAATATCGGTGTCAAAGACAATGGATTGTACATATGGGGTCTAGTTAAGACTTCATGGAGATTCTGAGGTATTATGGTGGATGAACTAAGAATGGTAAGTAAGAGTGCGTTGTTTTGGTGTAAGGAATATTGTTGTATGTTTGGGTCAAGGTCTGTGGCGAGCTAAATTTAACCTTAAGACAGAAGAAGACCGTCCTTTTCCCCATTCCCATTTTGGGCTTGTCCCACATTTCTTTATCTAAGCGGAATAAATATTGCTCTTCGCTATGGTACCTAGACTGTTTGAATTTAAGCGAAATACTAGACTGGCAGCGAGTTCTCATCAATTTACAGTTGAGCTGGCTAGATGTAACCGTAAGTTCTATGCTAACAGTTGCTTTTCTCACACTTCTCGCTTGTGGAACGCACTTCCGGCATTCATGCTTTCCAGTCAACTTTAATCGTCAAAACTTTAAAATTCAATGTCAATCGCTATCTACTGTCTTCCGGATTACTCTTCTATTGTTCTTCTATTGTTCTCGCTCTTTGTAATGTGTCTGCTGATGAGCATTTCTCTTTGGTACTTAGACTTTACGAATATGAGCGCAGTACTAGATTGGCGGCAAGGTCTCATCATTTTAGAGTGGAAATGGCTAAATGTAACCATAAGTTCAATGCTATGAGTTTATTTTCCCGCTTGTAGAACACACCCGGCTTCTTGCTTTCCAGTTAAATTTAATCTACAATTAAAATGCAATGTCAATCGTCATCTTCTATCTTCTTAATTTACGTTCTCTTATTTATCTTGCTCCTTAATAATGTTTTTCTATTTTTTATCTTCATCCGCACCCAGTGACCCCTTGTGTCTTAGTGGTTTTACTACAATGCTTAGGTTTGATTTATTTTTGTTTATTTTGTTTTACGGCAAATCAACCTCAATGGGCTATTTAATACCGACAAGAGTTTTAGGATAGGTTCGTATGAATAGAATATGTATTCTTTGTAAGAAATCAGTTTGGTTTAGATTGTTTTGTTTTACGGCATATCAAACTCAATGGGCTATTTAATGCCAACAAAATTTTTAGGATAGGTTCGTATGAATAGAATATGTATTCTTTTTAAGAAATCTGCTTGGTTTGGATTGTTTTGTTTTACGGTATATCAGCCTCAATGGGTTATTTAATTTCGACAAGAGTTTTTGGATAGGTTCATATGAATAGAATACGTATTCTTTGTGAGAAATCAGTTTGGTTTAGATTGTTTAGATCTAAGCAATTACGCTTCGGCGATTTCTGTTTGTCAAGATATCGTAAGTGAGGACACGACCACTTTTCTCAAACGAATTTAGGTAGGTTAGCAAGACAATGAACAAAAGCTTTCACTCAAACAAAACACAGTAAGATGAAGTCGATATAATTAGATTTCCGCTGTCGGATACCATTTTGTTTTTGTCTTGCCACATGTCCGAGATTGTGAAAACTCTCTTTTCACCCCAATACATACAAAGCAGACACATAAAGTACGCACATCACTCGCTCTCTCTCTCTCTATATATATATATATGTATGTATATATATATGTATGTATATATATATATATATATATATATATATATATATATATATATATATATATAGATAATATTAGTGGTCAATATATATATATATATATATATACATATATAAAGATAATATTAGTGATCAATATATATATATATATATACATATATATAATATTACTGTTCAATATATATATATATATATACATATATATAATATTACTGTTCAATATATATATATATATATATACATATATATAATATTACTGTTCAATATATATATATACATACATATATATATATATATATATATATATATATATATATAAATATATGTAGAATATTAATGGTCAGTGTATATCTAAATATATCCAGAAAATATTAGTGGTATATATATATATATATATAGATAGATAGATAGATAATATTAGTGGTCAATATACATAATTATATATATATATATATATATATATATATATAAACTAGAGGTCTATATATATGTATATATATAAACATAGAAACATGATATTAGTGGTCATTATATATATATAATATTAGTGGTCAATATATATTATATATAAAATATTAGTGGTCAATATATATATTATATATATATTTAAATATATAATATTAGTGGTCATTATAAATATATATATATATATATTAGTGATCAATATATATTATATATATATACAATATTAGTGGTCAATATATATATTATATATATATATATAAATAT
Organism: Acanthosepion esculentum; assembly: GCA_964036315.1. Classification (NCBI taxonomy): domain Eukaryota; kingdom Metazoa; phylum Mollusca; class Cephalopoda; order Sepiida; family Sepiidae; genus Acanthosepion; species Acanthosepion esculentum. The sequence goes on along the minus strand of OZ038513.1, from coordinate 44,834,633 downwards.
AAAATTAGTGCTCAATATATATATATATATATATATATATATATATATTGTATATATATATATATACTATTAGTGGTCAATATATATATAAATACTATATATAATATTAGTCGTCAATATATACATATATATATATAAATAAACTAGTGGCCTATATATATGTATATATATATACATACAAACACGATATTAGTGGTCAATATATATATATATAATATTAGTGGTCAATATATATTATATATAAAATATAATATTAGTTGTCAATATATATATTATATATATATTTAAATATATAATATTAGTGGTCATTATATATATATATATATATATATATATATATTAGTGGTCAATATATATTATATATATATACAATATTAGTGGTCAATATATATATTATATATATACAATATTAGTGGTCAATAAGTATATAAATATTATATATAATATTAGTGGTCAATATATACATATATATATATATATAAAATATTAATGGTCAAAATATATATATATATATATATATATATATACATATATATATATATTACATATATATAATATTAGTAGTCAATATATATATAATTATATAAAATATAATATATATATTGGTCAATATACATGTATATATAATATTAGTGGTCAATATATGTAAATATATATATTACATATATATAATATTAGTGGTCAATATATGTCTATATATATATATACAATATTAGTGGTCAATATATGTATATATATATATATATATACATATAATATTAGTTGTCAATATATAATATATATATATATATAATATTAGTGGTCAATTTATAATATGTGTGTATATATATATATAATATTAGGGGTCAATATATATATACATATATAAAATATAATATTAGTGGTCAATATATATATATATATATATATATTATATATATATTAGTGGTCAATATATACAAATATATTATATATATTTATAAAATATTTATATATTATCAATATATATTATATATATATATACAATATATATATATATATTTAATATTAGTTGTCAATATATATATGTATATAATATTAGTGGTCAATATATATATATATATTAGTGGTCAATATATATATATATATATTAGTGGTCAATATATATATATATATTAGTGGTCAATATATATAATATTAGTGAATAGTCAATACATATATATATATTATATATATAATATTGTGGTCATTATATATATATAATATTAGTTGTCAATATATATATATCTATATATAATATTAGTTGTCAATACATATATATATATATATATAATATTACTTGTCAATATATATATATATATAATATTACTTGTCAATATATATATATATATATATAATATTACTTGTCAATATATATATATATATAATGTTAGTCGTCAATATATATATATATATATTATATATACTTATGTAATATTAGCACTCAATATATACATATATATTATTAGTGGTCAATATGTATATATATATATATATATATATATATATATAATATTAGTGGACAATATATATATATATATTATATATATATGTAATATTTGTGGTTAATATATATTATATATACATAATAGTAGTGGTCAAAATATATATATATATATATATATATATATATATATATATAAAATATTAATGGTCAATATATATATATAGATATATATGTATATTAAATATATATAATATTAGTAGTCAATATATATATAATTATATGTATATATTATTATTGATCAATACACACACACACACACACACACACACACATATATATATTTATTTATTATAATTTTATTATATAGACAAAACCATTTTACTCACTCTACTACATGTATTGAGCTCTTTTTTGAATGAATGCTGCGAACGTTAGAATTTATATATTTTATAGATTACCTTCGTTCCCACCGCATCGGATATATATATATATATATATATATATATATATATATATATATATATATATATATATAATATTAGTCGTTAATGTTTGTTTTTTTTAAGCATATCGCCCCAAGCAAGGCTGGAAGCCACCAGTACGCAGGGGGTTACAGAAGTTTTGGAGGAAGAACAGATTGGAGTGGAGAAAGATAGTGGATCGATCAAGGCTAGGGGGTTACAGAAGATTTGGAGCGAGAGCAGATGGGAATGAAAGGTGAAAGGATGTGGAGAAGGGAAGAGGATAGATCAAGGCAGCTGGAGATGTCGATTGACGTTACACTTAAATAGTTGGAGATTGTATTTGTCAGGGAAGCAGGAATAAGGAAGGGAGTCCCACAGGCGATGTGTGCGAGACATGAAGCTATTGGAGTAGAAGAGACGTCTACATCTAACAGTTTCAACGGTGAAGGGGTGGAAACGGGATGCCAGCCTCGTGGGACGTTTAAATTCATGAGGTCTAGGAACCAGCGAAAGCAGCTCCTCGGAGCAATTACCGTGAAAGTATTTATAAAAAAGACAGAGCGAGGCAACGTCGCGTCTGTGAGAGAGAGACTGCAGACGAGATGACAGATCGGGGCCAATTACATTGCATATCCGTCTCTGGATCTTATCAAGAACCATGAGGCAAACAGCAGGGGCTCCAGACCATATATGGCAGCAATACTCCATGCAAGGGCGAATGGTCGATATATAGATTTGGAGGATAGATTCCGGGGAGAAAAATTTCCTGGCTCGGCACAGGGAGCCAACTTTCCTTGCGGAGGATGATGCAGTTGACTCGATGTATTTGTTCCATCTCAGATCAGCGGACAGCGTGAGACCGAGCAGCCGCAGAGAGGAGCTCTCAAGAAGTTGGTCATCAGACATTCTAATGGGATGCAGGGATGGATCCTTGTGGTGGTTAATAGAGAGCAGTTTAGTTTTAGAGGCGTTAAAGTTAACCATCCATTTCTTGCCCCAGTTCACAACCAATTGGAGGTCCTTTTCTATCCGAGATGCCAGGTTAATTTTTTCAGCATCACTGGATTTCTGTTTGAGGCAGGAGTAAATTGTGTTGTCGTCCGCATAGATGCCGACTTGGGAATCTATGGCGTCAGGAAGGTCGTTTATGAATATGAGGAACAGAGTAGGGCCTAGGATGGAGCCTTGAGGAACACCTGCATTAGTGGAATAGGAGCTGGAGATGAATCCATTGAGAACGACCTTCAATTTACGGTTTGACAGGAATGATTGTATTAGGTCAAACAATCGACCTGTGATGCCATAACCCTGGAGCTTGCGAAGAAGGCCGGCATGCCAAACTCTATCAAACGCTTTGGAGATGTCAAGGGCCACGGCACGAGCTTCACCCTTATTATGAATAGCTTGGAGGACAAATTCAGTGATGGCCGTAAGCACATCGGCAGTAGATCGGACAAAGCGGAAACCATATTGCTTGTGTGAGAGAAGATCATGGGATAACAGGTGATTAATCACATCGGTGTTGATAATGGCTTCGAAGACTTTGCCGAAGAGGGGTAGGAGACCGATAGGACGGTAATTAGAAGGGTCGGAGGGGTCACCAGAGTACTTAAAGACAGGAACAATGGTTGAGGACTTCCAGATATATAATATATATAATATTAGTATTCAATATATATATATTAGTGGTCAAAAATATATATATATATATATATATATATATATATATATATATATAATATTAGTGGTCAATATATATATATATATATATGATATTAGTGGTCAATATATATATATATATATATATATATATATATGATATTAGTGGTCAATATATATATATATATATATATATATATATATATATATATATATATATATGATATTAGTGATCAATATATATATATATATATATATATATATATATATATGATATTAGTGGTCAATATATATATATATAATAGTAGTGGTCAATATATATATATTATATATATAATATTAGTGGTCAATATATATATATATATATTATATATATAATATTAGTGGTCAATATATATATATTATATATATATATATATATACATAATATTAGTGGTCAATATATATATATATATATGTATGTGTGTGTGTAATTTGGCAGCAACTTTTCTTTTAAACATGTAGTATTGAATGTTAATATATATTATATATATGTTATATTCTTGGTCAATATATATATACATATATATTATATAGATATAATATTAATGGTCAATATATATATATATATATTATTATATTTATATATATTAGTCTAAATATATATATATATATAATATATAATATTAGTGGTCAATATATATATATATATTATTATATTTATATATATTAGTCTAAATATATATATATATATATAATATATAATATTAGTGGTCAATATATATATATATATTATATATATATATATATATTATTATTGGTCAATATATATATTATATATATATATATATATATATATATATATATTATTAGTGGTCAATATATATATTATATATATATATATATATATATAGTGGTCATATATATAAATATATATAATATTAGTGGTAAATATATATATACATATATATATAATATTAGTCTTCAATATATATATATTATATATATGTAATATTAGTGGTCTCTCTATATGTATATGCTTTATATATATAATATTAGTCATATATATATATAATATTAGTGGTCAGTATATATATATATTATTAGTGGTCAATATATATATAATATTAGTGATCAATATATATATATAATATTAGTGATCAATATATATATATATATATATTTATATAATATTAGTGGTCAATATATATATATATATATATATACATTTATATAATATTAGTGGCCAATATATATATATATATACATATATTTATATAATATTAGTGGTCAATATATATATATACATATATTTATATATTTATATAATATTAGTGGTCAATATATATATATATATATATATATATATATATATATATATTTATATAATATTAGTGGTCAATATATATATATATATATATATATATATATATATATATACATATATTTATATAATATTAGTGGTCAATATATATATATATATATATATATATATATATATATATATATATATATACATATATTTATATAATATTAGTGGTCAATATATATATATATATATATATAAATTCCCTTTAGGGTAGAATCCAGGTATATCTCAATGTCCAGGACAGAGTAAGAATATAATATAAAATGCTGAAACATTAATATTCCATGGTTGTAATTTATTACATTGTTTTCGTAATCATGATCCAATTCATCAGACCTACTAATTCATATATATATATATATATATATATATATATATATATATATATATATATGCACGTGTATTAAAAACATCATATTTCATGTGATTTACAACGCTAAAATAATATAAAATACTTTGTCAAAGTTTGTCATTCGTACCCGCATAATTTGTGCGAGTACTGCAAAATATAGCGTCCCGGAAGAAGACGTCGGAGAGTCGATTTCGAATCCAGATGGGTTCATTGCGTTGACCTTCGCATAAAAACACTTGGGAAAAGTAGACGTTCATCTCCTCCCTCAGCTATGGATTAACTAGTAAGGATTTAATCCGATAAACCGTAAAAAAAAATCAATCAATAAAAAGATGCTGCCCAGCAATTACTGTATAAGACCATACGTAATTTTTACTGTTTTAAAAGTTATTTTTTAGAATTTTTATAAAACCGAAATACAAGAAACACAATTTATACATTCTCTTTTGAAAAGAATTGACAGCACATTTTTTTTTCAAGAGAATTGATAACGTATCCTGGAATGAATCCAACTGCAAATTTAACGCTCTGTATTTCAAAAGATTTTGTCTGTACGGCCTCCATATGCCTGCGCCAAATCATTCCAGTTTTATCTCCAAATAACTGAGTTTTGTCAAAACCGGGCATTCATTTTATCACGTCTAAATTTGTCTAAATCGGGCGCTAAATTTATCTCGTCTGATCTTGTCGAAATGAGGGCCGGGGGGCTAAAGTTATATCGTTTAATTTTGTCTGGACTTTGCGCTACATTAATCGCTTCTAATTTCGTCTAAAGTTACATTTATCTCGACTAATTTTGTCGAAACCAGGCGCTAAGTTTATCTCGTTTAAATTTGTCGAAACGGGGCGCTACTTTCATCTTGTCTGATTTTGTCGAAATGGGGTGGTGGATACCTTTATCTCGTCTAATGTTTTCGAAACCAGGCGTTACGTTTATCTCGTCTGATTTTGTCGAATCTGGGCGCTAACTTTATCAAGTCTAATTTTGTGCAAACCGGGCGCTACCTTTGTTTTTTTCTAATTTTGTCGAAGCCTGGCACTATCGACTAATTATATCGAAAGTGGGCGCTATCTTTATCTAGACTAATTTTGTCGAAACCAGGCGCTAAGTTTATGTCGTTTAAATTTGACGAAACGTGGCGCTACTTTCATCTTGTCTCACTTTTTCGAAATGGGGGTGTATCTTTATCTCATCTAATTATGTCCGCCATCTTTATTTCGTCTGATTTTGTCCAAACAGGGTGTTACCGTTGTCTTGTCTAATAGGAGGCTAACTTTTTCTCGCATAATTTTTTCGAAATGGGACGCTACTTTCATCTTATTTATACTTATTTCATCTCATTTTTTCGAAATGTGGTGGGGATACCTTTATCGCGTCTAATTTTGTCGAAACCGAGCGCTAAGTTTACCCCGTCTAATTTTGTCTAAATGGGGCGTTACATTCATCTTGTCTCGTTTTATCGCAAGTGGGCGCTATCTTTATCTCGACTAATTTTGTCCAAACCTGGCACTGCCTTTATGTCGTCTAATTTTGTCGAAAGTTGCCGCTCGCTTTGTTTTGTCTAATTTTGTTGAAACCTGCCACTACATTTAACTCTTTTAATTTTGTCTAAACAGGGTGCTACTTTTTCCTCGTCTAATTTTGTCTAATCAGTTCGCTATTTTTACCTTGTTTAATTTTGTCTAAACAGGGTGCTACATTAATCCTGTCCAATTTTGATTAAACGGCACGCTACCTTTATCTCGACACATAAAAGGATGATTACTTATCTTGTCGATTTCGAAATCGTTTGTGTTGCTAGCATTTTTGCTACAATGACACTTGGTTCATCTAGTTTAGTTTGGGACACAAGGCCAGGAATACAGAGGTATTTTATGATGATGAAACTCACTCTTTATAAACGGATTTTTAAGAGCAGATCCTGTTCCAAAGTTCGCTGAGCGTATTGAAGATAAATATATTACCAGAAATGTTTCTCAACGTACAATCTTCAGCCAAAATCGATCTTTTCATGGTTGACTTGCAAGATCGAATGCTAGTCAGCACGGTGGCTCATTGTGAGGTAATAGAATCTTTCAAATTGACCTCAGCCAAAACAACACAGATGTGAAATCGGAAAATCGTAAAGTGTAATTAGATGTAAACAAAAGGTAATCAAAATCCTTTGTTTAAACGAGTAACCAAGAAAATGTTTCCTTTGTTATAGTTCGTATTAATTGAATTACACTAAAAAATAGTCCCACCTAAGCACCTGAAAAAATAGCAACTTGCATGCACCTGTATTTTAATTTAAGTAAATCTCAAACAACTCCACTACTGACGTAATGAGGCTTAAGTAACAAAAAATAAAGAGGAAAACTAAAAATAAATTAAGAGGAAAAGAGAAAAAAAAATTTTTCAAAATCATTTCACCCCCAAGCAAGGATACAAAGCCACTCAGACGCAATGTGTTGACGATAGTGAAAGAACATGAAAAAAAAATCATTATTGAGGAGAGAGGGCAATAAAAGAACAGGGTCGAAGGTGACAGAAGATGACAACTGATATTACCTTTAAATTTTTGAAGATAAAAGTTGACTGATAAGCAAAAACTGGAAGAGAGTTCGACAAGCGAGAAGTGTGAGAGAAAAAAAATGTTAGCATATCTTGCAATTTCAACTGCAAAATTATGAGACCTAACTGTCAATCTAGTACTGCGCTTAAATTCGTGAGATTGAGATACCAAAGAGATAAGCAATATTTATTCTGAAAATGAAAAAAATCCGACACAAGGCCAAAGGGCGGGATAGGAGAAGGCTGGTCTTCAATCTGTCTTATCTTAAACTTAGCTAGCAACAATTACTAACCCAAACATACCACAGTATTTCTTATACCAGAACAACTCATTCTTACTTACTATTCTTACTACAGTTACCACAATGCTTCAAAATCTCTATGAAGTCCTAACTAGTTCCCATATTTCCCGTCTGTGAGGGGTGAGGAATAAAAATAAAAAATACATAGAGGAAAGTCCATCAGAATAATTACTATGAAAATATTTATGGAAAAGGCACTGGGAAGCTACTTTATTGCGATGGGAAAGTGACTGAAGCCGAGATGCCAGGTCAAGACCAATAACATTACAGATTATTCGAATTTCATCAAGTATCTCTAAATGTATACCAGAAGCAACAGACTAGTTGTTACAGGAATATCCAGTGCCTGGACGAAGTGTAGATTTATAGATATTTTTAAGATAGATTCTGGTACGAAAAATTGAGAACGATACAATAAACCAAGTTTCTTAGCAGCAAGCCTAGCAGTTGACTCGGTATAATCGTGCCACTGCATGTCAGTGCAAAAGGTCAGTCGGTTTGGTTTGGTTTGGTTTGGTTTACGGCATATCAACCTCAATAGGTTATTTAATGCCGACAACATTTTTATTCCTGATAATGTTTTTCTTCAAAAATCTATTTCTGGGAATATTTTTCCTTGAAGAAATCTATACCTGGTCATATTTTTTCCAAAGAATGTATAGCTGTTTGTATTGCTGGTATTTTTTTAAAAAGTATTGCCGATAATAATTTTTCCTTCAAAAATTATTGCTGGTAATATTTTCTTTTATTCCAAAGTATTTCTGTTATTAAAACCTATTTTTACACAAGTTTGGGTGTCAACTATTTGCCCATAGCTAGGACCCTAACAGGTGCTACTGACCCGGGTCAGGGTGGACCTGGGAACGCCAGCAATTAAGAGGTGGTTCCAAGCTCCTCAAAACCTCCTGATCAGAGGCCTTGCTGTTGGACGTAGTTTATCGTCTTACCCAGGAAGCGGATGTAGTTTATCGTCATAAAGTTTAGTTGGAGAAGGCGCGCTGATTTACTCTTCTGGAGGTTAGCATCAGCCATGCTGAAAGATGGTTAAAAAATTACACAAAAAGGTACTGAATACGTTATTTCATACTGTACTCAAGAACTCTATCAATTCTAGTCGTTTAGTGTGAATAAAATTTCTTTCTTTTCTACTTATTAGACCCAAATAATAAAAAAGTAACTTGAATACTAATTCTTCTGCAAAAAAATGAATTTGTTCGTTTAGCGGCATATCAACTCTTTATGGGTCATCTAATATTAATATTTAATTTTCTTGGGAGCATTAGTAATTTCATTTACAAAAAATATATTGCTGGTATTTTTTTACTATAAAAATGTATTTTTATAGTTTCATATTGTTTTGACCTCAGTTTGGGAGTTAGCTATTTGCTCATACCTGGGACCCTAGCAGAGTGGACTTGAGAACAACAGTAAGAGGTGATTCCAAGCACCTCAAAATCTCCCGATCAGTGGCCTTGCTGCCGGATGTAGTTTATCGTCATATCAAGAACATCTCTGGGAAAAAAAAATTAATAATGTTCAAAATTCTAAGTTGCTTTTAAAAATCATCTAAAAAAATACAGTTTCCCAGGAGGTTGAACAGCCTTCTATGTGAAATCATGAGAATTTATGGACAGTCATGACCGCCCGTCTTGTGTTGCGCTTCGTAGTTTTTCTTCCTTTTCCAAGGTTCCGCCATCGATTCAAACAAGCTCGTCAGGTAAGTGGCACGCTGCCTTCCCCTGTCTCTCTTGCCCTCAATATGCTACGTGAGGGTTAAGTTTTCCAAACCGTCCTTCTTTATTATGTGTCCAAGAGATTTCAGCTGTCTTTTCCTGATTCTGAGTAGTGTTCTTTCAGTGTTCTTTCTGGTGCCATTTTCTTTAAGATTTACACGTTGCTTACTCGCTCCGTCCATAGAACATTTAGTATCGTTTAGTATCGTTCTGTTGAAAGACATTTCTGCTGCCTCTAATTTTTACCCCATCCCTGGGAAGATTGTCCAACACCCACTGCCATATTAGATATCCAGCACCCCTTTCCTTTGGAACATTTTTCCGTTTCTCAGCCGCTTGCTTAGCTTTTGGGATTGCCTCTTTCGCTAGTTCAATGCGTGTTCTGATTTCGGAGTCTCATTTCCCATTCTCTTTTAAAACACTTCCCAGATATTTGCATTTCTGCACCCGTGTATCTTATATTGCTAATATATCGGTAATAAATTCTGGTCGGGTCTTCAGGTTGAACAACAGAGAGACGAAAAGAAAAAGAAAAAGAAAGAAAAAGTAAATCAATAGTAAAACAAAAAGAGAGAGAGAGAGAGAGAGAGAGAGAGAGAGAGAGGAGGATGAATGGTGTGAAAAAGAGTATAGTGTTAATGTGTGTCTGAGAATGAGAGAGAGGAATTGTGCATGTGTTAAAGTTAGAAATAGGGGAAGCGTGTCTAAATAAATAAAGAAGAGAAAAAGAGAGCTAAAAGAAATTTTCATAATATAGAAAATAGACAGAGCCTCTATTTTGGGGGTTGCTTTTAAGATTACAATAGAGAATTCATTATAGTATTAGAAAAGACCCCAGGAAACTAAGAAGGAAATAATTATTAGAATAGTTAATAGAGAGAAGATGGCGACCTGGTGTCTCCTGTTGGCTATCAAAGGATAACCTACCAATTGTGAGGTACAAATCTGTAATTATCATGAGCAATGTTTTTTTTGTTTTGTTTTTTTAAAGCAATTCACCCAAAGCAAGGCGGGAGTGCCACTAGCATGCAAGGGGTTAGAGAGGATTGAGAACAAGGGTAAAGAGGCGTGTTTGAGGAAAGGATACAGAGAAGGACGGGGAACAAGCTCGGGTTGTCAGATGTCGATTGACATTACACTTGAATATCTGAAGATTATAGTCATCGGGAAAGCAAGTAAGGGGAATGGAGTTCCATAGACGGGAAGTGCGGGAGAAGAATCTGTCTGTGTAGAAGAGACGGTTACATTTAACCGTTTTGACAGTGAACGGGTGGGACCGAGATGCCAGCCTGGTAGCTTGTTTAAATTCATGCAGTCAGGGAACCAGTGAAAGTAGCTCGTCGGAACAGTTGCCGCGAAATACTTGTAGAAGCGACAGAGGGATGCCACGGTACGTTTGTGGGGTAGTGATTGTAGACTAGATGCCAGATCAGGACCTAGTTGTGGGGATAACAGTTTTAGAAATGTGTTATTGTTGTGTTCCGCTATTATTTTATTGGAAGCCGTAAAACTTTTATTCCTTTTGAATAGTTTAGGTTCGCCGTCGGCAATGTTGCACATCATTCTCGATGACTGCAATCTCGGAAAAGCAGTCTCTTGAAAAACTACCTGAGGATCATCGATATCTAACGCAAGCGATATCTAACCGCACGCCCGCACGGGCGGAATATGGCACAAGACCGAGTACCACGGGTACATGAAACTAAGGACAAAGCTTGCTCAAACCCTCTCTACATATGGCGACGTCTCAAGCGTCAAGCATTAAATCTTGCTTTCTTACGAAGAGAAGGCACTGCCAGGAGGGACGACCACTCCACGGCTTGAGCACTCGTCAATTAATGCTTCCAAGCCGAAGGGCTGAGCAATGATGACGGTCAATGTACAAGCTAAAAACAATCATCTCAAATATTATCACTGTGTGGATTTCTTTATTCTGCCACCAACCCTTTGGATGTCTGGCGCAGAAAGAAGACTATACGAACTCATAGATAGAGTAGTAAAAGAAAGAGAGAAGGCAAGAGAAACAGCACAAGATGCGATCTATAAATTGGAGATGTTAAAATCAAACAGCCTCAGCCTAAAACAATAAATCCAAAAACTGTAAACTCTGTCTCGAGGAGAAAAGATGTATAATCACCTTCCCAGACCAACACAAATTACTAAATAAATGATCAGAACTTCTCAAAATGAAAACACAAAAATATATTTTCATTACATTAGTTAAAAAATGAAAACTAAAATTAAATACCTTGTAAAATACCATAATTAAAAATGCAAATAAGCTGGGGTGTGTTTTAACAGATGACCGAAAAAGTGACACCGAAATCCGAAGATACATTGGGATAGTGAAAGATGCCTTCCAAAAGCTAAGCAAGTATTGAGAAACAGGAAAATATCGTTAGAAAGAAATAAATAAAAAAAACTTTGAATTAGAATTACAATCAATCCACCACTATAATAATGAATTCCGGACTGTCTCTTCACAGATGAAGAGGCGACGTGAGACAACATGACTGATTGATTTTTTTTGCGCCATATCAACCACCTTTTGCAGGTTATTTAAAGCCGGAAAATAATTGTAGATATTTCTTGGAGATAATTATGCTGTACTAATGAAAACCCTATTAATTAATCCAAAGCTAAGTCGAAATGTATTCATACCTTTCCAAAGGATATTATTAAAGACAACAGAAATGTGCTTCTACAAAGGGGGTGCTGAAAATACAGTGCACCGAGCATGTAAGCAACGAGGAAGTCTTCTTCAGGAAAATGAAAAAAAAAATAAACAAACTATTATACTTACAATCAGAAAGAGACTTAAAAATTTGTTGAATACATAATGCGGAAAGAGGGCTTGGAAAACATGACACTTACAGCGCTTACCGGGGGAGAAAGCGGGTAACATATCTGATGAGCCTATGCGAATAGATGGTAGAATGGGTAACAGGAAGCATAGTAAAACTAAAACAAACATTACTATCAGCTACAAAGGATCGGAAGTTGTGGAAAGCCATGACCGCCTACGTCCTGAAGGAACATGGCATATAGAAACGAAGCCGGCCTTATTTTAATAAGTGTAAAAAAATTTACAACCTCAGAAGGTAGACATTTTTTTTCAGTGGGGTGTCATCAGTTCATCGAAGATCATTTCAATACCTGAGACAATCACATTATCCCGGAGTCATAGGCATACGTAATTGCTGAGTATCACCATGTTAATTGAATTATTCCAGTACAAGTCACAGGTGACTTCTGCTATGTGCTCTGTTCCTATAAGACTAGCGCGGTCACCATTCTCTACTACTTAAAACTCTCTGGTTGCTTACATGCTCCGCCCATAGTATTCTCAACATCCTCCTGTAGAACAACACTTTTGTTGATATCGTGTTGTCTCTTCATCTTTGAGGAAATTCTCAGGCATCCACATAGGAAGATTTACATTACATAACAGTGCAGCGTTCTTTACTTCGTTTCTCTTGCTTCAAGTCTCCTATAAACTTGTGTAGAAATTGTCCAGCATTCACTGCCGTGTAGGTGGATAGATATTACAAAGCAGTTCAGTAATCTTTTCTTTGTTTCTCTAGCTTCCAGTCTCCTATAAACTTGTGTGGAAATTGTCCAGCATTCACTGATAGATATTACAAAGCAGTTCAGTAATCTTTTCTTTGTTTCTCTTGCTTCAAGTCTCCAATAAACTTGTGTAGAAATTGTCCAGCATTCACTGCCGTATAGGTGGATAGATATTACAAAGCAGTTCAGTAATCTTTTCTTTGTTTCAAGTCTCCTATAAACTTGTGTAGAAATTGTCCAGCATTCACTGCCGTGTAGGTGGACAGATATTACAAAGCAGTTCAGTAATCTTTTCTTTGTTTCTCTTGCTTCAAGTCCTCCTATAAACTTGTGTAGAAATTGTCTAGCATTCACTGCCGTAGAGGCGGATAGATATTACAAAGCAGTTCAGTAATCTTTTCTTTGTTTCTCTTGCTTCAAGTCTCCTATAAACTTGTGTAGAAATTGTCCAGCATTCACTGCCGTGTAGGTGAATAGATATTACAAAGCAGTTCAGTAATCTTTTCTTTGTTTCTCTTGCTTCAAGTCTCCTATAAACTTGTGTGGAAATTGTCCAGCATTCACTGCCATATAGGAGGATTGATATTACATAGCAGTTCAGCACTCTTTTCTTTATTTCTCTTGCTTCAAGATCCTCTTCACCTGTGAGAGCATTGTCCAGTATTCAATGCTATATATGAGGATTGATATTGCAGAGAAGATCATCACTCTTTTCTTAGTTTCTAATAAGATTTTCCTGTTTCTTAATACTTTGTTTAGTTTTTGGAAGCCATCTCTTAATATTTCAATGCGAACTCAGTTTTCGGTGTTACAATTTCTATCCCTTGTTAAAACATTTAAGCTTGGGTGTGAGTGTGGTGTAATGGGTGATGGAATTGTTATTCGGATAGTCGGGTTTCAATTTCAGTTCGGTTCGTTATAGTCACTTACGCGCAAATACCCCTGGGAAAGGTATAAACCCATCTCTTCTCCCCCAGCTATGGGTTACTTTGTAAGAATTGTATCACCAAACCATTATCATCGCTATAAATGAAAAAAATATCTGCATATAAAATATTTTGATTCCGGTATTAAATAATCCATAGAGGTTCATATGTCTCTAAACAAAACAACCAACCAACCAATCAGCTATTCAAATTTCTGTACTTCGTTGGTTTAGACATCTTCAATTCATAATTTGGATATTGGGCTTTTTCTTGGCAGCAAGAGGAAAGGTAAGGTCACTCTATTTATACTGTTCTCTACAATTCTGTTTTCTTTTTCATTTCATTTTTTTTATTATTTTTTAATGTGTTTTCTAGTGGTTGAATTGTAATAATTCCCTATAGTGGAAGAATTTTAAAAAAATTTCTATAGTGAGACAATATTCTATAGTGAAAAAAAATCTGTATTGAAAAAATTCCTATACTGAAATAATTGTGAAATGAATCCTATAGTGATAAAAATTCTATAGTGAAATAATTTTGAAATAATTCCTATAGTGAAATAATTTTTCTGTAGTGAAACAGTTTTGAAATAATTACCATAGTGAAATAAATCCTATAGTGAAATAATTTTGAAATATATACCTATAGCGAAACAATTTCTACAGTGAAAAGAATTCTGTAGTGAAAAAATTCTTATAGTGAAATAATTTTGAAATAATTCCTATAGTGAAACAATTCCTATTGGGAAATAATTAATAAAGTGAAATAATTTTGAAGTAATTACTATAGTGAAATAATTCGGAAACAATATCTATAGTGAAATAATTTTCTATTTTGAAATAATTTCTATAGTGAAATAATATTGAGACAATTACTATAGTGAAATAATATTGAGACAATTACTATAGTGAAATAATATTCAAACAATTTCTATAGTGAAATAATTTTCTATTTTGGAATAATTTTGAAACAAATTCTATATTGAAATAATATTGAGACAACTTCTATTTTGAAATAATATTGAGACAATTACTATAGTGAAATAATATTCAAACAATTCCTATAGTGAAATAATTTTCTATTTTGAAATAATATTGAAACAATTCTATAATGAAATAATATTGAGACAATTACTATAGTGAAATAATATTTAAACAATTTCTATAGTGAGACAATTCCTATAGTGAAATAATATTCAAACAATTCTATAGTGAAATAATATTCAAACAATTGTTATAGTGAAATAATATTCAAACAATTCTATAGTGAAATAATATTCAAACAATTACTATAGTGAAATAATATTCAAACAATTCTATAGTGAAATAATATTCGAACAATTCCTATAGTGAAATAATTTTCTATTTTGAAATAATTTTGAAACAATTTCTATAGTGAAATAATATTGAGACAATTCCTATAGTGAAATAATATTCAAACAATTTCTATAGTGAAATAATATTCAAACAATTTCTATAGTGAAATAATTTACTATAGTGACCAATTTTTCCTATAATGAAATAATTTACTGTAGTGGAGGAACTGAAATAATTTTCACAGTCTTATAACAAACAGAAACTATTTTTTAAAACGATATTTTTTCTTTTTTTCACGGCTGACATGCAGCCATCTTTCGCTTAAATTCCTTTACCTATTTTTTTCAACATTTTCTTCAGTTACTGTTTTATTTATTTATTTACTTATTTATTTGGCTTCCCTTCACTAAACAAATTTAACAAATCTTTTACTCGAAAATTGAACAAGATTTTTTTGTTGTTCCCTGCCTCAGCCCTGAAGACCTACGTTACGTAAAATTATAAAAAAACAAACAAACCAGAAAACAAACAAATCTATTGATCACTTCTGAAACGGACGCACGGCGCATAAAAAAGTCGTGATAATTCAACTTTTTTCATCAGTTTCACCTGGGGTAAAAATCGAACTTGTGATTAGAAAAATGTGTTGTTTAGTTTAAAATTCGTTGTTTTTTTTTTTAATATACTATTGTTCACAAAGCCGAAGAATCACTCAAGGTCATGGTTCTCTTGTACTTGAGACTTCCTGGTTATTTACACGCTCCGCCCATAGTATTCTCAGCATCCTTCTGTAGAACTACATTTCTGTTACTGAATGAGATTGTTGTAAAAGGAGGAAGATGTGCATATTATGAAGAACGGTTGACCCGGGACTTGAAGAGGCTAAGATGGTAGTGGTCGGGAAAGTATTCCCTCGGGAGTTTATACTACAAAGTAACAATTCTGGAGAAGAAGCTTTCTTCCTAATACAAAGGAAAATGAGGAGAGATTGACGCTGTTTACGTGTTATGGTGGGTCCTGGCTGTGAAAGCCTGAACTGGTGGAACTGAAGAATGTAGACCGTCTGAACACTGGCCATAGAAATAGCGATAGAGTAGCGAGGACCTAACAACGGTTCGTCAGTGGGAAATGGGCTGTGAGAGAATAATTCATCACCCGAAAGGTCGCATAATCTCTATTGAACTCTGTCAATGCTGAACGACGAGAAATGGTTAGTTCCAGATTTAAGAGAAAGATTCCATTTTTGGCTGAAATTATCATTCAGTCGTAACGATATGCTAGACTAGATCGTTAATTATTACCGCGATGCCGAGGCACCCAGTGAGGATCGAAGTTTGACATAATGTCCCAACCATAGAGCATACAGTGAAGATCAAACGCTCTCAATAGTTAGGGCCCAGCTCTTTAACCATTACTTCATTTAAACTGGAACAAATTTGGGATTATGGAGCACTGTATATCTGTGTTTCTATTTTTTTTAAAAATCATTTCACCCCAAGCAAGGCGGAAATGTCTCTAGTACGCTGGGGTGCTACTGGGAGTGAAAGTGAGAGAAAAGACTGGGTGTAGGGAGGATTGAGGACAAGACAAAAGATGAACGGGATTCAAGAAGATAGAAGATGGCAACTGACGTTGCATTTATATTTTTGAAGATTTTAGTAAATGGAAGGGAGTTCCACAGGCGGGAAGTGCGTGAAAAGAAACCGTTGGAGTAGAAGTGGCGGTTTGTTTTTAGCTATTTTCAACAATAAACGGGTGGGACCTAGATGCCAATCTAGTAGCAAGCTTCAATTCATGTAGTCGGGGTACCAGGAAAATGAGCTCGTCAGAGCAATTGCCATGAAAATAATGGTAGAAAAGGCAGAGGGAAGCATACCTACACAGATAGAGATAGGCGTTACATAGAAACTATTACTGACAGAAACAGCAGTAATTTTGAGAGTATATCATATGGAAAGAAGGTTTAGAGAATTTAACACTCAAAGGATATACTGAAGGGAACGGGAGGGAAGCAATGTGTGACATACTTGAAAAATTTGAGCAGGGGGATCGTGAAAAAACTGCCACAGGTTCAATGTGAGGGGGTCGTGAATGAAAATAAAACATTTCTGAGAACAGCAAAAAGGGTAGCTATAGAGAAGCAAGATCGCCCACGTCCTTAAAGAAGATCGCGGAGAGAGAACGAGAAAAAAAGAAAGAGAAAGAAAGAGAGATAAAGAGAAAAAGAGAGAGAGAAATAGAGAGAGAGAAAGAGAGAAAGAGAAATAGAGAGAAAGAGAAATAGAGAGAAAGAGAAATAGAGAGAAATAGAGAAAGAGAAATAGAGAGAAATAGAGAAAGAGAAATAGAGAGAGAGAGAGAGAAAGGGAAAGAAAGCGTGGGGATATATTTTCGCTTTACTTTTCCTGCAAGATCGATTGATCCCTCTTCGATAATTCCTCGCGTGCGCATATTTCGATACGTCGATTGAAGTCAAGTATACTGTCTGAGTCTTTGAGAATCGATTCCAGCAAATCCGCCTCACTTCCCGCAAACCCCGGATCACAGACCTTAACATAATATTGATATATATATATATATATATATATATATATATATATATATATATATATACACCTGTGTATATGCAAATGTCAGTGAGCTATTGTCATATATACTTTAGATGCAAGGCACACGTGCACTCAGATAGGCAGGCGCACAGAAACAGAGGCGCTTGCAAGGTGACTGAGGTCGTCATGGTCCCCATAGGGCGACGGTCGTGCCTAGGTAAAGTTCTTCTTTCTTGAACGGAGCGGAATATTCTTTCCGCCATCTTCTTATTTGCGGCCTTGTGCCAAACTAGTAACGAAAACTATATTTGTGAGCTTTGCCATGGAGAAAATGCTGAAAAACCTCATTAGGAAGTCAACTGGTAATGTAGTGAGTTCCAAACCTATTGTGTCTCAGATTTACAGCCTTGTGCCAGACGAGACTATACTTAGTAGCACACACACCCACATACAATATATAAGCTAGTGCTGAACAGTTCTCGGCCCTACCAAGAAGCCTTTTCCAAAAAGTACCTAATGTTTGGTAATTTGCTTTTAATTCGGAAAGCGGCTCGAGGCGATATTTCAACGGATGTGTAGGTGGCGTAATATTTAGCAACCCGGAAAGCGAAATCGGAGAGAAAAGTTCGAATTCTGGTCGAGTTCATTACATTCCCACAAATACCGTTGGGACAGTTATAAATAGAGTTATGTGTTAAATAGTCACAACTCAGGCAGCTACTCAAGTTTCACAATACTTTAATCGTCAGGCGATTAGACCGCTTAGATAGATAGATAGATAGATAGATAGATAGATAGATAGATAGATAGATAGATAGATAGATAGATAGATAGATAGATAGATAGATAGTCCGCGTCTCGCCAATCACACCAATGAAAATAACAAACAAATAGCTGCTGATCAGGGTATTTCTAGAAGATAACGCTTTTAAGGCGATCAGTCTTTGTTATTAAAGGGCTCAATATTAAGAGATAGTCAATTAATAGTAAGAAATATAATTAAATGTTCAAATCTGCCACAAGGACAGATGAGTATTTAATTTCATTTGTTATTACACCCCCCTCCATATATATATATATATATATATATATATATATATATATATATATATATTATAGTTGTAAGGTAGATAAGTAAAACGGCCAGATATAAGCAGGTGTGTATGCGTGTGCTGGTATGCATACGCGGGCAAGCAAATAAATAATCTTCAAATTTATAGATGAGGTGTAAACGTGATAGTGCTCGATGCAGTTCTACAGAGCAAAGATATATATTAATTAGTACATATACGTGTACCTACGTTTTGTTGTGCGACTATAGATTCGGTGGGTGGTTCTCAGCTCGTCGGACACAGGATCTATGTTGTTGGAAGTAAACAAATGGCCCATTGGAGTTTCACCGCTACGTAGCGCCAAAAAATAAAGTTGCAAAGAAGTGTGTTAAATGCGATGCTGGTGAGTTAGATTTTTGTAAAAAAATTGTTTATTTCCAACAACATAGATCCTGTGTCCGACGAACTGGGAACCACCCAGCGAATCTATAGTTGCACAACAAAAGGTAGGTACACGTATATGTACTTATATATATATATATATATATATATATATATATATATATATATATAAGAGCCCGGAAAAATACAGTACCACAAAACGGACGGATGTCAAAATGGTCAATGCAGTTAACTTGAAAAAGGACATGCAGGGAAAGTAAATATAATAAAGAAACAAAACACTTTATACAACAGCACACAACCTTTGTTTCGACCAAGGTTGTGTGTGGTTACATAAAGTAACCTTAGTTTCGATATATATATATATATATATATATATATATATATATATATATATATATATATATAAACCATAAACGTATCATTATAGCACAGCACACATTATTTTATAGCAATGATTGAACTTTTCATGGGAGTGCTGTCCAAAAACGGAGTACCCCCAGTTTGTATCCCCCTATTACGGGCATTATTGGGTACCTCATACAGAGAAACTATAATACATGTATACAACAACAAGTAGTGTGATTTTATTATGAGAATGCATTGGGAAGTGATTTTACTCTGAAAATGCATTGGAAAGGGATTTTATTATGAAAATACGTTGGGAAGTGATTTTATTATGAAAAAGCATTGGGAAGGGATTTTATTATGAAAATGCATTGGGAAGGGATTTTATTATGAAAATACATTGGAAAGTAATTTTATTATGAAAATGCATTGGAAAGTGATTTTATTATGAAAATGCATTGGAAAGTAATTTTACTATGAAAATGCATTGGAAAGGGAGTTTATTATGAAAATGCATTGGGAAGGGATTTTATTATGAAAATACATTGGAAAGTGATTTTACTATGAAAATGCATTGGAAAGGGTTTTTACTATGAAAATGCATTGGAAAGGGATTTTATTATGAAAATGCATTGGAAAGGGATTTTACTGTGAAAATGCATTGGAAAGTGATTTTATTATGAAAATGCATTGGAAAGGGATTTTATTATGAAAATGCATTGGAAAGGGATTTTATTATGAAAATGCATTGGAAAGGGATTTTACTATGAAAATGCATTGGAAAGGGATTTTACTATGAAAATGCATTTGAAAGGGATTTTACTATGAAAATGCATTTGAAAGTCATTTTATTATGAAAATGCATTGGAAAGGGATTTTACTATGAAAATGCATTTGAAAGGGATTTTACTATGAAAATGCATTTGAAAGGGATTTTACTATGAAAATGCATTGGAAAGGGATTTTACTATGAAAATGCATTTGAAAGGGATTTTAATATGAAAATGCATTGGAAAGTAATTTTACTATGAAAATGCATTGGAAAGTAATTTTACTATGAAAATGCATTGGAAAGGGATTTTACTATGAAAATGCATTGGAAAGTGATTTTACTATGAAAATTCATTGGAAAGTGATTTTATGAAAATTCACTGGAAAATAGAGCAGTTTAATGTGAATAATTTCCTTACGGATGACGAAAAGTCTAGAAGCAACAAAAATGTTGTTCTACAGATGGATAATGCTGAGAACACTAGAGGAAAATGGGAAATGGAAAGCAGTCCTTCTTAAAATCAGAAATAGTGAAACCTTTTGATACATAGTATGAGGAAAGACGACTTAGAATACTTAAAACTCAGAGAATAATAATAGAAGGAAACAACGAGGAAGTTGCTTAATGTTTTTGTGAATGTATGTTATAGCAGAGTTAAGGGAAGAGCGTAGTGTCTTACAGTGATTTAGCAAAAAGCAACAGGAAATTGTGAACACTCGCGTCCTCAGGTGAAACGGTACATAAATGGTGATAAGTAAGGCACTTTCGACAACTCTTCTATAAGAAGTTAACGTGCGTATTTCCAAAGCGGATACGAAGTAAAACCTATGGATTTTTAGCAGTGATGAGACCAACGGATAAGAGTTATGTAGAAATAGAAGTGTTAACACTTACCACCCAAGCTGTCTGAAATCATTCAATGCTACACACAGGTGAATCTATCACGGACTTCGTAAAAGATTTAAAAGTGCAATGAGTGGGACTCCAGAATCAATAGCTCATCTTCTTTATAATAAATGCGAATGTCAGCGTGTCACTGTGTTACATCTTTTCAACTTTACTCCTACAGTCCGTAGCCCAGCATATACCATTGTGGAATCAGGCCGACTCCGTAAGCAAATTAAAAACAATCCGAAACCAGCAATCTTAAAATTTGGATTCCTAAGTTTTCATTACTGTGATTATTTTCGGTTATTTTTGTTCGTGATTTTTTGCGACAAATTTTTTGTACGATAACAAATTTTATAACTATAATAAATTTGGAAATAATCGAAATTATTTGCGAAATTCAGTGAAAGTCACCTATGAAATAAAAAAAAATTGTTTGTACGCAAAGTAAGGACCTACGTACATAAAAATTGTCTTTATATTAACTATCGGCAGAAGAATTATCTTTGAACTTTTAAAAGGTATTAATGCAATACTTAAATGTAACGATCAATTTCGATTTCTCTAGTTTATTGTCGCCAATCGCATCTCCTCCTTCCTACCTATTGTGACGAACGTCCAATCAAATGCCGTCCGCAGGAGTTAGCTTACATGCCGCCCTATAGGGCGGCTTTTAAGCTCGTTGTTTGCAGTATAAATGATCGTAAACACAGACATGTTCCGGGAAGAACGAACAGGGTAATCTGAATGCAGTAGAGGTTCACATATGTGTACCTGAAAGCACAGCATCAAAATATTTTAAAACAGGTTGCGAGCTATTCTGGGTGTCAGTCTGGTGGTTCTGGTGAGAAATTCTGAATGGGCTGTACCTATTATCTTTGACGGAAGCATCTGTGTGTATATAGAGACTATAAGGTTAATGTGAATCCAGCTTCAATGCTTGTTAACTATCAGTCAGTTATTAGGCGATCAGTTATCTTTTAATACATGGCTGACGAGGCAGATTTTCCCCGCAGTAGGTTGCCATTTCTTTCTGTCAGTTGCCATCTAGCTATAGAACCCGGTCTGTCCTGCTATTTACCCATAACTGGGGGGGGAGGGTGAGGATTCATACCTTTTCCAAGGGTATTAGCACGTAAGTGAATGTAATGGATTTGACTGGAATTTGAACTCGGCTCTCCGATTCCTCCGCCGTGTCTTCCTTGATAACTATACAATTCTAAAAATAGAGGATTTACTTTGCAGAAATCAAGGAATGTCAGAAGTATACAAAAATAGTTCCGGTTCCTTCTAAATTCTACTTCCACTCTATGCTTCTAAGGCTTGTGCTTACTTAGGCTAATTACAACTACACACAGTAAGGCCCTACATTGAACGGCTCTTGGGCCTTGTATTGGGTGAACATTAGTAAAAGATCTCGGACGGGAGACGCCACGAATGAAGCTTGTAAAAAAAATGGTGTAAGAGGAAGGAGAAGAAAAGTGTGTGTGAGTGTGGGGGGCGAGAACAGCGACTAAAATGATCAATTGTCGCTCACATTTCGCTAGTCTAATATTCTTAATCTTTTCGTTTATTGGAATAATAGAAGTGCAGACAAGAGAAAAAATTGGATTAAGCACTTCCCTCAAGAAGGTTTTATAATTACGATACAATTCCTCCTCCCCCCCCCCCCCCAGTCAGCAGCACTTAACATCTAGTATCACTCGAAAAGAAAATTACACACTAATTTTGATCAAAAAGTATCAGGGAACTAAAGAACGCAGAGTAAAGCCGCTTGACAACGACAGACCTTGAACTCTATAGCCCATACGTTCTCACTCTCTGCCGTTGTTTATAGCAGGGTTTGGAAGGGAGGTGTGTAGAGTGTGGTCATATCACCACACCACAGAGGTTCCATCTAAGCACAACATTCCAGAGTTCCGACAACGACCATATTCCACAGATCTCACCCATTGGGATTTTTTTCTCCTTTAAAAACCAAATCCGACTTGAAAGGGACAAGATTTCAAGATGCAGAGGGGATACTTCGAAGGAGATTAAATGCCGAATTGATATGTGTTGTAGTTTCCTTTTTATAGCACCAGTCCAGATACTTTTGATCAGATCTCGTGTGTGTAAAAAGCGCAGGACCAGTAAATCTGTAGCTTGTCACGCAGGTATAAGCTGAATTTTGGTCTGAAAATTTAATTCAATAATGTTTGATCTAAGTGATTCATGGAGACTTGTTTCGTTAAGAACAGTGACATGGGAGCGGATTATGATGAAAATTAATTATTCGTGGAGTCAGGTCATTTTTTCGTCATGAGGCTATATAATCTTACTGAGAAATATATATATATATATATATATATATATATAGCGTGACCCCAAAAAACGGGAATTTTTGAAGTGCGTATTGCCAGACATGAGCAAGTAGCAACACTGCGAGACAGTGACCTTGAGCAAGTAAACATTTTGCCATTTTAGTAACGAGAATAAAATTCACAGTATCCCAGCTGAGATGTTGCAGCAGTCAATGAGGAATCTCAACAGCAGATTTCAAGAATGCATTCGTACAGGAGGACGCCATCTACAGGACGTAATTTAAAAAAAAAATGAAAATTCCATCATTGTTTCTTAAATGGCATGTTTTAAGGTTTCAATTACTATGAATTAAATATTTTTCTTCCATCACTCTTGGTTTTATTGGATTGTTAAAAAGTTCCCGTTTTTTTGGTCACCCTATATATATATATATATATAGTTGTAAGGTAGATAAATAAAACGGCCAGATATAAGCAAGCGTGTACGCGTGTGCTGGTGTGCTACGCGGGCAAGCAAATAAATAATCTTCAAATGTATACATGAGGTGCAATATATAAGATGTATATATAGTAATGGTAATATTGCTAAATAGACCGGGTCAAAGATTCTGGGCTGTCTTTTACTCAATGGATAGTGTCTTTAAAAGTGATATCGTACACACCCGACCATACCTTCCACTAGGCAAAGGGGGTGTAGGTCAAGCAGGAAAGAGAAGAAGCAAATATTTTGAAATAAGTTGTGATTTTCTTCATTTATTTCTCTCTCTCTCTCTCTCTTCTTCTCTTTCTGTCGCCCCCCTCTCCTAAAATGAAGCGACCCAAACTTTTAAGACCACAATCACTAGATAAAGGCTGAGCATTTAGATAGAAAATTCCGTTAAATTCAGCTAGTCGAGAAGAAGGGATAATATTATGAACAGGAATTATAATAAACAGATGAAAATATGCACAGATTAAAATAAAATTAAACACAGAAATGTGGCTCTACAGAAGGATGCTGAGAATGTATACCATGAACCGAACATGCGAGCAACGCCAAAGAAATTGGAAAGAAAAAAGGGCAATTATGCTTAACATCAGGAAGAGACAGTTGACATTTCTGGGGCACATGATGAAGAAAGAGGGCTTGGAAAATCTGATACTCACAGGACAGATTCACAAGAGAGAAATAGAAAAAAACAACGCATAACATATTCAGTGAGCTTGAGTAAATGGATAGCAGAACAAGGTTTAGGAGAGATAACAAAAAGACAAAACTTATTAACAGCTAAATTGGACAGGAAGTTGTGGAAGGCCATGATGGCCTACATCCTGACGGAACACGGCACATAAGAATTTTAATATTAGCCGTTTCCCTACAAGGAAGCGTTTTGCATTCATTGACCGAATAGCTAGTACTGCTTTCAAAGAATTTTTCAGGATAGTATTTACATTAGTCGGACTATTGTCCTCATCTTTGTCGCCATATTTGTCACAACGTTTCGGCCGTTGTACGCTCCGGCCTTCTTCAGGTGGTTGGAATTTCGAACTGAACCCTTTATTTCGCTCACTGGGGAAGACTGTTCTAGTTAGTTGGAACTAGAACAGTCTACCCCAGTGAGCGAAATAAAGGGTTCAGTTCGAAATTCCAACCACCTGAAGAAGGCCGGAGCGTACAACGGCCGAAACGTTGTGACAAATATGGCGACAAAGATGAGGACAATAGTCCGACTAATGTAAATACTGTACATAATACCTCATCTCAGAAATATAGACAGAATTTTTCAGGAAGATAGTTTTTTTCAAGTCCAGTAGCTTTTATCGCTCTTTCTAATATTGATGGGGGTTTTCTTACCTGCCTGTTAATTAAAGTAGTGTGGAATGTCAACATCTTGATTATGCCATCATTTTCTCTTAGAGTTACATGTGCTTGCCATTTCAGTTGTTACTGTTGTTAGTAATCCTCAAGTGATATGATTTCTTTTATTTGGTACAGTTCTTTGTGAATCTTTAGTACCAGTCAACAATGTTCGTAGAAGAATGATCTTTGCGAAGACCCACAGGCTTCACTCGCTCAAAGATATTCTTAACTATTGATCTTGGAAAGCGGTTGTATACAGCTGACAGTTTAGATATTTCTGAACGGGTTTGGCGCTAAGTACGACATATATTTGAAAGGCTCGATCTGATGAGGCTATTTGAGAGCATGACGCAAGTTTTCAAGTTAATGTTTTTGTTTTGTCGTAATTGGCAATGTTGAGTGGAACCACCTTCAGACTTGATCTGACGAGGCTATTTAAGAACATGACTCGATTTCTCCGGTTAATGTTTTGGTTTTCTAGAGATTCTGATTCGTGACGCTGGGAAACGTATTCGTTTAGCTAATTTAGATAGAGACCACTGTATAGGTGGGGATCTTCATTTTTTCTCTTTTCGTTTGTTTCATTTTCCTTTTCTTTTATATCGTTTTTTTCTTTCGTTCTTTTTTTATTTCATTGGTTTTTCTTTTAATCAGGTTTTTTTTCTTTGGTCACATGGCAGGCTTTGTATTGGTTTTTGTGATTATATATATATATATATATATATATATATATATTATTACTAAATTACACGTATACCCATGTTTACAGTACGACTCAGAGTATATGTAGGTATATGTGTAATTATTAATATATACTTTATAGCTTTGTTTAACTACATTGAGTACTGTTTTGTCTACAACGTTGATTAAATAGTTATTTACTCAAGTGTATGTGTACGTAATAGCACACATATATGGTTGATTATATCAATTTATTTAACTCATTTCTACATCATTTCTCTCTTTATATATATATATATATATATATATATATATATATATATATATATATATCCTTGTGCAAATTAATTGAAACAACTGCTTTATTTTCCTTTCTTTCACCATACGGCCAGTTTTAGATCCACTGGTGTAAACAGGGTGTAATCGATTTCTATTTTTTTCCTCAGATTAGGTCATTTGCACTGGTGTGCAGTAATATGAATCTATTTTTCGGGGTGTATGATGAAATTTGTTTGGCCTTGAAAAATATTGCGTCACCCGTTATGCATCAAGATTTCATCTCGCCCACACACATTATTGTCTCAACTGTCGATTAGTTGTCTTACGGCTATTGTCTGCGATAGACGTTACTCCAAAGAAGTATAAGAAAACACTGGCAAGCCTTACAAGTGAGCAAATCAGAGAACTATAGACTGGCCCGGGAACTCTCCTGATTTAATACCAATCGAGAATCTGTGGTCGATCTGCTAGAAACAACTTCGTGGAATGGACATACGAAGTAGTAATATGTGCACTGGGTCATGATTCATTGGAAAAATACGAAAAAAAGTAAATAATAACGGAATTATTCCCTTTTGTTTCAATTAATTTACTCAAGGGTGTATATATATATATATATATATATATATATATATATATATATATATGTGTGTGTGTGTGTGTGTGTGTGTATGGTCATTCTTATTTATCCAGCACACCTTTCATTTAATCTTCCATCTTTAAATTTATTTGAAATTGAATGTGTATATGTATTTCTGTCAATTTAAAACATTTTAACTTGACGTGGACACGAAAGGATCGAAACCAAAATAAATACATATAATATGTTTAAATTATTTAACTAAATCTGTTTAAGTGAAAAAATATGCTGCATAAATACACGCGCACGTTCACACACACACACACACACACACACACATATATATATATATATAATTTTTTTTCAGCTTTTATAACAAACAAACCAACATACAAAAATGAGATCATTATTACCGGGGTGAGCGCGAAAGTAGATCACATACTATTAATTTAAATTGCCGTATTCTTCAAGTTAGGTGAATACTGTTAAACTGGCCGAATTCATATCACTACGTAATCCGAGGTAGAGATAGAATCCGTCTGCCTTGATAGGCAGTTCATCTAAGGTAAAGAAGATATTTTAAACCTCCGCTGCCTTGCGATCATATCCAAACGCGGAAAAGGCTATGGAAGCAAATCCAGACAAGAAATCCTGACTGGAGTTCCGAAGACGGTTGGCTCTCAATACTGGCAACTTTCCGGCAACTCCTCTAGCCAAATATACTGTCCTGTATTACTTTGTAGTGTCGGTACGGCCCAGAATGGGGTCAAGTGGTCTGGGCAGCGTCTTTTCTTTTTTTTCGGTGCTATGTGTGATACACGCTTAGGCGACCATGTATTTTTCGATACATGACTGACGAGGCAGATTTTTTTCCCGAAGTAGTTTGCCATTTCTTTCTGTGGTAGACTAGTTGCCATCCAAGGCTTGAGAACCCGGTCTGTCCTGCTATTTACCCATAGCTAGTGGGGAAGAAGATTCATACCTTTCCCAAGGGTATTAGTACGAAAGTGAATGAATTCGACTGGAATTCGAACCCCCCACCCCATTCTTCAATTCGAGCCGCTGGGTAGCGTACCACCTCCATATGTCATCGACTTAGCCTGTGTCGTGGAGAGGTTACTCCAGTTTCACCACTAAAAGACTGAGTTTTTGGTTAAACAGGCCACTGCCATTGTCTCATACGATGAACGGATGCTTACGAACAAACGTTTTTTTAAAAAAAATTAAATAAAATGATTCATTATAATATAGACTGGCTGATGTACCCCTCTACGCCGGTAAAAACTCAAGACTGTTTATTTTATAAATGCCATTATCATATCAAGGATATCATATTTTTCTTATTCAGCAATCCGTACTCTTAATTGTTTTTTCTTTCTATGTTGATATGATCTTATTTTCAGTTTCTGTGGCAAAAATACAATCAGTATTATCGGAGCGAGTGCAAACGGAGACTAGGCGGGTGCCAATAAATTTCCATTCAGATTCACTTCTCAAAATTTGATCAAATGACAAAATATTAAATAATGGCTTAAAAGCCGCCCTATCTGGTGGTATTTAAGCTAGCTCTTGCTAAGGACACTTGACTGGGCCTTCGGCTTGTTCAGGAGTATGAGAATCCCTAAGTCTTTGCATATTCTCAGCACTGGAAGCTCTCTTAGCTGCCTTTTGATCTGGGTATTCATTTGCACGGGACTTTCTTTTCCTCGCTGCAGCCTTGGCTCATTTGATTGCAATCTGGTCCTCTGTTGGCTGAGATTTCTTTTTGCGAGGCATACTGCTGCCGTATGCGATAGGCAACAATAAACTACAGAAGAACTCAAAATTGATCGCTGCATTTAAGTATTGCATTAATATTTAAGCTTAATATCGCATTAATATTTAAGCTTACCTTTTAAAAGGTCCTGTCACTGGCTCTAACTAACGCCTTTATCCACTGTGTCATGTGTCCCTTGAGGATATATGTGTATGAATTTCTGGGTATTATAAACATAATGTCTTCAGCAACCAATTCTTTTTTTACCAAGGACACATGGCAAAGTAGATAAAGGCGTTACTTAGATCCAGTGACAGGACCTAAAGAGTGTGAGTTCAATACCCGGTTAAGTCAGTGGCGAACTTGGAATGAGAAACTAACAGGAGATAAGTGACATCAAGGAAAAAACATGGCACGTGGAACTAGAACAGTCTGCCACAGTGAGCGAAATAAAGGGTTCAGTTCGACATTCCAACCACTTGAAGAAGGCCGGAGCGTAAAATGGCTGAAACGTTGTAATAAATATGGCGACAAAGATGAGGACTATAGCCCGAATAATGTAAATAGTGTACATAATACCTCATCTCAGAAATGTAGACATATCTTCTCTGTTTCTCATAGGATATATCTCGAGATTCTTAAAAAAATGTGTCTGTAATGTAATCGATCCTGACCAGGCATATCGACTGCAGTCACTTTCTCACCGTCTTTTCTACAAATATTTTCATGGCAATTATTCTGATGAGCTTGTCAGCTTGGTGCCTCAACTGCATAAATTTAAGCGTGCTACCAGAATGGCAACTAAGTCTCAGAGTTTCATTGTTGAACTAATTAGATGCAACCGTCAGTTCTATTCTTTGCGTTTCTCGCACTTCTCAGCTGTGAAACTCCCTACCGATTTCTTGCTTCTCGGTCACCCATAAAAAAGACTTCAAAAATTTAAATGCAACATCAATCGCTATCTTCTGCCTTCCTGATTCTTTTCACTTTTCACAAAAGGTTTCTCATTCTCTTTCACTCATTGTAACCCAATGCGTCCTAGTGGCATTATCGCCTTGACTGGAGTGAAATTATAAAAAAAGAAGTAAATACGTAATTCAATAACTTAAAACATGAAATATGACCATTTGCAAAAGGTATAGCTTAGTCAATTGGCTTCACAACGAATCTAAATTGTAATGTCGTATAACATCATTTTAGTCGGAGATAAATGTTTTATTTTATACAAGCGCCTTTTGCTGGCTCGGATCGGAGTTTTTTTCCTATTCTTTTCTTTTTAGATAAAAATACAGTTCCACTTATGTCATTATTCATCTGTTAAGAGTTAAACGTTCGTAACTGGTAGAGTATTAATCGAATTTAGCGCGGAATTGTAAGAAGCAGACGATAGGCAGAAGTGAAGGAGGTCTGCTGAGAATTCTCTTTTTACTATCGAAGCAAAAACTGGAAATTTAATAACGAGAATACACGAGAGTTTCGTTAACTGGACAATATTCAGCAAGCGTAGGTTCTTCATTTTCACACATATACACACGAAAACACTTTATATATATGTGTGTGTGTGTGTGTGTGTGTGTGTGCGCGCGATTCCTGCAGAGAGATATTGACACGAGTTCCGTGAGCTAGCTCAATCATTACTGGAAACTCCAAAATACGAACTCCTTTTATATATCATGTTTTTACAGGGCGTAGGGAATCATGGCTCTCCACGACTTTCTGTTTCCTATTGCTAGACGAAATTTCTGACCCTTTATTATCTCTTTCCTGGAGTGAATGATGGACTTTCTGCTCACAGTTAATGGAGAGAACTGATCCTCAAAATCTTTGTTATTATTAACGGTAAAGACCAACGAATAATAATTTTTTTTATCCTTTTTCGAACGTTCGAAATTCAGGTTAAAAATTTTGTTTTTCTTGCGTCAACGGGAGACCAAAGATTAGTATAAGAAATATTAGTGCTTTTTTTAGGTGAAAAACTCATTTATGTGGAAATTCTTGCAAAAATCAAATAATTGTCTGATTTTAAAGAAACTTTGAGTACTTATTCACAGATAAATAAAATTATTTTAGGAAAGTTTCATTTTTAGAAAATCTTGGTAAAAACATTTTACATTTCTTACCCACCCCCTTATATAATTTTATGTAATTTCGAGAAATTTATTTTTGCTCCGAAGCAAAACTCCTTGGAGAATGTAATTCAACAGTTGTTTTTTGTTGTTGTAAAACCGCCAGTTACCGAATATCTGCTCTGAATCGTAAAATTGCAATTACAACATTATTTAATTAGTGTTATAACCTAGGGAAGGTTGCTGAATAGAATAATCAAACGATAATGAACGATAATACTTAGAACAACACACAGATGATTTGCCAGCGGCACGTAGAAGTAGTCAACTGCTAGAAGTGAGCTAAGTGAATTCCACATTGAATCTCCAATTGCAGGATATCTACCAACCGCTCCGCGCGGTCAGATGTGGCATAAAGACCATTTTAATGTGGGATATCCGAGCCAGTAGGCAGTATCTAAAGATTCTCTGTAGACTCCGTATATAACGGGGTCGGGTAGCTGTTTCCCAAAACGAGACTTTGCAAATCTTCGACATAGCCTCGTCTGGGAATCCTCTCTGCCTGGAAGCAGAGAGTTTGACCAGCACAGGTGGAGACGAATCTTCAACTGCAGACCAACATAGAGTATTTACTACTGTATTTATGTGTATGGGGACATACCCATTATCGTCCGTAGGTATGCTGCAACAATTAGAAAAGCATTTAATTGCTTTTATGAATAAGATATATCATGAACACAATTGTCTTAAAAAATGTTTTCGATAAATAATGAATTTTTACAAGAATTGTTTTCATTTTATTTAATTCTTAATTAGAATAATTAATAAAATTTTAAATCTTAAAAATTTTGTATTAATTTGTACGGGTTAAATGATACTGTTATAAAGTAAAAACTATATAGACGTCCATACACAACATTATAAGAAAATAAGTGCGATAACTATAGTAAATTTAAAGCCAAAGTATCTAATGTTCTATAAAATATTAGAATACTTACAATGTTTCCCTAAATTTTTAATATTACTGGATAGTTAAAAATTATATAAAAAGGGGCTCATGTTATAATCCTCAAATAAATTTTGCAGATATGTCCCCCATAGAAAAAATTAGATTAACATCCGACTGTCAGTCAACCTGTCAACACCTTAAAGAAAACATCCACCTCCGTGTTAAAAACTGCATTTTTGCGATATTTTAAACTAAAAGTAATATTTTTTTCAAACTATATTAATTAAAATTTACATCAGCTAATATTTATCAAATACAGTTTCAGTAAAGTATTTTTTAAAATATTTTTCTAATAAAGAGATTTACATTGCGCTGCCAGATGGTTTAAAATCGGTAAAATTAGAGATTTTTAGCAATTTAAAAAAACCTACTTCCAGTAAATCTAAATTACTTTTGACAAACAGCAACATATTTTGCTAATTGGAAATATTAAATTAAATTTATTAGCTTGAAATTATGACTAAAATAAAAGCTTCAAGAAAGATTTTCCATTTTAAGACTTAGGTATCGCGATTCTTTATATATATATATATATATATATATATATATATATATATATATACATATATATATATATATATGTATATATATATATATATATATATATATATATATAGAGAGAGAGAGAGAGAGACGGTGTATCAAAAACGCTTTTACAAACATTGAGACGGGTTTCTCAGATCAAAACAAGGACAAAAGTTCCTATGAACATATGTCCGCAAATCCTTTGTTTTTGAGTTATTAAGTTTACAGTAGACGCTGTTAAATGTACAATCCAAAAATATTTCTACAAAATTTGGAGGTGGGTTCCTGACACCAAAAAAAAGGTAAAATGTCCATATAAATATATATCCAAAAGGCCATTGTTGTCCCTCAGCACTGCAACTCATAACAAATGTTCAAAATGTCCTTCGCTTGATTCTACATACGCATGCACCAGTTGGATCACTGACTGGTGGACCCTTTCAAATACTCCCGAATGGTTTCGAAGGCCCCCATGACAAGTTGATGAAGCGCCTCTGCAAAGTTAAAGTCTGCTGCATAAAGCAATTTTTTTCGGTGGCCCCATAGTTAAAAAAACCCAAAGGATTGAGGTCGGAGGAACGTGCTGGCCATGGATCCAGTCCCCCCTACCTATCCATCTTTCATGGTAGATGCCAGCCAGTAAATCGCGAACAATGTGACTAAAATATACTGGAGCCCCATCACGCATTAATTACATGCGCTTTCGTATTATCAGGGGTACATCCTCTAACAGTTCTGGAAGTGTGTTCGAAATAAAGTCTCTGTAGACACCTGTAAGACACACTGAGAGAACATATGGACCTACCTGACAGTTACTTGTAGTCCCAGCCCACACATTAATCGTAAACTGATGCTGTTATCTAGATTGTATTGTACCATAGAGATCCTGATCCGTCCGCAAATGGTTAAATGGTAAATTTGTTATTTCCATCTCTTCCAAATGTTGTCTCAAACGGAAACAAGACTGAAAAGACAAACAACAGATCGGATGTTTGTGCAATAAACCATCAGCAAAAGTTTTTTTCCTGGTGAGTGATCAGAGTGCGAAAGTTCCTGTAGACGTTGCAAATGATACGGATACAGGAGAAGCACTTGAAATACCCTATGCGGTACTATGAGATGTACGACTTGCTAGGGTCACTTGGCGTGTGCTGAGACGTGGATCGTCTCCTACAACCTGCAGTAGGTACTCTTCGTGGTCAGGCGTGCGTGCGTACGTGCGGATCTCGGTCTTGCTCGAACAATGTTTGTGGTGTCACGGATCCTGTCTCAGCAACGCGACGATCAACAGCAGCAAAGGTTGAATGACTCGGCTGCCTTCGGATTGGAAACGCAATCTGATAAAGCCGCGCAGCTTCGCGTCCATTACTATTCCCACGACTGTATGTAAAAATCATGTCTGCTTGCTCACGATATGACTGTCCTGCCATTGTTAAACGGAACACTTCTCACTTAACTCACTACTACACACGTTAAACGTTGAAGATGGACTAACCACAAATGTACACGAATGACAAATGTAACCTAGTCTACACGGCAACTCAGCGCCATCTACCGCAGCATTTCTTTAAACTTAACTCAAAAAATCCAATATGTTAATATGGACTTTTGTCCTTGTTTTGGCCTGAGCAACTCCCTAAAGTTTGTAAAAGTATTTTTAATACACCAAATGTGTGTGTGTGTGTGTGTATGTGTGTTTGTGAAAAATTTCTCAATTAACCTGTAGAAAAAGACAATATGTATAAAGGTAAAAGACAATAGGAAAACTGTATTATTAGCCGACGCGTTGAATTCATTTTGTTTTCGCATTGAAAAAGTCCACATTTGACGAAACACGTCGGCTAATAATATAGTTTTCCTATTGTCTTTTTCCTACATTATATATATATATATATATATATATATATATATATATATATATATATATATACATACATACATATATTTATTAATGCATGTTTCATTAAATAATATAGACAAGTTTTGTCTATTTATTTTAAGTAAGTTACTTTCGTATTGTCTGATAATCGTAATCACATTATCGTTGAAAGACGAAAGGAAAACACCATATTGACACATGTTTGAATCCAATCTAAGCTTTCGGCTTACATAAGCCATTATCTAAGATGGCAATTTCAATAAATCAAACAACACATATACGAAACCACAACAATGGCCCGCCGTTGCTGTTTGAATAAGCTCAAAGTAACGACAAACTCTTATTTACGAGCCAAGGAAGCGAAAAACGAGTCGTAGCTCGTGACGTCACATATGACCACCCGAGAGTGAAATACTTAATACTTCTCGTTTTCACTCTCGCGTGGTCATGTGTGACGTCACAAGCTATTATTAAAATTGTCATCTTTGATAATGGCTTATGTAAGCCGAAAGCTTAGATTGGATTCAAACATGTGTCAATATGGTGTTTTCCTTTCGTCTTTCAACGATAATGTGATTAAGCTTATCAGACAATACGAAAGAAACTTACTTAAAATAAATAGACAAAACTTGTCTATATTATTTAATGAAACATGCATTAATGAAAAATTGCTGCCGAAATATACACAGTATATATATATGTATATATATATATATATATATATATATATATATATATATATATATATATATATATATAGAGAGAGAGAGAGAGAGGGACATATTTAAGCCCTAAGAAGCCCCTGCGCTAATAGAATTTGTGGGATCCTTCATTATATACGTTCGCCTCCATGTAAAAAAAACAAAACAGCACCAGTCACCGATTTTCGTGGTTTAGTAAAAAGCCCGGAATTCAGATGCTGATTTTTAAATTAAATAGACCTATTCGCTTGGTGTTAGACGATAGTTCCACATCAACAACTGGTCTTGTACCCTACTAATATTCAGTTAATGCTTGTAACTTTTAAGTATTGGGTATTTTCGCTGCTTTCCGCATTAGCCCGGAGAGTATTGCAAAATTTCCAACAAATTGGTCATAGGAGATTTTATCTGAAACGCATATTTGTATCCGAAGAGGCAAACTTATTTCTAAATAATGACTTAATTTCATTGACAAAACAGCCGAATGAAACCAGTCAGGCAAAAACAGAAGCCTTCATTTTTAATTTGAAACAAAACCCTTGAACCGTGACGCATTCAACAATGCTCGTTTTTGCTAAGCTTGCCTTTTCCTCTACCAAGCCAATAGAGTAACAAAATAGACTGACTTCATGTCCTCCTGGATATGACGATAAACTACATCCGGCAGCAAGGCCGCTGATCGGAAGGTTTTGATGAGCGTAGAACCACCTCTTAATTACTGTTGTTCCCAGGTCCACCCTGTCTATTAGGGTCCCAGCTATAGGCAAATAATTAACCCCAAACTAGGATCAAAACACTATGAAGGTATAAAAATGAATTTTTTGTGAAAGTGCCAGCAATACGTTTTTGAAAAAAAAAAATTTACCAGTATTACATTTGACTCACGAGAAAAAAAAAGTACAAAAATACGTCAATGAAACTTGATCACGTACAAACTGATTTCTTACAAAGAATACATATTCGATTCATACGAATCTATCCTAAAATTCTTGTCGGCATTTGTTGTAACCTAGAAAAGGTGACAGAATAAGAATAACCAAAACGAAGGTTGGGAATGGAACGCTAATCTTTACAACATTAACATTAAGTAATCCACTGCTAGTGGTGGTGAACTAGCAGTGAAATCCCCCCAGACAGTATATTCCACTCTATTTATGAGGTTCAGCCTAAAATTCTAAAATTTGCATGTTTCCCTTTTCATGCTAATCATAATTAGAAAAGGCCGCATGAAGCGGCCCTAGTAAATAACTAAGGGAATGAAGTAGAAAGTTTTTCATGGTAACATTATTCATAGTCATGCTACCAACATTCTGTATACTTAGGTTCAGCCTAAAATTCTAAAATTCCCATTATCGTCCATAGGAACGATATAACAGTATTAAATAACCCATTGAGGGTATTATGCCATAAAACAAAATAAACAAAACCAAACTGACTCCACGCGCCTTCCAGGGCTAAGGTTTTCGGCTGACATCAAGTGGAAAGATTATGAATCAATTCTTAGGTCTACTGCTAAGAAAGATAGTTTACTGTGTTGTGCTTGTCAATTTTTCTCGCCTGAAACTATCTTACATATAAGTCTATATATAAGTCTACCATTCGACCACGCACTGAGTATTGCTGTCACATCCGGTTTGGTGGCTCTGTGAATTTCGAGATTCTTTATAAAATATTAAGAAGAATCTGCAATGTTATTGGTCCTGATCTGTCATTTCAGCTTCAGCCACTTCTCCCTCGCTGTAACGTAGATTCCCTGAAACTTTCTATAAATATTTTCATGGTAATTGTTCTAATGAACTTTCCTCTGTCGGAGTTAGCTTCCCCCCAGTTCCCTAATCCTTCAATAGGGGTCTCTCTCTCCCCTGGCTATAAATACTGGCTGACCCTACGCCTCGATTTTTCTTTTCCACTTAGGCCTTGGGCCGCCACCTCGCGTGGAGGTGAGGTAAATCTCTCTTTTCAACTAACACCAATATGTGACCTCTCACAGATACAGCGTTTCCCAAATTCTGGGAACACGCTAAGAACAATACACGTACGTACGAACACTCACCACAACACACACATAATTTCTCCACACAAACTCTATGTAACTGTCCATGTTTTTGTTTAACTTGTTATTAATATATATATTTGTTTACATATATATATCGGTCTTGTTTGTTTTCTTTGTCTTCTTTGGACTTAATTAAAGTCCAACATTCTCATGTAGTTGGACAGGCTAGCAGGAAATTTTAACCTTCTGATATCTCTTCACATCTTCACCACACGGTCCACTACACTATTTTGTATTTTAAAATGAACCGTTGTGGTTACGATCTTTTGTAAAAAAGCGTTCTGGTGGAACGGAAATAACCAAAATTGGTAAAAAGTAAAATGGTGTTAAATGTTAGTAAACTGAAATGCATTTTAAGACATTGCTACTATACTCGTAATAATTTTTTTTCAGTAACCACAACGGTTTATTTTAAAATAATTATAGCAGATCGCGTTTGTGCGTATTTGCAAAATCACTATGACAACGATTACAGTTACATTAAGGATGATCTTGGCGGGTGTTCGAAAGTACTTGGGTTAACAAAAAATACGGCACCTTCTTTGATAAATTTCAACTTAGCATCAAGAAGATAGAGAAATAGAAAGGATTATTATAAAATACACTATATGTCTACATTATTTCATGAAACACACACACACACACACATATATATATATATATATATATATATGAAGAAATATAGTCTTCAAGTGTGCTATATTTATGGGATAAAGTGATCAATATCAGAGATAGAGCGTGTGTAAATATAAAAGTGAACATAGAATTCAACACTTAGAGGCGACAGTCTGTTTCATGCTAGATGCAATCGTCAGGCAATATTTATATATATATATATATATATATATATATATATATATATATATATATATATATATGTGTGTGTGTGTGTGTGTGTGTGTGTGTGTGTGTGTGTGTGTGTGTTGCTGATATTTCTCGGCTGCAACCGGCCAATCATCGCTTCCTCGCCATGACATATTTCAAATGTAGGTGATGAATACAACCCCTTTCCCACAGGCGAAACGTTGCTAGCCTCCCCCCTCAATAGCAAGAGATATAAGATTAATAGGAATAAATAACATTAAATATTCACTTATCGTATTTCGAGATTAATTGATTTTCTTTTTACGGTTTATCAACCGTTT
Source organism: Acanthosepion esculentum (assembly GCA_964036315.1). Lineage (NCBI taxonomy): Eukaryota > Metazoa > Mollusca > Cephalopoda > Sepiida > Sepiidae > Acanthosepion > Acanthosepion esculentum. Next base: position 44,796,134 of record OZ038513.1, on the reverse strand, counting down.
TTGGATGATTTGAATTTAAAGCCGAATCATTTTGGACCGAAAGAATATTTTTTTTTGCAAGTAAATAAATATTGCATTAACAAATATTTAGTGATTAACAATGATTTTTCCAGATACAAGTCCTACTATTTATCCCCATAGATGGTGAGGGAAGTGGATCGATTAATATATTTCCCAAGAGTATTTGCGCCTAAGTCAATGCAATGAACCCGACTGCAACTCGAACTAGGTTCTCCGATTTCGAATTCCAAGTAGTTACCTATTCCACAATCTACAGATTCCTTATTACGAGAAACTCAAATAATGAACAAGTAAACACACACACACGCGCTTAAATTCACCTTCATCCCAGCCGTGTGCCAAAGGCTTAGTTGTAGAATCCCCGACTGATGCCAATTCAGTCGGGTTTCGATCCTAGCTAGAAGCAACCGGACGTCTAGTCACACTGATGAGCTGTGATACAGCGAAACAGTCTGTCTGTGGATGACATATATATGATTAAATAAATTACAAACATTATGTCTGCTTATTTTTAGCATAATCCTTTCATATTCATGAATATTTTTCCATATATTACAATCAAATGAGGCAAGAAATTCACTGTAACAGTGAAAATCACTTTTATTTCCCAAGTACTTTAGATCTCTTTCTAAGATCACCATCAGGGATGCAACTGGTAAGGCAAATAAGTGATTTTCAGTAACAGTGTTATTCTTGAATCATTTGATTGTAGTTACATAGAAAAATATCCGTGAATATGAAAGGATTATGCTAAAAATAATCAGACATAATGTTTGTAGTTTATTTAATCAGACATGCCTAAAAGAGAATTTGCTATCTAAACACACACACACACACACACACACACACACACAAATAAAAAGAAAGAACAGTAAGATATATAAAAATATATACAAAAAGAAACTAAATGAAATTGGTTAAACTATAAATCCAAACATATTTTTAAAAAAATAAAAATGAATCCAAATGTTTAAAATTTCAGAGTGCCCATTCCTTTGTGTGCATGTGTATTTACATCAACATAAATACCAATGAAGTCCTAAAGGAGAAATGCATTACATGAAAACGTTTTTACAATTTGTCATTAATTTCCCTATAATATATATATATATATATATATATATATATATATATATATATATATATATATATATATATATATAGATATATATATCTGATTAAATAAATTACAAACATTATGTCTGCTTATTTTTTAGCATAATCCTTTCATATTCACGGATATTTTTCCGTGTATTTCAATCAACTGTGAATATGAAAGGACATAATGTTTGTAATTTATTTAATCAGACATGCTTAAAATAGAATTTTCTGCCTAAATACACACACACACACACACACACACACACACACATATATATATATACAGGGTGACCCCCAAAAAACGGAAATTTTTGAAGTGCGTATTGCCAGACATGAGCAAGTGGCAACACTGCGAGACAGTGACCTTGAGCAAGTAAACATTTCGCCATTTTAGTAACGAGAATGAAATTCACAGTATCCCAGCTGAGATGTTGCAGCAGTCAATGAGGAATCTCAACAGCAGATTTCAAGAATGCATTCGTACAGGAGGACGCCATCTACAGGACGTAATTTTTAAAAAAAATGAAAATTCCATCATTGTTTCTTAAATGGCATGTTTGAAGGTTTCAATTACTATGAATGAAATATTTTTCTTCCATCACTCTTGGTTTTATTGGATTGTTAAAAATTCCCGTTTTTTTGGTCACCCTGTGTGTGTGTGTGTGAATAACTGATGGTCGGTTAATCGGCGAAACATGCCATAATAGAAGTTGTATATATATCTACTATTTCGTCGGATTCTTATCCAACTTTACTCACCCCTATCATATATATATATATATATATATATATATATATATATATATATATATATATATATATATATAAGATTTGTACTTATTTTTTTTTATGTATTTCCCACTGGTTCAAAATCAATGGGAATTTGGACATGTTTATTGAATTTGCATTTAGACGCAAATAAAAATTGCATCCTAATTTCGGATGTGTACCGATCTACATATATGAATAGGGACATAAATGTCAAACAAGAAACAGATATGGACACATCTAAGCCTCTAAAAGAAACAAAAGTAAACATAAGTCTATTTGTATATACGTACTGACGCGTTCTCACACAATAAAAGAAAACTTATTCCATATAGTTTTCGTGTTATGTTGTCTGACGCTCTGAGAAAAACATTTTCATTGTTCCATAGATGCTGCAGACAGTTTAGATTTTACAAGTACACGAATATAGTGCTAAATGGTAACCGTCTGATCAGATCAAGAATTGGGGAGGGTTTCCATCAAATGAACCCAGTAAGTTTTAAAGAAGCTTATCTTTCATCAGATCTTACAGACTGACACCACAGAATCAACAAAAAGAAACCAAAAGATATCGACGCTCCACACTACTTCAGACAAAAGTTTGACTGATTGGTTTTCTACGGCTTATCAACCCTTTGCAGGCTATTTAAAGCCAAAAAATATTTTTAGATTGTAAGAATTTCTCTTTGTGAGATAATAATGATTTAGTGATACAAGTCTTACTAATTAACCCATAGCTAGGAGAACATCCTTCTCCACATCCTTTCCTCTATCACTCCTATCTGCTCTGGCTCCAAATCCTCTGTAACCCCTTGCGTGATAGTGGCTTTCAGCCTTGCCTAGGGTGAAAAGCTTAAAAAAAAAAGAAAAAAAAGAGGTTGATTAATATATTTCTAAAGTGTATTTGAGAGTAAGTGAATATAACGAACCTAATTGGAATTGGAACTCGGCACTCCGATTAAAATTCGGAGCCATTATTAATTACACCACCTGCACATCCAAGCTTAGAGCACCTGATATTCTCTTCAAACGAAAGTTTAGAAGATGTAGCGATGTAAGTGTCAGCGAAGATTTTGTTAATTGAAAAACATATGAGATGTCGCAAAAATTGTTTCAGATATTTATTTCCCTGATGATTATCAGCGAAGTGAAGTGGACTTCACAAGAAACATGACAAACGGCCCGGAGAAAGAGGAGATGAACACACACACACACACACACACACACACACACATATATATATATATCATCTCTCTTTGAATATCTTCATATGTTCATCTCTCTCTCTCGCTTAATATCTACACGTGTTCATCTCTCTCACTACTCGTATCTAAATTTGTTCATCTCTCTAGTCCTATCTAAACATGTCAATCTCTCTCTTCATTTCTATCTAAATTCATTAATCTCTCTATGCCTATCTAAATCCTTTAGTCTCTCTCTATTCCTATCTAAATCCGTTAATCTATTCCTATTTTAATAAGCTAATGGCTCTTTCTTTCTTTCTCTCTCTATTCCTATATAATTCTGTTCATCGCTTTCTCTATTCCTAGCTAAATCTGTTAATATCTCTCTCTCCATTCCGATCTAAATATGTTAATCTCTCTCTCTCCATTCCTATCTAAATATGTTAATCTCTCTCTCTCCATTCCTATCTAAATATGTTAATCTCTCTCTCTCTCTCCATTCCTATCTAAATCTGTTAATCTCTCTTTCCATTCCTATCTAAATCTTTTAATCTCTCTCTCTCTCTCCATTCCTATCTAAATATGTTAATCTCTCTCTCTCCATTCCTATCTAAATATGTTAATCTCTCTCTCTCCATTCCTATCTAAATATGTTAATCTCTCTCTCTCCATTCCTATCTAAATATGTTAATCTCTCTCTCTCCATTCCTATCTAAATATGTTAATCTCTCTCTCCATTCCTATCTAAATATGTTAATCTCTCTCTCTCCATTCCTATCTAAATCTGTTAATCTCTCTCTCTCCATTCCTATCTATGTTAATCTCTCTCTCTCCATTCCTATCTAAATATGTTAATCTCTCTCTCTCTCCATTCCTATCTAAATCTGTTAATCTCTCTCTCTCCATTCCTATCTAAATCTGTTAATCTCTCTCTCTTCATTCCTATCTAAATCTGTTAATCTCTCTGTCTCCATTCCTATCTAAATATGTTAATCTCTCTCTCTCCATTCCTATCTAAATATGTTAATCTCTCTCTCCATCTCTCTTCATATCTGTTCATATCTGTTTACATCTAAGCCTTTTTTCTCATAAACCGCCCACTTCTCATCTTTCCCTTCCTGAGTTAACTTGAAGGCTGATATAGATAGCTGTCCACATTCAGTAATTGTGGTTAGTGTTCGAGCCCCAATCAAAGACATATTTTCGAATCTCGATTCTTAAGGCCGACACGCTCATCTCACGAACTGAGAGTAAATATTATCCATTATCCATCACTCCAGCAAATATTACACTAGTATACTAGTAAAATCTATGCTTCGTACATGATGCATACGGATACCATAGCTATGTAGGTAGGCATGAACGTGAGTATTCATGCATTAATTGTAAGCACTTCGCATATTCGTTCAAAGCATATTGAATCAACTGCTACATTAAATAAACTATCGTACATCTTCTGTATAAGACGCACTTTTATATAATCAGTCAGTCAATTATGTACCATGCGTGATACACGCTTAGGCGATCATGTATCTTTCGATACATAAATGACGAGGCCGATTTTTTTCCGCAGTAGGTTGCCATTTCTTTCTGTGGTAGACCAGTTACCATCCAAGGCTATAGAACTCGGCCTGTCCTGCTATTCATACGTATTAGCACGTAAGTGAATGTAATGGATTCGACTGGAATTCGAACTCGGCTCTTCGATTCCTCAATCCGAGCCGCTATCCATTACTCAACCGTACCTCCACTTATAATACAAAACCTATTTTCAAAGATAAATCAAGCTATCATAGATGCAACGAATAACTACTGTGGTGCTATACAGACTTTTCAGTATGTTTAGACAACCTTTGACCAGGAAATTCGACTGGCTCCAGAAGAGGCCGTAGACAAATAAAAATTGACATGGGCATAGAGCGTAGCAAGGAACGTGATATTGAAAATAATCTTTTAACCAATACAAATTGACTTAAGTAAATAAATACAGTAATTTAAGAACCTCCTAAAAGTTATAAAAAGTAAAAAAAAAAAATTTTAACAGTCAAACTGAAGTCAACTCTGAAATGTCAGCCTGAAAAGACAAAATCTCCCTGACTCAAGAATTTCTAGCTTGTTTACGCGACACGAAAAATATCCTTACCCCTTTAAAACAAACCAGCGGTTACACATCAAGCAATCCTTGAATATCGGTGGAAAAAAATACTTACATCAATTACATCGCCGTAGGCGAAACATCAAACGAACCGCATACAACTCCGACAGCGGTTAGATTTAAACTGTGAATTGGAATATTCATATCCTTGTGAGAAAATTTTATCAAACTTTCGAACTAATTTTCATTGCTTCGATCTCTCTCTCTCTCATATATATATATATATATATATATATATATATATATATATATATATATATATATATATATTGCTGCAAACTACACTTTTCAGATACGGAGATGTTATTCTTTAAACTGTACACTCAAATCACCACACACGGTTTTATTTATCATATCACCCTATGCAAGGCATTAAAGCCATTAATGACACAAGGTGTTAACGAGTATGGAAGAATAAGAAAAAAAGAGAAACATTATTAAAGAGTGAGAACAATAGAAGAGTAATCAAGAAGACAGTGGGTAACGATTGACATTACAGTTGAATTTTTGAAAATCAAAATTGGCTGGAAAGCATGGATTCTGAAGTGAGTTCCACAAGCAAGAAGTGCGAGAAAAGAAACTGTCAGCATAGAACTTACATCTAGACAATTCAACAGTAAATTTATGAGACCTTGTTGCCAATCTAGTACTGCGCTTAAATTCATAATATCTATGTACCATACAGAAGAGCTCATTCGGACAATTACTATGAGAGTATTTATAGAAAAGGCACAGGGAAGCTACATTACGATGACAGGAAACTAAGACGACAGTTCAGGACCAAATATAATGCTGATTCTTTTTTGATTGCACCAAGAATCTCTAAATATACAGCAGGAGAACCGGGCCATATATGGCAGCGATATCCAAAGCATGGATGAATAGTAAATAGGCAAGATAGATTCAGAAGAGAAAAACTGTCTGGCACGGGACAGTGAACCAACATTTTAGTAGCACACTAAGCAATGGATTGAATATAATGTTTCCACTTCATGTCAGCCGAGAATGTTAGCTAGAGAAGGCACAACGAGTCACTGTCCTAGAGGTTAGTATCAACCATGATGACGAAAGTTAGGAAGAATTCTTTCAGGTGAATGATAGAGAGAAATTTTGTTTTTGAGACGTTTTTGATTCACTCCGAGCGGTTATAATATAATGCCTTGCTTAGGCACTTACCTTGAGGTCACTAGAATCCTCTCAGACTGACTCCAACGGACTGGTATTTACCAACCTCCCCACAAGGCAGGATGTTGCACAAGTCCGATTTTTATGTGGGGCAATTCTGATCTCATAGGCTCGGGCAAACATTCGTCTTAGACGACGCATACACGCATAGCTCGACAAGTCAGTCGCGAGCCTGGCAGCGAACTGCCCGACTTCGACGGACGTCTACTAACCCACTTGGAGTTCTTTAGTTAAGGCGTCTTGCCTAGTTCATTTGTGTTACCGGGGATGTATTATTTAATCCACAAAAAAGCGTTATAATTAACAAAACATTCCTTGCGCCAGTTAACAACAGACTGTGGGCCATTTTTGAGATCAGCGGCTAATTTGACCTCATCGAACTGATCAGGCTTACTAGCGAGACAGCAGTAAATGGCTGTGCCATCAGCAAGATATCCAGTTGAGAACTGATCTCATCAGGAAGGTCCTTCATGAAACTTAAAAACAAAGTGGGTTCAAGGATATAGATTGCACCTGCATTAATAGAAAAAAAGATCTAGAAGAGTGGCCATTCAGGACAAATTTCATTTCATGATTTGATAAGAAAGACTGGATAAGTTTAAAGATTCGTTCGGAAATGTCACAGCCTTTCAACTTATGAAGAAGATCGGTATGCCAAACTCTGTAAACCACTTTCGAGATGTCCACAACAGCGTTATTTTTAACGAGTAAATTCCACTACTAAATATTATGGCTACTAGTTCAAAGTTTATTTTGTTTAATGAATTCACTTTACAAAACGATTAAAACCCAATCCCTCGATGAATTGTTGTGTTTTACGGTATAAAAAGCTTCTCCAAATGGTAGTCATTGATTTAAGTTTTATACGGGAGCCAAAAATGGTACACGTATGTTTAAAGCTTGCATAGGAGGAATAAAAAAAAAAAGGTACACGTAGGATTAGATTGCACGGGAATCAAAAAAAAAATATACATGGGTTTATGTTTGGCACAGGAGCAAAAATGAGTCACCTAGGTTTAGATTTCGCACAGGAGTCACAAAAGTTAAACATTGTTTTGTGTTTGGCACATAAGCCCAAAATGTACACGTGAGTTTAGGCTTTGCTCGTAAGGAAAAAAAGTACACATAGGTTTAGGTTTTCCAGGTGAGGTAAAAACAGGTACACATGGATGTAGGTTTTTCACGTGAGACAAAAAAAAAAAGGTACACTTGGGTCTAGGTTTTTCTACGTGAGGCAAACAAAAAAGCTACATATGGGTCAGGGTTTTTCTACGTGAGGCAACCAAAAAAGGTACACATGTGTTTACGTTTTCCACGCGAGTCAAAAAATGCAGGCGTACGTTTTATTTGCACGAGAGGTAAACAAGTAGACACAGGCACAGCAAACAGGTGGGATTTTACCCTTGTATACGGCAGATTCAATTGATGTATTTCATTGACCCCCAACCGACGGGGTGAATACTATATTTGACTCCAGACAAAATCGCGAGATACTTGTCTTTCAATTTCTCCTTCAGATAAATGACAACAAAATCCTGGAGTTTCTTTTCTATTTTCTTTTGATAGACTGCGTAATATACACCGAAAATGCGTTAGACCCAATAGTCTATGTATATACAGTGTAACCCGGATATAAGAGAGTTATCGGGACCAGAGAATAAGTATCTTATATCCGGGTTTATCTTATATCCGGGTTTATCTTATATCCGGGTTTGGTCTATTATATATACATTAACACATGCTCTAATTTGGGACCAGAGAAAATCTCTCCAAGTTTCTCTTATATCAGGGTCTCTTATATCCGGGTTACACTGCACAAGGTATTCAGTATAATGTATACGCATATGTGCGCATGGTGGTTAGTCATGTAGCCCAGTCAAGACTCCCTTCCATTTAGAAAATTGGCGCCACACTATCTTTCTACCGACACATTCCTAGAAACTAGTATAAATCTATAAAGTGACCTTGTAACTGGTGCATTAGACGGCATAACGGTGTAGATAAAGCCGGATATTTACGACGCTATCTGTTCATTTTCGACATTAATACCCGAGGTGTGCTTCATCTTAAAAATCCTGGTCATCTAAGGTCAGTGAGAAGATAACAAGAAAGACGCTTTAAGTCAACTGACATCAACCTTGGATCACCAGCGTCATTCGCAAGAATGGAGTCGTCACTGGAATCAATTTCGTAAAGGACCCACTCCACCAGATCATCGCCAACTCTAAATATACTTTCTCGAACATGCCGTGTCCATTAGCAGCTCTTTTCCTTCATTTGACGTTTTGTACAATATGGCGGTTACTTAGAGGAAAAACGGAAAAAAAGGACCAGGACACAAATGACGATAGAGGGGGTGAAATATAAAGATATATAGAAAAAGAGAGACAGCGAAAGAGAAAGAGAAGCGAAAGAAAGAGAAGTGAAAGAAAGAGAGAAAGAAAAGCGAAAGAGAGAGAAAGAAAAGCGAAAGAGAGAGAAAGAAAAGCGAAAGAGAGAGAAAGAAAAGCGAAAGAGAGAGAAAAAAAAGCGAAAGAGAGAGAAAGAAACGAGAAAGAATGAGAAAAAGTGAAAGAAAGAGAGAAAGAAAAGTGAAAGAGAGAAGTGAAAGAAAGAGAGAGAGAAAATCGAAAAAGATAAAGAAACGAGGAAGAAAGACAAAAGTGAAAGAAAGAGAAGCAAAAGAGAGAAAGAATGGAGAAAGAAAGAGAAAACGTGAAAGAAAGAGAAAACGTGAAAGGAAGAGAAAAAGTGAAAGAAAAGGAGAAAGAAAGAGAAAAAGTGAAAGAGAGAAAACAAACAAAGAGAGAAAGAGAACGAAAGAGATAGGGAGAGAAATATAAAGAGAGATAAACACTGAAGGAAAACACTGAAGTAAAAACAAAGAAAGTGAAATTGTGGAAAAAGAAATAGAAAGAGAGTGGAAGATAAATGGAGAAAGGGACAAAAAGAAAATAAGAGAAAGAGAAAAAGAAAGAGGCAGAGAAGCAAGTGAGAGAAAAAGCGAGGGAGAAAGGAAAAAATTAAATTAAGCGACACAAAATGAACGCAAGTGAAAATGAAGAACAGAAGTAAACAAAGTGCAAAAGGAAGAAAGAAAGAGAGAGAGAGAGAGACATTGTGGGAGATAGAGAGAAATGAGAAAAAAGGGAGATAATACTGTAATTTTGTTGGCTCAATTGGTAGCGTGCCGGTCACTGATACTCTCGAGACATGCATGAATCCAATCTTATTTAGCGCCGATTCATTGTATTCCAAAACCACCCGCTAAGGCTGCAGATGAAGCATTGTGACAGAATAAAAAGAAAAGAAAAAGGACAATTGTAAAATGCCGACAGAATAATATTGCTCTTAGGATGGAAAGCTGTATGCCGATTAGTCCTTCTACTCATACAATCCAGATGTATTTGTCGTTCATGTCTAATGTTGCTCAAGCTATGAAAACACGGCTAAAACGGAAGGCAGTAAGCTGTTTATATAAGCAAATAATGAAACACTGTATGGGAAGAACAAGATTGCAGTTATTATACACTTACATGATAAACTACAAAATATGTTACATGTTACTGAGCTGATAGAGAAATAAATAAGGAACAAAAAACTCCTAAATTTTACCGTCTCTAACAATAGATGGATAATAAAATTCGCCAGACAAAGCCATAGTTCGACCAACTAATCAGAAACCAACACAACCAAGATGTAAGAAAGGAATAAACAAATAATTGTTGTTTGGACCAAATTTCACCATTTCTAAAAGTAGTTCGACTAACAAATCAGACATTTTTCATAAACACGATCTATAGATGTGTATATGAGCAGATGGAAAATAAACCGAAATCAGATACAATAAATTAATTTTAACCATTTTTCGATGCTGTGGTCATCGTAAGATTCGCAGAGACGAAATACGACATTTGAAGGACTGGCTGGCGACCTTACACGGCTACATCGTTTCTTGTTACACTGAAAACAAGCATACTTTCCTTCACCACGTGATCAGTTGTTTTAAATGATTGATTCGTTTTCTACGGCTTATCAACCCTTCGTAAGGTATATAAAGCTAGAAAATATATTAAGATTGTTTTTTTTATTTTATTTTGCAGATGATATTTTAGTGATACAAGTTTTATTAATGAACCTGTAGTGTGGGAGGAGAAGAGGTGGATTCATATCTTTCCAAAGCGCTTAATTGAATATAACGAACCCAACAGGAATTGGAACTTGGCTCTTCGATTAATAATTCTGTCCCATTTTTCGTTAAACTAAACGTACATCTAAGTTTACAGCATCTAATATTCCCAAGCAGTCACGTCGTCAATGTGGGTTAAATAAAAAAAATAGCGATAAAAAAACAAGTGATTTAAAAGCTGGATGATATATATATATATATATATATATATATATATATATATATATATATATATATATATATATATATTGTTGTGGAGTTATTTCGTTAGTGGAAACTGTATTCGGACTAAATGCGTCCTAAATAGGTTAAACGTACAGAAACATTAGGAACTTGTAATAAAGTGTTACGCAGAGTAATCGAGTTGTGGTCGCTGACTACTTCTTTTTTTCCATTCGACTACTACTGATTCCTACATATACTAGATGGGCGAGTCTATTATCTAGACAAGGTGTCTTTCACTATAACACCCCCCTCGTAAAACTTTACTCCGTAGGAGTAAGTTTTCTTAATTTTTTTATTTCATTTTATTTTATTTTTTTTTACAGAAAAGGAGAGAAAAAAAAACTTCATTTTTTTAGCAACATTGTAGCGTATCTCCTACGTTTTGTATCCATTTTTAAATGATCAGTTGCCTTTCTTTTTCTCTTGGATCGGCGTACCTCAGGTAACATCGTTGCTGGCGTTGGTAGATCAAATGTATCGAAAATCACCTCCATAGGTGTTTCTTCAACTGGACCGCTGTCAACCACGTCTGAAGAGCGTCGTCTGATCTGGTTAATGTGCCGTCTGCACGTGAATTTTTCACGTTTCACGAAGTACATCATGTTGCCAATCCGCTTTTCTATTTTTCCAATCTCCCAGAATGATTTATTCTGTTTATATACCTTAAAGTATACTTTTTCACTAGGATTGTATTTCTTTACTTGAATAAATTTTTCTGTACCTCGCTTTGTCTTTTTTGGTAATAATTTGTCGAAGACAGATCTTACCCGACGTGCAAACATCATCTCGGCTGGCGATTGTGAGGCTGGTTTTGCGTTATTTGGGGTAAGTCTGTATACCTGTAGAAACCTCTGTAGGGCTTCATCTGCGGGTATTTCCCTAGCTTTCTTTAAAGCTCTTTTAAGGGTGTCCACAAATTTTTCAGCTAACCCGTTTGATCTTGGATGATATGGAGCTGTGGTAACATGTTCGACATTGTATTCCTTGCAGAAATCTTTGAATTGTTTCGACGTAAAATGACTTCTGTTGTCCGTCACAATTGTGTCTACGACACCAAACCTTGCGAACAATTCCAGCAGGAAGTTTTTCGTACTTTGCGTCGTCGGTTTTCTTATCCTTTGTATCTCAGGCCATTTTGAGAAACTATCCACTACTATGATGTAATGGTATCCATTCAGTGGACCTGCAAAATCCACATGCAACCTAGACAATAGTAGGTCTGTTTTGGGCCAGGGATTAAATTTTACTGGGGGTGCCTTTGCAGCCAAAGCACAGCCTTTACATTTTGCCACTGCGTTCTCAATGTCCCTGTCCATATTCGGCCAATAAACAAAACTTCGCATTAGACTCTTCATCCTACTGCTGCCTGGATGACCAGTATGAAAATCCTTTAATATTTGTTTTTGGAGTGTGTATGGAATCACCACACGTTCTCTATATAACAATACTGAATCGCAAAGCGAAAACACATTTGTTGTGTACTGGTCCCTCTTGGATATTTTCTCTTTTACTTTCAAGATATACTCGTCCTTGGTGGCTTCTTTTATTTTTTCTAGAGTTACTGGAAGTTACCGAACTGCATTACACACAGTAAATTTCAGCTCTTCTTCTGACTTCAGTGAGGCAATTACCGTGTCTTCTAATGGTTCGCTCCTTTTAGGAATTAACCTGGACAGCCCATCAGCATAGCCAAATTTATTCGATGGTATGTACTCCATGCTGAAGTTATAATTTAGCAATATTGTAGCCCATCTTTGTAGTCGGTTTGCTGTGATTCGGCAAACCCTTTTTCGATCCAAAAATCAAAATTAGAGGCTTATGATCGGTTTGTAGCTTAAAATGTCGACCGTGGAGAAAACGGTGAAATTTCGCTACTGCAAATATTATTCCTAGCGCCTCTTTCTCTATCTGAGAGTAATTCTTCTCAGCCGGAAGTAGTGCTCTAGAAGCATGAGCAATTGGTTTTATTTGACCACCTGTCATTTTGTGTAAAATACACGCTCGTACTCCATACGCACTTGCGTCGCAAGCTGCTATGATTTCTAAATCCGGATTGTAATGGGTTAAAAATAATTCCGAGGTTAACACTTCCTTTATCTTTTCAAATGCTTTCTGGCATTCATTAGT
>OZ038513.1:44743648-44756148 GCA_964036315.1 Acanthosepion esculentum | reverse complement strand
ATAGCAGGTCATATGATTTAAAATCTGTTTTGACCAATCAAGACCCTATATGAAATCATATACATATACAAATATTGGGTGCAACTTAATTTATATTACAATGAAGCATTCATACAAATATTATATATATATATATATATATATATATATATATATATATAGTGTCTTCCTCTGGGGCCTCACGAAGAAATGGTCGTATTTCATATAGGGTCATGATTTCATATATGATATATATATATATATATATCATATATGAAATCATGATATATATATCATATAATCAGGGTCATGATTTCATATATGATATATATATATATATATATATATATATATATATATATATATATATATATATATGAAATCATGACCCTATATGAAATACGACCGTCTCGTCCTGAGATTCCAGAGGAAGAAACTAAAAATAAAAATTGGCACCGATGTTTATTGAACGTTATATGATTTAAAATACGTTTTAACCAATCACATTTCACTTGATTTAAATTCAAAATATCCAATTGATGATACGCCTAAGGTTTATAAAAGAAAATAATTTTAGCAATGGCGATAGCTGGTCAACTCCGTGATAAACCGAAGGCAACTCAGTGATGACAAGATCCCTGATTCAAAGTTATTTTTTTCAAAGGGGGCAATTAACCGAGACATATTGTTTGCCTCTGAGATGAAGGGTGACCTCAAATCAGTTAAATATGCATGTGTGTAAAGTTTCAGATATATTCTACTAGCAGAATGGCCCGGCGTTGCCCGTGCTTGATTCAAAAATCGTACGACTCATACAAAAATCGCTACCACTATTTTTGCCCTTCGTTGCCTTTAAAGGAGTGCCCTTTGCCGTACTCATGTTGCTAGATGCCTTACTTCTTGCCTATTTCACAGTGCGAATTTTTTCTAAGCTCTATACTAAACATTAAATCTGTTACGAAAAAAGAACTAAACAAAATGAACACAAAACGATCAGCTTTAAAAAAAAGAACTCGTAACTGGAAAAACCGAATGAAAAAAGAATGTTAACAACAAATAATTTTTCACACCCAACCCAGTTCTGCGGAATCAGAGTCAACGTTGAGTTTAAGCTAGCGAATGGGCCAATTGGAGTAAAGTGCTATGCAGATTTAAATTTTCCCCACGTGTGACGAATGCAGCTATCGAATTTTTGGGCATGCTAGTTAACATTCGTGTCAGTCAGCTGTTGGCTCTCACGTTGGCCAATAGAATATTCCTGCCTATTCGTGGCAGCCAGCTATAGGCTATCACACTGGCCAGTAGAAAATGGCCGCAAACTACATGAAAACTGCCGTAGAAGCATGAAAAAATCGATTATTTCCACTATCGATGGGAGTTGGAAAATGCAAAGTGGGTCTTAAACTTTTCGCTAACTTTGAGCATGTGCATGTAAATTTTGGTGCAAATCCATCGAAAATTGCGGCCGTGCATTCGTTACACACACACACACACATACACACACAGCCTTTTATAGATAGAGATATATATATGATATATATGATATATATATTATATATAGATAGAGATTTGTAAAAGGACAATATGAATAAAGACACACGGATAATTTATCTTAGCCGACGCGTTTCGTAAGCTGAGGGACTTTATTAAGACAAATGCAAGGATTTTATTTTGTAACAAGTATTTATAGACAGGAGCGAAAATGTGAGTTTTTAAAATTTTTAAATTTAAAAAACGCCCATAAATATTCATCAGGTTAACTGAAATGTCTAGGTAAGTTATGGAAGACGCTAAGTGACATAATTTTATGTCTAATAAACGCAAGTGAATAAAAGATATTCATGAAAATTTTTATGCAAATTGATATCTAAATTATTTTATTTGGGGATTAATTTATATGTTGTTATGCTTTTTAAATAACATGAGGTTATGAATTTAACCGTTTTTTAAAAGATTTTTAGCATGTTTATAGTCATGTCTGTTGGCTTGGGAAAAGAGTAATTGTTTTAGGAATGGAGATATTTTAAAAAAATCCTGGGCCCATATTTATATTTTTATAAGATTTGATAGCAACTCTCAAGAATTTCCCTTCTAAGTAACTTAGCTTCTCTTTTAATAAGCGTGGTATTCTTTTAATCGAAATTGTGGTTGAATTTATTTCTATACATAAGTAATGCATTTGATAAATGCTTTTGTATAAAAACCTTTTTTGTGTTCGTAGATACGTACGTATAAATATATATACACACAGAGCCGTATCCTGACGGAGGAACCCTCCTTGATTGATCATATCTTTAGAGATAGAGCGTTATTTATCACACAATTTCGAGTTGATGAGGCTATTTAACACATCGTTGGAGTTCTTGAATTTAAAGTTGCCCTTCTCCTACACCAGTTGCCACCAAAGGCTATAGGACCCAAAACGTTCACAATGACAGGTTAATGTAACGACCTTGACTGGAAATCGAACTTTGCTCTCCTATGGCTAAAATCGAACCATTATCCATTACTCCACATTACCCCCATTATATATATATATATATATATATATATATATATATATTCTTCAATGGTCAAAGCAATTAACTCTGTATGAATGATTTATTAGAATGCTGACAATTTTAAATGTTTGCCAAGAACGTCAATGATGTCTGTTTACAAAAACAGAACAACCGGTTCTTATAGCCACCGCCTGTTTTTCTATCTCTCGGTCTCACTCCCCCCAAATATAGCTTTAAATCTGATTCTAAGACATCAGCCCCAATACAATAGTAAAATTCGTTGGCCTTATTTGTCCCAAAAAGAATTGCATTCAAATATTTCATACAGCAAGTCAGAGGCTCAAGAATAGAATTCAAATATTTGACATCACAAGTCAAATGTCAAAAGTTGAGATAACAAACATTTCTTAAAATTCACCTGAAAGTGTGAAACAAAATTTCAAAACTTACATTGTATCCGAACACTACATCTTACCTTTCTTCAATGTACTCTTGTTCATCAAAAAGTCATGGTTTTTCAAGCTTTTTAATGTTTAACGATTCTCGAACAATGCTAAATAGTTGGAAATAAGGAATATTATATACCCTCAATATAAATAATTAAAATAAACAAAGCTCACATTAAATTATATCCGGAAAATTGAGCTCTTTATTATTAACGTTAGCATAATATTGTCTGAACATAATATGAAGTATTAATAAGTTTTCTCGAAGTTGTGAACAAAGCTAGCACTGTCTCGATTGAAATGTTCCTACTGAGCTGAACAAAAATTTAACAAAATCTTAACATATATAATTTATCATTTAAAAATTACTTACCATAACAAGTTATTATCATAAAAATTATCATAAAATCATTATCATTATCATCATAAAAATTATTATCATTTAACATATATCATGTCATATAAAATGTTAACAAAAATTAACTAAAATTCACAAAATATTTCCTACTGACTTTAACTATTCACGAAAACTGCTAAATAGTGGGAAAAAGAAGATTATATAACGTTGGTATAAATTATAAAAATAAACAAAGCTTACGTTAACCCTTTGAGCCCTGACCACCGCTTTACCGGTGGTAGAGAAAAATTGACGTAATGTTCAGCCACTGGTTGTAAAGTAGTAGAGAAAAATGACTTAATGCCCAGCCACCGGTTGAAAGGTGGGTAAACACTTGTAACTGATTTTACATCTACCGTGAAACATTACATACCAATTATTTGCGAATGTTGACTCAGGAGCTCAGACAGAAGGGTCGAAATTGTTCAAACGCAAGGTTCAAAGGGTTAAATTATATCCGGACAATTGAGCTCTTTGCTATTAATGACGCCACAATATTGTCTGAACAAAATATGAAATATTAATGAGTTTTCTCGAAGTTATGAACAAGGCTAACACGGTTTGGACTGAAATTTTCCCACTGAGCTTCACTTCACACAGCCCGAGGCCAAATGGAAGTAAAAAAAAGAGATTGTGTTGAAACTATTCAGAAAAATATTAAGAAAATTGGTTCAATGTGTCGTACTAGGGAATTCTTTCTCGCCAGAATGCATCTTGCAAATTTTTCAATCTGCCATTCGTCCATGCATTGAATATTGCTGACAAATCTAGTCTGGTGCTATCTAGAGAACCTTCACAGAATCCAAGAAAGAATCTGTAGTGTCATCGGTCCTGATCTGTCAGCTTGGCTTCAATCACTTTCAAACCGCCGTAATGTCGATTCCACCTGCCTTTTCTATAAATATTTCATGGTAATTGTTCAGATGAACTTTCCTCTTTGGTTTCGCGACTTCATGAATTTAAGCGTAATACTGGCTTGATACTAGGTAGCACTATTTTACTGTTTAAATTACTAGTTGCAATTGTAAGTTCTGTGCTGACAGTTACTTCTCTTGCACTTGTCCCCTGTAATTTTTTTTCGGCTTCTTGCTTTCCTGTCAACTAAAAATTCCCAGAGTGTTATATAGGAATAAAGCGTCGCTGCCGATGCTTCAGTTTGAACATAGATCGCCAGTGAGCAAACAAACAATCCCATTATTGAATTAAGTAGACCACGTGACCACAGCGGAAATGCATATATATATATATATATATATATATATATATATATCCCTGACGATCCGCTTAGGTGAAACCTTGGTAGGTTTGTCTGGCTCACTAGGTCTGCTCTACGTTTGTATCGAGCACTTTTTAGTTAGTTGTTTACTCGTGTCGGGGTTTTTTCTTTGGGCTTTGAACCTGTATCTGTGCGATTATTTTCGACAGACTTTCATGTTCCTGGCTCTTTCTATTTTTAAAAACCTTTTTTCCTTCGAGATTGATTTGATCATTGGTAAATCAAGAATTCGGAGGTTTTTCGACACGAGTATAGTTACCTATATATATATATATATATTATATATATATATATATATATATATATATTATATATATATATGTATTTATTTTAAGCGTTTCACCCCAAGCAAGGCGGGAAACCCCTAAAGACAACGGGGAAAAAGATACGGCCAAAGAATTCCCATGCTAGTCTATTTCACCTAGGAAAATATTCGTCTCACTAGAACATAAGAATATCGACGACGTAGTTTCACGGGATGTCCAAGAAGATTTTTTTTTTTTGAAGGGAGATTTCCAACTAAACGAACTTACAGAGTTACAAATTAGGTTAGAATAATTGCAACATAAGACAAATAAGTAAAAAAATAGCAGAAAAAAAAATAGGTTGGCAAATACAGAGAGACAGAGTTGATCGCTATTCCTAGTCTATCCTCCACACTATACAGATCGCTATTTCTATTCTATCCTCTATTACTATACAGATCGCTATTCCTATTCTATCCTCTATTACTATACAGATCGCTATTCCTATTCTATCCTCCATACTATACAGATCGCTATTTCTAGTCTATCCTCCATACTATACAGATCGCTATTCCTAGTCTATCCTCCATACTATACAGATCGCTATTCCTAGTCTATCCTCCATACTATACAGATCGCTATTTCTATTCTATCTTACATACTATACAGATCGCTATCTCTAGTCTATCCTCTATTACTATACGGACCGCTATTATCTATACTGATCACTATACTATTTCTCTATTCGGATTACTATTCGAGCGAGTATTGTCGAGCAAGTACTATTAGTGCGAGTGTTATTCGAAGGCGTCTGACACCAGTATTGTTCAACAGCGTTACTATAGTTGTATCTGCGATTACAAAGTCTCTACTACAATGAGCATTGCGAAAGTAACAACGAGTATTCGTTGACATGAGAAAAAAAAGTTTAAATGCAACGTCAATCGTCACCTTTTGTCTTCTTAAATCCTGTTCTTTTATTACCTTTTCTTCTCAGTAATATTTTCTCGTTATTTTTCTCAGTTATTCCCGTGTGTTCTTAGCGGCTTTAGCACCTTGCTTGGGATAAATTCTATTAATTCAGTGGAAATTGCGCGAGCAAATTTGATTCGTTCATGCAAACAAATCGCATGAGTAACATTCAGAAAATGTCAAAAGAGAAAAAAAGAAAAAGAAACTGGGTAAAATATTTCGGGATTCAAATTTCAGTGGACTCGTACAATATAACCTAGAGGAGGTTTGAGGTTTTTGAGCCCCTCGGATAAACTCAATTATGGAACAATATTAATGTTATTTATACTTACGAAAATTAACACTTTGCCTGTCCTGCTCATCATATGTGATGCCCAGGACATGCGATTTCCACGTCCGTGCATCATATGTGTTGCCCAGGAGCCATGATTCTAAAAGATTGGTAAATCTAAGGACGCTTAAGAAAAGAGTCTATGATTGAGCAGGAAGTCTGAGAAAAGGCCTAGTATCGTTATGCTGAGAATACAACGGAGGGAGCATGTGAACAATGAGGAAGTTTTAAATAAAAATCGGAGACAAAAAGGACAATTGTATATAGAATCAGAAATTGACTGATTTGATTTTCACGGCTTATGTCTTTGTGGGTTATTTAAGTCCGAAAGGTATTTTAGATTGCGGGGGTTTGCATACATTGCCTGGTGTTACCAAATCTAAGTAATGACCGGACTTTGACACCGCTTAAACCTGTTCCTGTCCTGCTCATCATATGTGATGCCCAGGACATACAATTTCCACGTCCGTGCAACATATGTGTTGTCCTCGAGCCATGATCTTAAAAGGGTGCTAAAACTAAGGACGCTTAAGAAAAGAGTTTACTATTGATCAGGACGTATGAGGAAAGGCCTAATGTAACATTGTGTGCATATATGACCACAGGACGCTTAACTGATAATTTAATTTAATTCTATAATTTAATTTAAAGTTTTTAGTTTCTGTTTTTGAAACATGGTAATTCCTGTGTAGCGATGGGACCATAGTTTTAATTTAGTAAATTTATAATGTATATATATATGCGTGTGTTTGTGTGTACGTCAATGTGTGAATGTAAGCATATGTATACACATTTAAACAGCAATAAATAAAAATTTAATTATAACCTACTATAATTAATGTCCTAATAATTAACCCTTAACCGTTTGCCTGTCCTGCGCATCATATGTGATGCGCAGGACATGCGATTTCCACATCCGGGCATCATTATTTAGTGAACACGAGCCTTGATTTTAAGGAACTGCGCGAGCAAATTTGATTCGTTCATAAAAACAAATCGTATGAGTAAACACCCAGAAAATGTCGCTGAAAAATAAACTGGGTAAAATATTTCGTGATTCAAATTTCAGTGCATCATATGTGTTGCTCAGGAGCCATGATTTTAAAAGATTGGTAAACTATTGAGTAGGACGTTTGAAGAAAGGCCTAATCTAATCTTTTGAGTACCATATATGACCGCAGGTTGCGGCACCACAAGGCGGTGTAATTGTTAGCAAGCTTGTCTCGCTAGATCAATTACGACTGAGTAATGAATTCGGTCCTCACTGGGTGCCCCCTACTTTCGGCCTTGTGCCACATCTAAGCTACGCTCGGAAAATCATTACATGGCCACAAGTTGCATGACTGAAAACATAAGGTATCAAATAAAAGACGTCTATTTTTCCACTTTACTGAAATGATTATAACCTTTGCATCACGTGATGCTCAGAGCATAGTGTAAATAACTTATGATTAGTACGACCTGCGCATCACATGTGATGCACAGGTTTTTATATTATGGGAAACACTATATATCAGCACATTCTATTTGCTGACTTGCCTTGCAGTAAGTTATAAATCTGAAAACGAGCAGGAACGTTTGGATAGTCCACGCGAAAATTCCCTGGACAGGCAAAGGGTTATGACAAAATATTTACATTTCTCATTAAAAAAAAAAAGGGTTCTAAAAATATTTGTTTGCAGCGAAGAGTCAAAATACCCGAAAAGAGTTTACAGTTTGCATTTAACCTAATTCAGACTTTAGAAAAAGGAATTCAACACCACAAAAACAGAGGAATAGGAGGTCGAGAAGATGATTTTCTGATTCATAGAAGTAATGTCAGAGGCTGATATTTGGTGCCAAAGGCGGATATTAATCAATTTAACTTGTTAAAGGAACTGAATATGTCTTAAATATCTTCTTCCGAGAACAATTTTCTTACATTTTGTGGATTTTTTTTATCGTTTCGCCTCAAGCAAGGTGATAAAGCCACTAGAGTGCAAGAGGTTACAGGGAATGAAAGAGAATTAAAATACTTTATTGGGGATAAACGAAGAAAGGACAACAAAGAAACGGTGATCACTTAGAAGATTGCGATTGACGTTGCATTTAATGTTGAACATGTTCGTCATAGTCTACGAATATAGAATCCAGCGCAGTACGTAATCTGTCCAATGAAACAACGTTAAAAGATTAACACTCACGAGTCACACACTCTACTGGATCTGACTATATTGCCAATAGCAGCAGCAGCTGTTCCGTAATTCTTCAGTCTTCGAAGGTCTCGGGGGTTGGCAGTGAATATTCGGAAAAAACATGGCTGCCTTTATACACGTCGAATTGAATATTTTAAGCTTTCTGATTGGTTAACTCTTCTATTAGTCAACTATAAAATGTGTCAGCTCATTTTGGTTGGCTCACTAGTACATACAGTACCCAAAAACTGTAACATTTAAACTTTTGAATATTGTAGGCGGAAGGGAAGCAAGAAATCGGGAGTTCCACAGGTGAGAAGTGAGAGAAAAGAAAATATTAGAATAGAAGTAGTGTTGCATCTAGTTAATAAATGGTTGGGGCCTAGTTGCCATTGTAGTAGTACGCTTAAATTCATGTCATCAAAGCACCCAGGAAAATATTTATAGAAAAGACAGAGGGAAGCCACGTCATGTCGGTGAGAACGTGACTAAAGTGGAGATGCCAGGTCAGAATCGACCACATTGCAGTCCATTCTTTGAATTTTGTCAAGAATCTCTTGATGTATAGCTGGAGCACCGCACCAGATATGTATATAAGTTGTTTTAATATTTGGGAACATACACTAAAAAGAAGAAAAACTTTTGTTTCGGAATGATTTTTTGTAGGAGTTATTCGAAGTTTAAAAAACACACAAAAACAACCGGGGTATGATGCTTCTCCACTACTTCTGCTCGTAAACAAAAGTGCCCACTATGTCAGTCCTTAGGCGTTATGTACAACAGTCAAAGTCAGGCGGCTGGACGGGATATTTAGTCACGTACTAAACAGGATATTTACTGTAGCCTATATTAATTCACAAAAAACAAAAATGACTACCAATCAATTCAGACTAGGGGCCATGCCTTGTGTAGTATCAGTGCATTTATTATTATATTATTCTTGTTATTAAGATTGAGATCCTCACCGGCGGGTTGATCATGGTCTTGTCTCAGCTGACAGACGCAACACTTTCCTCAGCACATGAGCCGTTGCAACCAGTGCCACAGCCACCGCACTCCCAATGATGTCAGGCACTCCCCTCCCAATGATGTCAGGCACTCCCCTCCCAGGCGTCTTACGAGGCATAAATTTCCTGGAAATGGTCCCAAGTGCATCAACCCCAAACGAGCACAGCTTGGCACATTTGTCCGATTTACCCTGCCAGTCTTGGTACCACTGTATTTTCCCTGCCATGTCTTAGTATCTCTGTATTTCTGCCTGCGCTGCCTTCACCGTGTTCTTATCCCAAGTTACCGCAACGTCTATCAGGATCTATACATAACTGCTCTTGTGAACATGCCTGATATCAGGGCGATTGTTCTCCGAACGCGTGTCAGTCAAGGTCATCATATCCATTTACCGATATATTTGAAGAGTTCTGAATTTGTTAATTCTATATTTTGAATTTTTTCTGATGGATTCATTATTCGGTTGCTAATTTCAGATAATAGTTTCTGTTTTGAAAAGCTTTCCCCTAAGACTTGCTTCTTGGAAAACTAGGTAAGGAATGGAATGTATTGAAATCTTCATCTGCAAACTTTTGTATCCTGCAAAGTTCTCGGTGTCGAACGCGGAATTTTGCGGCTCTGCGTCTCGAATTACGAAATTCGTTAAAATCTGCATTGTGTCCCTGAAGTTAGCTAAAGTAAATAGTCATTCGCGTAACCCTAAAAGTACTAATTTAATCACAGGTATACGATGATTTTAATTATGTACAAAGATAAAAATAGATAAAAATAAAACAAAAAAGCAATTGTTTTATCGCAAGAATTACAAGAAAGAATTAAAAATGTTTCTTCAACATTCAGATAGGCAAATTGGTGTTTATATTGCACCTATATTGAGCAGACATTAGGGCCCCCCGGCGCGGTGAAAAGGTTAGCAAGCTTGTCACGCTAAAACAGTTATGACTGAATAGTGGGTTCGATCCTCATACTTTCGTCCATGTGCCACATCTGAGGTATGCTTGGAAAATCATTTGGGAACCTCGAGGTGGTGTAATGGTTAGCAAGCTTGTCTCGCTAGAACAATAACGACTGAGTAGTGAGTTCGATCCTCATGGGTACCCCATACTTTTGGCCTTGTGCCACATCTGAGCTACGCTTGGAAAATCATTTGGGAACCTCGAGGTGGTGTAATGGTTAGCAAGCTTGTCTCGCTAGAACAATAACGACTGAGTAGTGAGTTCGATCCTCACTGGGTGCTCTATACTTTCGGCCTTGTGCCACATCTGAGCTACGCTTGGAAAATCTCTATATTGAGCAGACATTTCTTACAATATCTGGGAGAGAGCTCCAAATATATGATATGACCAACAGTTTGAACAAAGACAATCCGCTCAAACCCAAAGTTACGATAACACTTAACTTCGAGCTAGGACAAGATGGATTCTAGCAAGTAATGAAATAATAACATTGAAAATGCTTCATCTTAAAAAATACTAATAATAAAATGTTAAGAATTCATTAATTTTATATTCTGAAATTTTAAAGATCGATTCAAAGTATTAGCTAACATTATTCTTATTCCAGAGCATAGATTCTGCTCGGGAAAGGCTCCTTTTAAAGTCCTACTTCTCGGAAAAGCCAATAGAGGGTGTTGATCTTTTTTTCAAGGTCATTATTATCTTAATAATGCATGCCGGTGTCATCGACATAGCCACGATCATCATCAGTATATTGGTCTTGGGAGAGAAAGCACGAACGCTGTTTTCTCTAAGTATTCATTTTGGTATGTGATATGGAATGCTTAAATGATCAATAGAAGAGTCTTCACTATTATCAAGTCTTTCCTATGAGGTAGATCCATGAAGGTCGTTGATCATAGTCAATCCTCTGATGCCCAGCAAATCAATGCAGTCGTCTACGAAGGTTACCTTCTCCTCAGTCGTATCCACTTTCATCATATATTGATTTGTTTGCCTGTTTAACGTCCTATCAACATCCTTATGGGTCATTAAAGGCCGAAATTTAATTTTCTGGGGACATTTAAAGTAATAAAAATATTATTTATGTTATTCTACTTTCACAATTGAATACATGGTAGATGATACTCAGCTTTTGTGCATATACATGTTTGTATGGGCACTGTGAGGCGGTGACATGTGCGTTTTACGTTATAGTTTTGTTGGAGTTATATTTTGGAATACAGTTTGATTTCTTTAAGAAATTGTAGGATATTATATGGATTAATGTCATGAAAGTGTTCTTTCATGATGATTGATTGACTGGTTGGCTGATCGATTGAACGATCGATTGATTTCGTTTATCGGTATATCAAGTGCTATGGGTTTCAGATAAAAAAAAATAACTAAATATTTCGAACACATTTTTATGGCTTCAACTAAATATATTTTGAGCCAACTCAAATGCCTTGAACTACAGATAAAATATATTGATGGTCAGTTTACTATAAAACTCTATTGTTGATTGTTTGATTTTCTTTAGCAGCGTATCAAATAAAAAAAATACTGATTATTTTAGGCGTAATATCTTAGATAATAATAATAATTCGTTTTGGGTATGACGATAAACTACACCCGGCAGCAAAGCTTCTGATCGGGAAATTCGAGGGTTTGAGGACCGTAGAATGACCTCTTACCTGCTGTTGTTTCCAGGTTCATTCTTGAATCAGAGTGGTAGCACCTGTTAGGGTCCCAGTTATGGGCAAATAGTGACCATCCCCCCCCCAAAAAAAAACAATGGGTCATTTTTATAGTAAAATCACGAACAGTACCTTTTTAATTGTATTTAATGCCAAAATCCAAATATTTTGTACGTAATTTTATACTTACAGTGTAAAGGTATGCTTTCAGATGTATAGTTTGTAGATCATAAAATGTGTTGGTAATTTTACTATAAAAATGTATTGCTGGTAATTTTTCTATAAAAATGTAATGCTGGTAATTTCACTACAAAAATGTATTGTTGGCAATTTTACTTTAAAATATTTTTTTTAATAATTTTAGTGTTGCTTTGATTGTCAGTTTGCTATAAAAATGTATTGTTAGTCATTTTACTATAAAATGACCTGTTGGTTTTTGTTTTGGGGGTTCAATATTTGCCTATAGCTGGAACCTAACAGGTGCTACAACTCCGGATCAGGGTAACCTGGGAACAACTGCAGTTAAGAGGTCGTTA
>OZ038513.1:44708648-44733648 GCA_964036315.1 Acanthosepion esculentum | reverse complement strand
CAGGCCGGTAAATGTAGTTAATACTGTTTATTATAAACAGAGCATTTACTTAAATATTGTATTTATAAAAATAACGTATAAACAATTATGTATATATATATATATATTAGTCAACCACAGACACACTGTTTCGCTGTATCACTGCTCATCAGTATCCCTACATATCCGGTTGCCTCTAGCTAGGATCGAAACCCTGCTGAATTGGCGCCATTCGGATAATCTACCCCTTAACCGTTGGTGCACGGTAGGGATTAATGTGAATTTAAGCGTATTTTTTTTTTTAGATAAACACCCCAGTGACCGAGAGAACTCGATTCGTTTTATCGAAGAGCATGGCAAATCCTTCCTTAATATACCTTTGTCAGTTTTTATTCAACTTTTATACTGAGAACATTGGATAGATTAAAAGCGACTCTAAATTACATCGCTTGATCTCGTTTTTTGCTAGTTTTAGATTTGTTATTCTATTTTTAGTATTTTTAATATAGCGTAGAAATTCCAGCTCTCAGTTGTAACAACCGTTCCGAAGTGGAAATGCTTCATGAAGCATTAAGATATTATCATGGACCGTCAATTTGCTATTTTTTTTTAGTGAACCCCCAGTAATGTTACATGGACACCCCCGGGGTCGATATGAAACCCGATTGAGAACTACTGTAACAATAAAACGATGAGAAACACAAAAAGCTTTTCTTCTACCCACTTTTCAGTTTAAGAAATCACAACCACAATAGACTTTATTACTATTACTTATTGTTACTACTAACCTACGTTCGTTCTACTACTAATCTCTCTGATGTAAATACCTCTCTGAATATACCAGTATTTTTCCCTACGACTGTGTTTGTTCGTTATTACCAAATACTCACGTGGAAACACTCAACATCTCAATAGAAATGTTCTAACATAACTGTAGTAGCCTTGTGCCAGACTAGATTATACCTACACGAAAATAAAGAATGAAACGGGTTCTATTTCGGTAAAAATAAGCACTAAGAATATAAAAAAAAAAAGAAATTTAGAATCCCATCAAGTTACTGGGGTAGTAGCGGCTACATCTTTCATTTTTACTCAGTAACAGTATCATGTTGAAAAAGTAAAGAAGCGTAAAGAAAATAAACGAAAAAAAAAATCAAACAAAAAAAACAAAAACAAAAACAAGATGACCACAAATTTCTGACGCAGCGAACATGAAAAAACGGAATATTTTATTTAGTCGTAAATAAATCAAAACTAATTTTACCCTCTTTTTTTTTTTTTAAAGATATCTATATATATTACAAATACTCATGTGACATAGTTAAAAGGGAACGCAACCAGAGACACAGAAGGCACCATTATGTCAAAAGATGCAGATGGTCAGCACATACAGAGTTGTAAGATTTACCCCATTTGTCCACCAAAGAACGTCTGCTAACTAACGCTAGGTAATGATATTATTAGCCGTTTCCTTATAAGGAAACATTCGGCATTCATTGACAGAGCAAACAGTCCTGCTGTCAGTTGAAAATTATGAAATCTTTCTCTTTCCAGTGCCAACAGGAGTTTCCTTCCTCACCTTTTATTTAGCATCTTGATCCTGTCATTATTCTCCTCTTCGAGTAGGGGCTGCATAAAACAGTATAAATAGCAAAGTGCGCCAAAGTTTTCCTGCGAAAAAACAAAAAAATCCACGATGCCTTGGAAATACTACGTGTCCCCACTAGGGAACTTTTTTTTATCCCCAACGACAACGCCTCCAAAACAAAACTGCTGTCATTTTAACCACCACAAAGAAACTTTTCTGCCTGCCTTCAATCAGCACGGCTGACGTTAGACTCCTGGAGAGAAACACACTGCGCCTTCTTGGCCTCGCGTTTTCAATTGACTTGAAGAGGAGCGACTACATCGAATGAATTGCTGCATCTACTTCAAGGAAAGTTGAGTCGCTGTATCGTGCTAGAAAATTTTTCTCGTCGGAGTCGATCTTGCACATCTAGAAATCTGCCATTCACTCGTACATTGAATACTGCTGTCATATCTGGTCTGGTGCTCCTGCTGTACATCTCGAGTTTCTTGACAAAATCCAATGAAGTGTCTGCAATGTAATCGATCCTGACCGGGCATCTCGACTTGCACTTTCTCACCGACGTGGCGTGGCTTTCTTCTGTCGTTTCTACAAATATTTTCATGGCAACTGCTCTGACGAGCCTTTATTTCCTGGTGACTGGACTAGATGAAATTAAGCGTGCTACCAGATTGACATCGAAGTCCCACCCGTTTACTGTTGAAATAGCTAAATACAACCGCCACTTCTAATGCAACAGTTTATTTTCTCGCGTTTCCCGCCCGTGGGACTCCCTTCCGTTTACTTGCTTCCCTGATAACTACAATCTTAAAAAAAATTAAATGCAACGTCAATCGTCATCTTCTATCTTCTTGAATTCCATTCATTTTTTTGTCCTTAACTCAAACCTCCCTTATCTCAGATTTTTCTCTTTCACTGCCTGTAACCCCTTGCGTGCTAATGGCATTTCCGCCTTGATTGGGGGTGAAAAGATTAAGAAAATAAAAATAACTCACATCACATTGAACACAGCATATAATGCCCGAGATTTACCTCACCCCTATCCTCAACCACTGAGTCAAGTTGTGACACAAGGTCGGTTTTTAATGTTGTGACCCGAGTGTTTCCACTCGTGCCGCTGGTTTAAACTGGTCAGAGCGTCCCTAAGCTAGTCATCACCGTTACGTAGCATCTGTTATGACCGGCTAAGTGGGGAGCGCAAGGGAGTAGAGAAGGCCATTGACTCGGAACAGATACTACAACCACAGCATCTACTCCAACGGGGGGAAAAACTGCCCAATCCCTCTAGAAGAATCCGGGAGCAGAGCCCCCGCCTTATAATGCCCTGAGCTGATTTGACAGCTATATCTACTAATTCTAGCAAAGCAACAAAGTACACTACTCAAAATTTAAATCTCTCACAATTTCATAGACACTTTGTATACATATGTGTATGAAAAAGAACATCTTTACACTCACTCCCTTCACTTATCCCCTTTGCATACTTTCTATTTATTTTATTCAGGCAATAAAGTATGTTACTGTTAATTGTGCACAATTGCTTGGGAGAAATATGATATACAATCTATATATCAGACTAATGATGGGTAAATGAATGACAAAAATGTAAAAATGCGTAGAAACACGTGGATAAAACTTCGAGGAATTTAAGTGCTTACAGCCATATTAAGTTGATGCACCTCTTCTCTTTTGATCACTGAAGTTAAGCAGCATCGAGCTGTGTCAATAACTAGATTGGGAATAGCAGATGTCATAAGCTTGGATGTGCGGCTGATATAATGAATAACTGCTCGGAATTGGAAATCGAAGACCCGGGTTCTAATTCCAGTTCGGTTCGATATATTCACTTACGCGTAAATACCCGTAAAGGTATGAATCTCACCCCAGCTATGATTTAATTATTAGGACTTGTATCGGTAAACCATTATAAGCTCCCCCCCCCCCAAAAAAAAATTCTTACAATCTAAAAATATTTTCTATCTTTAAATAACCTGCAAAAGGTTGATGAAAACTTAAAAATCAATCAAGGAATTTAAGTGGAAGAACTTATAAATACAAAATGAATCACTATATTTCTGAGATGAGATATTTATAGCATTTACATTGTTCGGACTGTTGTCCTCATCTTTATTGCAATATTCACGACGTTTCGGCTATTGTACGCTCCGGTCTTCTTCAGGTGATATACGTTGGAATTTCGAACCGAACCATTTATTTAGCCAACGGATGTAGATGGTTCTAATTCTACGTATCATGCCGTTTTTGGATGTCTCGGTTTCAGTTAGTTCCTTGCAATAACTCAACTCTCCAAGTTTTTGTTCCCTCTGCTGTGACCAGGTATTGAACCCACAACTCTTTGGATCAAGTCACTTTTTGGATTACTGAAACCAATGCTTTTATCCACTTAATCATGTGTCCCTGGAGATGTTTTACAAAACGACACACCCAGTGCATGAGCTGTTCACCGTACTAAGCCTGGTCATAATTTCAACTTAGAGAATGCATTTTTAATTTAAACCAAGTAATTTAAGATGAAATGTATAGAAAGTACACTGATTTCTGAGTCTTCCACAGTAAATTTGTGTTCAGGTTCATGCCACATTTCACGATTCTTCAATCTGCTGCTGTGACAATATGGAATATTTAAAAACAACAGAGATTAAAACAAAAACGTATTAGGAAATTGAATTATGTTTGCGGAGCTGGGCGTGTAGACATATTGGACAACAGAAATTTAACTTTAAGGTTTTTGCCTCTTCGGTATTCCTTTCGATAGATAGATATTAAGAGGACAAACATTGTTTCGTGCTACAAAGGATAAGGATAGGAAATTGGGGAGAGCCATGATCGTCTATGAACTGAACGGAGACTATGCATAAAAGAATAGTGAAATTAACCCTTTTCATACAGAACACATTTACCTTTCACTGATCAATCAGAAAGTGTTACTGTGGGAAGAAATTTTTATAACTTTTATTTAAAACAGTTTTTCAGGAAAGTCAACATCTTGATTATATCTTCAGTTTCTCTTCGTTACATGTGTTATTCATTTTAGGTGTTGCTGCTGTTGGAAGTCTTTAAGTGGTGTGGTTTTTGCTATTTCGAAGTATTATTGTATCAGTCGGTTATGTGCTTGGGCGATCATGTATCATTCGATACATGACTGACGAGGAAGATTTTTTTTCCTGCAGTAGGTTGCCATTTCGTTCTGCGGTAGACCAGTTGCCATCCAAGGCTATAGAACCCGGTCTGTCCTGTTATTTACCCATAGCTGGGGGAGAAGAAGGTGATTCATACCCTTCTCAAGGGTATCAGCACGTTAGTGAATGTAATGGATTCGACTGGAATTCGAACTCGGCTCTCCGCTTCCTGAATTATAACCGCTATCCATTACTCCACCGTGTAAATAAAAAAAATATTTTTTAATCATTTCACTCCAAGCAAAGCAATAAAACCATTTGGATGCAAGGAGTTACTGAGTGTTAGAGAATATGAGGAAAAACTACAATGAAGGAGAAAGGACAATAAAAGAGTAGGAATTAAGATAAAGGATAATGTCTGATACTGATCTACAAAAAATTAAATACAAAGTTGACAGAGAAGCAAGAAGCAGGAAGAGAATATAATAAATGAGAGAAGAAACTGTTAGCATAGAACTTGCGGTTGCATCCAGCCATTTCAAATGTAAAATTATGGGTTCTTGTTTTCCTGATCTCTATGCTTGTTTCTCTGTTGGAGATTTGTTTAAATATGCAACTCAATATCTTCAAGATGAAATTTCCCCAAATGATGTCTTTTCTTTCTTTCTTGTCTGTTTAATGAAAGAGAATTGAACAGGAATTGAACCTGACCTGCCATATTCACTTTTCATATTGATATCTGTTACCCTATCATAGTAACCAAAAAAAAAAAAAAAAAAAAAAAAAAAAGAAAGAAAATGGCCCTCAATTTCACTTTCATGTTCTTTATAAACAATTTCACTTTTTTCATCCCAGGCAAGACAATAAAGCCACTAAGACGCAAAGGGTTAGTGTGAGAGGATAAGAAAAAGAAAGAAAACATTATTATTAAGGAGAGAGCACATTAAAAACAGGAATAAAGACAGAAGATAACGGTTGACATTGCATTTAAATTTTTGAAGATCCAAGTTGCAAGAAGCCAGAAGGAAGTTCCACAAGCAAGAAGAGCGACAGAAGCATAAACCTTAAGTTACATCTTGCCATTTCAACTGTAAAATGATGTCTTCTTGTTTTCCTGATCTCTATGCTTGTTTCTCTGTTGGGGATTTGTTTAAATATTGTTGTGGATTCCGGGAATGGAATCCTGCACAAATAAATAAACAACGCCAGTAATTGAGATAGAAAAATAAGTGTATTAAACGTAAGAATACAGACTTGAAGTGAAGATTAGTAGTCCAGGAATGCGGGTTAGTAGAAAGTATATGTACAAGTCTCTGTAAGTGAAGCCGTAATTATCTCTCTCTCACTAGACTCTCGTATAACTCTCTATGAACACCCTGTGTACTGTCTCCATATCTCTCACCCTGACTGAACGTATCTCAACCCGCAGGTATTCTCTCTGTCCGTATAAGTATACTTTGGACGAGTCCATCTTGTGTAAAAGGGTCTGCCCCACAACAAATATGCAATTCAATATCTTCAAGATGAAATTTCCCCGATTGATTGATCTTTCTTTCTTTCTTTCTTTCTTTCTTTCTTTCTTTGTTAGTTGATATGTATGCATGTTTTTTAATCATTTCACCCCAAGCAAGGCATTAAAGCTACTATGACGCAAGGGGTAACTGAGTGTTAGAGAATATGAAAAAAAAAAAAACGACTATTAAGGAGAGAAGACAATAAAACAACCAAAAATAAGATAACGATTGACATTGCATTTTAAAATCTTTCAAGATTAAAGATGACCGGGAAGCAAGAAGCTGGAAGAGAGTTCCACAAGCGAGAAGTGCGATAGAAGAAACTATTAACATAGAACTTACGGTTACATCTCGAGGTTTCAATTGTAAAATGGTGAAACCTTGCCGTCAATCTAGTACTGCGAAAAATTCATGAAGTCTAGGTGCCATACAGAAAAGTAATATTTATTTCGAAAAAATAGAAAAATGTGGCATAAGGCCAAAAGGGTGGGGCGGATAGGAGATGGCTGGTCTTCAATCTGTCCTATCTTAAACCACGATTAATGACCCAAACATATCACATTATTTCTTACAACAAAACAACATATTCTTACTTACTATTCTTACTGCAGCCACCATAACACCTCAATGTCTGTATGAAGTCCTAACGAGTCCCCATATGTAGAATTTATCTGTGAGGGGTGGGGAATAAAAATAACAACTTAAAAAAAAAAAAGGCAACGAATATTAACAATGCTTAAAATAGAGGAAAGCCCATCAGAGCAATTACCATGAAAGTATTTATAGAAAAGACACTAAAAAAACTACGTTACGGCAGTGGAAAAAAGGAACGAAGCCGAGATGCCAGATCATGACCAATAACATTACCGATTCTTTGGATTTTACAAAAATCTCTAACTATATAACACAAGCACCAAACCAGATGTGGCAGAAATATTAAAAAAAGTAAGTAATATTTTGTTTACTCTTTCGAAAGGACTGATTTTAATGTAAGTTTCGCCTTTAAAATGAAATAAAAATGATTATTTTTGGTCGCAGTATCTATTGTAAAAGTTCATTTGATTTTCCATACAAATAAATCCATTAGTATGTCTGAGGCTAGCAAGGTAACATGCAAAGTTGAACCGTTTACTTGTATTTTCTTTTCTTTTGAAGTGAAGTATTCATTGGCTGATTGATTTCTTTTTTTAAGGCTTATCAACTCTTTGTAAGTTATTTAAAACGGAAACATTATAAGTGAAGTAAGTATTATAGTATCGGTAATAGCGAGATTATCAGGATGCAAAGAATACCATGGACTGAACGTGTCAGCAATGACGAGGTTTTCATGAAAATGGAAACCAAAAAAAAAAAAAAAAAGGACACTTATACTTAAAAGATAGAATTGAAATTTCTAGGGTGCATAATGAGGAAAGAGGGCTTGGAAGATTTGATAGTCAAATACTGAGGGACAGAGCAAGCTTGTGTAAATGGATGGCAGAACAGTGTTTAGGATAGATAGTAAAAATACCAAATTTACTAAGGGCTACCAAGGAGAGGAAATTGTAGAGAGCCATGACCACCACCGTCCCGAAGAAGAATTGTGAGATTGGCCATTTCTATACAGGAATCATTTGGCATTCATTAACCGAAAAGTTAGTCGGTTGAAATATGTCAAATCTTTCTCAACAGTTTTTCAGGAAATTAAACTTCCCAAGTTCAGTAAGTGTTCTTTCCAGTACTGATGAAGTTTTCTTCCTAACCGTTTGTTGAATTTTAATGAGGTAATTGATATCAACGACAATTCTGTTGTTATTCTTGGGAGACCAGCCCGATAAGAGCTGGAGACATCTTTACTTGAAATACATTAATACGTTCAACTAATTATTATTATTAGTAATATAAGCGTAAACAAAAAAGACGAACTGACCACATCCGCACATGGTCGATGACGTAAGATGTGATGATAACAAGGGTATCCTTTTTCAAAAGTCCATTTCCTGTTCCGGGTTTAAAGTCTAATTGATTCCTTCTCTTAAATTCTTTTAGTTTATCTGTTATCTACTACTACTACTTTTTTGTCCTGTTCGGTTGTAAGCGATCTTCACTCTCCACAATGTCCTATTCTATGTAGGTCTAATCACTGTTTGTCTCTTTACTATTCTAACCCGTCACTGTCCTACCATCCATTTGCATAAACTCGATTATCTCTTTTTGCTATCTCTTCCCAGGAATCTGCCCTGTAAGTGTCAGATTCACCAAGCCCTCTTTCTTCATTATATCTCTGAGAATTTTCAGTTATCTCTTTCTGATTCTAAGTACGTGTTTCCTTTTTGCTTCGATTTTCCTTAAAAGCTCTTCGTTGTTTGTACCTTCTGTGCAAGGTATTCTCATCCTTCTGTAGAGCCACATCTCTGATGTCTCATCTGTCAGATTCAGCATTTACTGCCATAAAAAGGACTGATATTACATATATCTCGTATTATTTAGAGAGGAGAAGAGCGCTGCCAAGAAAACCCCTCTTTCCTAATGAATACTACGCAGGATCTGGCATCGTATCTCGATAATTTTCTTTCATGGCTTATATAGAAGTTATTATATTATATCATTAAATTGTAATATTTGTTAATTTGTATTATTAATTAAATTATATTTTATGTTGTATTTGTATTATTTTAATTTATTTGTTTTGTTATATACCAATTAACAAATAATACAATTTAATTAATAATATAACAACTTCTACATAAACCATAAAAAAAATTTAATTCCAAAGAAAAAATTTACAAGTGGAAATAAAATCTACAGCTGAAAAAAATGTAAGACGTAAACAAAAGCAAAATTTCATGAACGTACGCATGTAAAAAAAATGCTAAATTCATGAATAGGCATGTGTACAAAATGGAGTAAAAAGGCGGACTGAGAAAGACGCGGAACATGAAAAATTTGGAAATATCGTTTAAAACCAGAACCCCCTGAAGACTGGAAATTTTACCAAGAAACTTCGAAGCTGGGAAAAGAATTAATATTTAAAAGTTAATACGGTGGAGTAATGGATAGCGGCTCGGATTGAGGAATCGTAGAGCCGAGTTCGAATTCTCTTAGTTCTATGGGTAAATAGCAGGACAGACTAGGTCCAAAGCCTTGGATGGCAACTGGTCTACTGCAGGGACCTATTGCGGGAAAAAAAATCTGCCTCATCAGTCATGTATCAAGCATGACATATAACTGAATCTTTTCTATTGAGTACTATATATATATATATATATATATATATATATATATATATATATGAATATCTTAAATCTTATATATATATTATCTTTTTATATATATAGTGGGAGGAAACATACTCGTACACATAGAATTTTTAATTTATTGTATTTCCAATATACATTCCATATAATTAACAGTACACAGATGGATAATAACTAAATATGCAAAGAAGACAGGGAAAAAAATTGATTTAATAGAAGTAAATAACATTTATCCAATTTAATGGGTGAATAACGTATTCGTACAATGCAAATTTCAGATTTTAAAACTTTTAAATTGCTTTAATACTCTAGATTAATCAAGTGGAATATTTTACAATCTTCCAAGAATGTTATCAGGAGATATTTTTAGCCTAGAAAATGCAAACAGAACATTCTGTAATTGATATTCATGCAAGAAGGTAAAAAATTGACAAATTCGCAAAAAAGAACCGATTGTTAAACTCTGGAAAGAAGGTAAACGTTACAGGAAAATCTCAGGCAACCCGAATATTACATTTACCACCATTAATTCATTCATTGCAAGGTGTAAAAAACTGAAAACTGTTGAAAACCAAAGAAGAACAGGTGCTCAAAGGAAGAATTCTTCAAAATATTCGAGGAAATTGATGCGTCAAATTAAACAAAATCCAATGGTTACTTGTTAAGAGTTGCAGGATGATTTGCTTTCAGCAGGAATCTGTGTCACGAAACGGACAATAAGCAATGAAATACATAGGAACAATCTAAAGTCACTCTCCTTTCGGAAAACTCCACTGCTATTAAAAAGACAAAGAGATGTCAGGTTTAAATTTGTTCGTGAACATGAGGAGGAGGAAAAATCGTATTGGGGAAAGTGTATTATGGACAGACTAAATAAAAGTTGAGTTGTTTGGACGTAATTCTAGAAATCATATATGGAGGAAAGATGGCGACACGTTCAAACAAAAGAACTGTTCCAACAGTGGAATTTGGTGCTGGCAGCATTATGGTTTGGGGATGTTTTTCTGAAAAAGGTACTGACAACATGGTTAGTAGAATGAATGCCATAGCATATCAAACTATTTTGGAAGCAAATTTAATGATTTCGGTTGAAAATCTCGAATCCTGACTGGATCTTCCAACAAGATAAGGATCCTAACTTTACGACGAAATGCCTTGCTAAAAATAATGTAACTATCCTGAAATGGCCAAGTGATTCTCCAAATTTAAACCTAATCGAGAATTTATTTTTAAAAATTCAAATCCAATCGAGAGCTCCAACAAACATCATTGATCTGAAGACCATATGCAAAGGAAAATGGGAAAAAAACATACCAACTAAAATTTGCAAATTGAAGAGGTTGGTTGCTGTAGAAATGAATAATGGCTATTCTACAAAGTATTAAATGAAGGTTATGTATTCTTTTTGTATTGTTCGAATACTTTTTTCACCCATTCAAATGGATAAATGGGATTTATTTCTATTAAATCACATTTTTCTGTTTTCTGTGCATATTGAGTTATTATGGACAGAATAAAAACTGAGATGTTCGATATCTTCAAACAAAAGAACACAGTTCCAACAGTGAAATTTGGTGGTGACAGCATCATGGTTTGGTGGTGTTTTTCTGCGAAAGTTTCTGGCAACATATAAATAACAGATGGTAGAATGAATACGGCAGCATATCAAAATATTTTGGAAGCAAATTTAATGATTTCGGTTAAAAATTACGAACTTCCTCCTGATTTGATCTTCCAACAAGATAATGATCCTAAGCACACTGTAAAATCTACGAATAAATGGCTTGCTAAAAATAACGTAAATATCCTGAAATAGCCAAGTACGTCCCTTGATTTAAACCCAATCGAGAATCTGTGGCGTTATTTGAAAATTCAAGTCCAATCAAGACCTCCAACAATCATGAGGGATCTGAAGACCATCTGCGAAGAAGAATGGAACAAAATACCAACTAAAATTTGCAAATCATTAATTGAAAACTACAAGAAGAGGTTGGTTGCTGTAGAAATGAATAATGGCTATTCTACAAAGTATTATGTATTCTTTTTTCTATTGTCCGAATACTTTTTTTCATACATTAAAATGGATAAATAGGATTTATAGGAGCATTCACTAAAAATAATGTTTAAAGTGATAATAAATATATTCTAAAGGATAATTTTTCACGTTCTAATGAAAGCTCAGCACATTGTCAACCGTTTTGCATTTAAAAGCATAATGAAAAATACGTTAATGAATAAAAACGCACAACTTTGTATAAATAAATACTTGTACCCCTGAACAACATATAGTTTTGTACTACTTGCACCTCTTGAAGATGATCTTGGAAGAAGATCGAAAGTACTCGGGAAATGAAAATAAAATAAATTTAAACTGCTATAGAACATTTCTCTCATCCTTTAACTTCAATACACAGAAGGTTATTCGTGAGTATGAACGGATTTTATTAAAAATTAGCAGACGTAATGTCTGTAATTTATTCAATCAGACATGCCTAAAAGAGAATTTGCTGCATAAATACACAAATAATTATATATATATATATATATATATATATATATATATATATATATATGTGTGTGTGTGTGTGTGTGTGTGTGTGTGCATAAAAAAAAAGACAATAAGAAAACTAATATATATATATATATATGTGAAGTCTAACGGGACTGATGTCACAAACACTTTATTTCAATTCCAAACAATAAACGACTCTTGATGATCCCCTTGGGTTTGGTGAGAAGAAAGAAGTCACACGGAGCAAAATCAGGCAAATGGTGAAGTTGTTGCACTACGTCGCTAAGCGAAGCAAACTCCGTCGGAACTCTTTGTAGACTTGCCGGCTGATTGTTACAGAACCAGACGATCAGTCAGCAAGTCTTTGTAAACTTTTTCTGACTGATTGTCTGGTCCTGTTATTGGAATTTATTCTGTATACACCAATCCTGTACTTGGATATATATATATATATCCATTTATTATATATATATTTAGGATATTACATCAAACACATGTCAAAAAACGCTACACAATTGCATCGTTTGCTTACCAGTCATTTACAATCGCCTGATGAGATGTGTTGATTCGCATCGAAACCCGACTGCAATTGTGTAGCGTTTTTTTGACAAACTTACTTCGATGAAGCCCTAAAGGATAAAATTTGTCACACGAAAAATTTTTCCACTTTGTCGTACACCTCCCCCCAACCAAAAAAAAAAAAATTCTTGATATATAAAATGTGCATATCGTTATCCCACATAACCTATTTTGCCA
Source organism: Acanthosepion esculentum (assembly GCA_964036315.1). Taxonomy (NCBI): domain Eukaryota; kingdom Metazoa; phylum Mollusca; class Cephalopoda; order Sepiida; family Sepiidae; genus Acanthosepion; species Acanthosepion esculentum. The sequence continues at coordinate 44,720,923 of OZ038513.1, read as the reverse complement.
GTAGCAACCGCATTCCGACTTATGGCGACAATGATTTTCTTTTTGAATTTTACATCCACTTATACATGTTTCATAGCTTTATGCAGTGTCCTGAACACACGGGCTTGGCCATCTGCCTGAAAGATCTGATAACAATGATTCGTCTAACCAGGTGACGCGGCGCCAGTCTTCCATCATCCAATTATGGTATTTTCTGCTTCAAGTGACACGTAGTTATCTATTTTATATATGGTATCAATAATGCCATCTTTGTTGGTCAATGACTATATGGAATGAATTATTAGGTCTCTAGTGCGACTAATTGTACTGAGCCTCTTGGACATTTCCCACATTAATATTTTTTCTTTGTGATTCTATCATTCTTCATTTTCCTTCTTTTATTAATAATTTTTTTCATTTATTTTATCCATATTTCGGGCCATTTCCTGGTTTCCGGTGCATACTTACATATAAATAGAAATATAAAATATACATAACCGAACTGATATAAACTGAAAATTTCTGCCCAAATACACAATCTTGTGTGTGTGTGTTTGGTGGTGGCGGGTATACAGGGTGTATCAAAAATACTTAAACAAATTTTGGGGCGAGTCCCTCACGCCAAAACAAAAGTCCATATAAACATATTGAATAAAAGAAAAAGGGAACCTTCGAAAGAACCGGAAACCCAAACCTAAACAGGAAATGTACTTTACTATTGGGAAAGAGGTGTTATCTACTCCTTGTAATTAATAAGGTTGCTCCACTGTAAGCAAGGAAAGTGTCATTTTAGACCTAACCAGCACCTTCCTCAGTATCATATCTGCCTGCCATCGTTAAACGGATCACTTAACTCAATATTACATAAGTTAAACGATGAAGACAGATTAAACACAAATCTACACGAATGACAAAGGTAACGTAGTCTACATAGCAACACATACGCCATCTACTGTAAACTTTCTTTAAACTTAACACAAAAAAGAAGGATTTGCGTATATATGTTTATATGGACATGTGTCCTTGTTTGGGTGTGAGGAAGCCATCCCCAAAGTTTGTAAAACTATTTTTGATACACAGTCTCTCTCTCTCTTATATAGTTGGGTTTCGATCCTAGCTAGAGGCAAACGGACGTCTAGCCACAATGATGAGCTGTGATACAGCGAAACAGTCTGTCTGTGGATGACAATATATATATATATATATATATATATATATATATATATATATATATATATATATATATATATATGTCATCCACAGACAGACTGTTTCGCGAAACTGTCTGTGGATGACTATATATTTTTTTTGTCATCCACAGACAGACTGTTTCGTAGTTTCACAACTCATCAGTGTGGCTAGACGTCCGGTTGCCTCTAGCTAGGATCGAAACCCGACTGAATTGGCGTCAGTCGGAACTTCTACCACTAAGCCGTCGGCTCACGGCAGGAATGAAGGTGAATTTTAGCGTGTTTATTTTTAGATTTAGATAAACACACAGTGACTGACAGTGAGTTAATTCTGCCGAAGAGTCATGCTATATTAGCTTAAATAGTCACTGTTTACAAACTCACACCTCAAACCAAAGAGCTCAACCGAAATTAATTTTTCAGGAGCCAATATATATATATATATATATATATATATATATATATATATATATATATATGCACGGTACTTATTGGAGAGCGCTCAATATAAGTGATAGAGCTAACATATTTAGTTGCGCTAATGTGGGTTTTTGAGCCTGGGCTTCACGCCCTTTGCCATCGTCAGACAAAATGATTAATTTTGAAATTTCGGGTTTATTTATGGCTGTGTATGTCGGTGTCTGATAGTAGTGGGAGGGAAAGTTCTGCGTCTTCTTCGGGACGCCATTCATACGCAAACAGACACATACACGTCCACGCATTGCAGCTCACACAAACACATACATATATGAACAGTGTGGGACTGGGCGCACATACACATCCATATGTTGTTGCGTGCATACGTCCGCAATTGGCCGCTGTATTGGTGTTGCAATTGTGTAGCGAATTCTCTTCACAAGCGGCGGGCTGAGAGGGTTGGGAATTATATATATATATATATATATATATATATATATATTATATATATATATATATATTAAATAATTAAGAAAGAAAGAGACAACCTTAAGGTTCCATGACTATAATTTATTTCACCAGAAAATATATTTTCTTGGTTCATCAGGTCACATCTCCAGTTACAAAGGAATTTGGTTTCTTTTATTTTTAATACAAGTTTTTGAGGGATAGTTTTAGATTGATAGAAGGTGACATATGTAGTGGGAGAGGGGAGGTGAGGAGTATAGAATGATCCATCTTGGAAATGGAAAGTAGGGATAAGGTTGTTTTTAAATCATCTTTAATAATTTCCGTAGGTTCAAGTGTAATCAGTCAAGAGGTCAGACAATTTGACCTCTTAAATACTTTTTAGACAGGAAGAGAAAAGAAGAAAAAAGAAGACAAATTGTAAAGCAGGGGAGGGGAAAAGAGGAAGAAGAAAGAAAGAATTAAACAGGGGAGGAAGAAGGAAGACTGAGTTATCATATGTAAGCATATCACGGTGACACTTGAAAAACATAGATCATTATAATTCATAGTTAATACATGAACTATTAAAGATTACCAGCAAAGTAGGAATAAAATAAAATATATTAATAATATTAATCCTGATTAATACGATTGTAATTAATGTAGGGCAATATATTAAAGATTTTCAAAAATAATTATATATATATATATATATATATATATATATATATATATATTTACTACGTTAATAAAAACACCGATCAAAATAAAAATAAATAAATATATAAGATAAAAAAATATAACTGACATCCATCAAACATGGCACGTGGAACTAGAACAGTCTACCCCAGTGATCGAACACAATAAATTCCGGGCTTATCTGGTCTTTTTTTTTTTTTTTAAGCCCGGAATTTATGAACAAGGATCACACCATTCATTAACAGATTCGAAGTTGGTTGTAATTTATTATTAAATATTGTTTGTGAGAGTCATTCTCGCCATATAACTAGCTTCAATATTTGTTTTTCGTTTCAATGATTTACGTTACATAAATTGAATACGCACTACAAAACCGATATATATATATATATATATATATATATATATATATATTATATATACGCGTGGCCGAGTGATTAGAACTTTCGATTTCTGACTGGGTTCGAATCTCACCACGGTCAATTTTTTCAGGAAGGAGATTACCCGATGTTATCGGTCTGGAGTGTGGACGATCCCAGCGTCTTTGGAAAACATTGTGAATGAAACTGGGCAGACGGAACACTTGGAGCTGCACGAAGTCACAAGTCATCGTGACCGAGGGTTTGAGTGTGCTGGTGTTGTTCAGATTATTGATCATTCTAGATTACACGCTCTCTCCCAGAAACTGTAACTATAGTCTGCTCAGCATAGTTGCAGGTTGGCTCTGTGTGTTGAACAAACAATAATGTGGCTGAGCGAAAGTCTGCAATAGGGATTGGCTATCCTCGAATACGTGTGGCCAGCTATATATATATATATATATATATATATATATATATATATACCGTTCTTATTTTCTGATGAAGTCATGTATGGAGATCGGTATGTTTATACACACAAAAAAATTCAACATTCTTTTAGAAATACTGGGGCTCGCTGAGTTGTAGTAAGTTTTTCCACTAAGTTTTTTTTACTTAATAACAATATCAGCTGTTACAAATTAATACAGAATTTGAAAAGCCTGAAATATTTATAAATAACTCGAATTAAAATAAAAAAATGAAAAAATTCTTGTAAAAATTAATCGAAAAAATTTTATGAAGAAAAAAATAATATATTTTATTCATATAAGAAATTAAAAGGTTTTCTAATTAAATAATGTCTTAATTTTATTCAGAGATTTTCTGTAACTAGGTGTCCTGATTTAGAAAAAAAATCCAAGGACTTATGCTTATAACTAATATAAACTTTCAGCCCTAAACGAATTTTTCGAATTTTCATAAAATTAAACGAGTGTGTGTGTATGGTGGTAGTGGTGGTGGTGGTGGGGGGGACTAACGCAAATGTAAAAGATTTTTATCAGGATTTTCTAAAAAAACTAACATTTCTAAAATAATTTCATTTATTTGCTTGCATTATTTACATTATTAGGACTGTTATCCTCATCGCCATATTCGTACGCTCCGGCCTTCTTCAGGTGATTGGAATTTCGAACCGAACCCTTGGCCCAGTGGATATAGACGTTCGTTAGTACCAGTGACTAGACCTAAAGAGTTGTGAGTTCAGTACCAGGCCACAGCAGTGCTGAACCAAAAAATTGGAGAGTTGAGTTAAAGGGAAATAACTGAACATCCGGAAGAGGCATGGCACGTGGAACTAGAACAACTACCCCGGTGGACTAAAATAATGGGTTCAGTTCGAAATTCCAATCACCTAAAGAAGGCCCTAGCGTACAACGGCCAAAACGTTGTGAATATGACAATGAAGTTGAGGATGACAGTCCGAATAATGTAAATAATGCAAGTAATCATAATACCTCATCTCAGAGATATAGACCGAGCTCTCGAATGTTTCATTAGGATTAGGCAAATATTTGATTTTTGCAAGAATTTCCAAATCAATGTTTTTTTCACAGCAAAAACGACTCTAAAATTTCCTCATTGACTCTTTTACGCAAGCACCCCCCCAAAAAAAATTAAACCAAAATTTTTTTATTTCAAGCTGGATTAAAAAAAAATAATTTAATTACTATTTAATAATAGTTTTTAATAAATATTTGGTTTTCCCCCTTAATAATAACACACTTTGTAAATCATTATTAGGGTTATGTCCCTTGAACTACTGATTTAAATATTCACCAGTTTACCGGAAAAGTAAAAAAAAAAAAAGAAAAAAATCCGACAGTATTTAATTAATTTTACAATTGCATTAGTCATATTTTCTGTGAGTAATGTTAGGTTTTTATCCATACACTTATTCTGCTTTTTAATTCATTTATATGGTTGTCATGTAAACCAGAAATTGCAGATACCAAAATAAGACGTCGGAAAATGCGACAACAAAATCCGAAGTCGTATTGAATAGAGAAATATGCCTTTCCAAAAGCTAAACAAAGTATTAAGAAACAGGAAAATTTCAGACAACTCAACTGTTACGCAATATCGGTCCTCCTATATAGCAGTGAATGCTGGACAATCCCATCACAGATGAAGCAGCGACTTGGTACAATAGAAATGTGGATCTACAGAAGGATACTGAGAATACTGTTCACTGAACAGGTGATCAACGACGAGGTTTTGGAGAAAACAGAAACGAAAAGAGCACTTATATATAGAACCAGGAATAGTTACACATTTCTAGGACATACAATGAGGAAAGAGGGCTTGGAAAATTTAACAGTCACAAGACAAGAAGGACAGACGAATGCAGCGGATAACCTACCCAACGAGCTTATTGATTTCAGACAACTTCCTGTCATGACCCTTTTCTAATTTCTTTTCTTTTTCGCTTAGTTTGAATATAACGTAGCTCATTTTCGATCGGTTGATCAAGGTAAAGGCCCCAATCTAATAATTTTTAGGAGGTTAGAGGAGATATTTTGCTTTTGAAATTAAATTAATCGTTCATTCGCCAGTAGTTTACAGACGACAATGCCTGTTCTCATATTTGTCTTGTATTTTAACAATTTTCGCAATAGGTATTACACATAGATATAAAACTTCGGATATATAGTCTGAAGCTCATTCTCGTTTACAATATAAAAATTAAAATCCTGTGAATCACACTGAAGAAACCCAGTTCTTGATATTTACTGCGACGTTTGAATGTATGAGAGCAAAAATATGAATTTCAGATTGTTTATCCACAATTGTGACACACACACACACATATATATATATATATGTATTTGTTGCAATGGAATGTCCCACACTCCCTATCCTCCACGTGGACTGACTATATCAGTAGATAAATATAATAACCATAGAATATACCTAGCGGACTTGCTTCCGGAAATATTAATCTGCTAACCGATTCCCTGTCTTTCAGTAGTGTATTCTCTTTTACCATAAACCCTCTTTCTTTCATCTACGTCCGTGTTGCTGTTCCTTTCACTCGTGTACCACCTTTGTCTATTTGTAACCTTCTTTAAGGATACAGCATACATATACATATATATATATGTGTGTGTGTGTGTGTGTATCTATGTACCGCCTATAAAAGCCGTACCTAAGTTTTAACATGCATTAAAATAATGAAAAATCTTTGTAGCGGAAAGGCAGGTCAATCTTCATTTCCTACCACCACTGATAGCGGTACCCGCCTACGTCGTTCAAAGAGACGATGTCTAGTGTGCTATCACTGCAAAAAGAAAGGAAATGTCTGTCCTACAGGAACAGAGCCGGTGCGAACACCGGGACGTCTACGTATGAAAAAATAAAATATGTGCCATCTCTCACACAAAATAATCGGAATGGTGAGCTGAGCGGTGTTAGTTATACAAATGATTCGTTTCGCTAGCCAAACGCTAATGTTTTGTTCACAATAAATGCAGGCCCTTTTGCTGGTGAACAGCGGTCCGTCTTGGGTGTATGACGGGATTACTGTATGATAATGACTATTTCTGTTTGACTTAAAGTAGGCGTGTTACCTATCGTTAGCTGAAATTCGTTCTTCCTTTCTCGTGTTCCCGGTGTCATGGCTACTTTCGTCTATAGTGAGTGCGAAGTAATAAAAAACCCTTTTACCCACACTCTTCTAATTCGGAGGGGAAAGAAATTCGCGAGGCTATGTCACATGTTCTTTGAGCCAATGAACATCTTGTCTCCATAGAATTAGTCGTTGAGCCAAGAACATAAAATGAAAGGAAGTAGCGAGCCGATGCAAAATTCCTTTTGCTATAAAATGAAGAGAAAAATTAAAGAATCGTGTCTGAAGTCATTTGAAAGGTTTCGTTTCAGTTCCCCGCGACCAGCGTTGAAGTACTCGCCAGTGTAAAATTACTTGCCAATTATATTATCAGCCTTTAATCAAGCAGACGGCGTTTAAAAGAGTTTTCTCAATGTTGTGGATTCCGGGATTAAATCCGATATCAATGAATAACAAACGCCAGGAATGGATAAGGAAAATAAATGTATTAACGTAATAATACAAACGGGTAATACGGGTTAGTAGATCCATGAATGCGGGTTAGTAGCACTAATATATACAGTGTAACCCGGATATAAGAGAGTTGTCGGGATCGGAGAAGAAGTATCTTATATCCGGGTTTCTCTTATATCCGGGTTTGGTCTATTTTGTTTAGGTAAGTATGGCTCTAATTTGGTACCAGGTAAAATCTCTTATATCCGTGTTTCTCTTATATCCGGGTTACACTGTATATATACAGTCTTGGTATTGAAGTATCGCGGTATGACTCCTTACTGAGTCTACGTGCTCGCTAACTGTGACGCTTGCCGCCGTCTCTGAGTGTGACTTACTCTACTACTACTGAACTCTACTTCTCTTCTGTCGTTCCGTCTCGACTCTTCGGGTATTCACTGGCAGTAGTATATGTATACACTGGGTGAGTCCATTTGTGTAAAAAGGGGAGACCCCTTAACACTCAACAATCAAAGAAAGCTAAGTATTTCAAAATTCTTCGTCTACTTTTGAAAGTATGAAATCATATATAGCCCTACGGCGAGTAATGAACTCCCTTACCTTTGTTTTCTGAATATTATTCTGTCTGAGATCATTTTATCTGTTGTCTAGCATTTCCTCTTCAAAGAAATTCGTTAAAACTACGGACTTTAAAAATTTCTTATTTCTTTTCTTGAAACGAGCTACCGACACAGTTTTAAGCGTGTACGTTCATAAATAAATTCTTTATCTTGTTTTGTTAAAATTACCCGCGCGTTTCCTCGTTATCATCCTTCATTCATCTTCTTGGCGTGGGTAAATCATCTGTTCGTTTTAACCCCTAAGCCTCACGCCATTATACGTCCCTTACGCGTTCCTGTTCGTGCCCTGCTCGTGTTGGTCTCCGTATTCGGCTCCTTTAGCTTTTGTTTCCGGTTTTGCTAATTTTTTCGTTCCTCCTGAACTATGAGGCGCCTATTCATTGCAGCTTTTCACGCAATAAGAAAAAAAAAAACACCAGTCTTTCTTGTAACTTATATTTTAATTCAAAGCTAATAGATTAAATTTAATATATTTCTTATAAGCAAAATACTTTGCTTTATTTCAAACTAATTTTAAACGAAGATATAAAATTAACGCATGGGGCCAACAGTACATACACTAATTTTATATCTCGTGTATGATGCGACCCTCTTAAAATTAGCTTCAAAATTAGTTCTTCGAAAGTCGCATGATACACGATTATATACGGTATTTTTCCGATTATAAATAAAATCGTTCATATTAACAAATCTGTCAACTGAGCATAATTCTCAAAATTACAAAGTCTTTCAAAATTAAAATTTACTTTTCCGAAACGTTATTTGAGAAAAATTAACTAACTTCAAGTTTAATTAATATGAATTGAGATAAATATTATTTAATTTTAGTTTAAAGGGGTCGAAATATCGTAGCGGTGTTTTTATACCGTATTTTATGAATACAACATAAACGTCTTTTGAGAGGATCGAACCCATAAATGTCGCGAATTGTTTTAAGAACTTGTTAACCATCACTTGAAAGTAAGGTGGGCGGGTGTCTCTCATCTTTAAGAGAATTGCTTCATTATTGCAGCTAAAATAGCAAAATCTAAAATTAATTCCTTTTATCAGTTAATAACCGGATTTCCAGCATTAAACGTTTTTCGGTGATGTTCCATCCAAATATGGAAAGATTTTATACTTCTAATTTCTATATGCCCCAAGTTATTCCGGGTGGTTAAGCTGTTTCATCTGAAGAGAAAGTGGATTAGAGAGAATTGAGAAAGCGAGGTAGAGAGAATTGAGAAAGAGAACGGGGAGAGGAGGGAATAGAGAAATGAAATCAAGAGACACTGAGGACAGCGAGAGTGAGAGAGAAAGTCAAAACTGAAAGGAGTGACACACAGAGAATAAGATGTCAAGAAGAAAGAAAGAGAGGAGAAATGAAAGAGAGGAGAAATGAAAGAGAGGAGAAATGAAAGAGAGGAGAAATGAAAGAGAGGGGAAATGAAAGAGAGGAGAAATGAAAGAGAGGAGAAATGAAAGAGAGGGGAAATGAAAGAGAGCGTGGAGAAGATGTCTGAATAAAGAGAAAAATAATATAGGGGAGAAATAAAGAGAAGAGAGAGAGAGGAAGACAGAGAGGGGAAGGCAGAAAGAGTAATGAAAGCTACAGGAAGAGAGGAGAGATAGACGAATGAATGCGAGAGAAGTGATACCTATTTACGGACGGAGTAAAAAAAATCTGGTGTTTCGATCCGAATCATCACCGAAATTTGTTCTATTTCATCTTGTTCTTGAAATAAATAATTTTCATATTTTGCTGTGTTTGATTCGTACTTCTTGAAGCAACGTTTTCTTTCTCTTGTGTATACTTTCCGACAAGTACGCATGAGCATAAACACTTTGGTCCTGATGCGATAATTCTGTTCGAATTATGCCTCACACTTGTTATGATCCAGAATGATGATGATGATACTTCATCATCTAAAACAACCTGGCCACTAGTGAAGATATATGATGATATTTCATCATTCTATAATTTGACACTTCATTATAAAAACAACCTTTCCACCACAAAGTGCAGATAGCAGAGTAGAATAGCAGGGGCAGTAGTAAAAAGAACAACGCAGATGTATCTTCTTCGCTCCGTGAAAACCCACAGTTGACGGTTTCAAATGCTACTCGTAACCACGAAATTCTCGAAATAAGCAAAAACAAGTAAGCACAGACCTTTACTGCAAATTATTCATTATATCGTATCCAAGAATTTTACATAAAAATTAGAACGATTACAAAAATATTCCAAGCTCAGTTTAGGTTTATAGTTCGTAACCATGCTATAAGATGAGGTAATGTAAACCGTAGATTTGTCTGCGGAATATCATTACATTATTGTTACATAATTATAGTGAAACCATTAAGATATTTTTGTCACAACCATTTTATTTTTAGTCTTATATTAATTTAAAATATTCCTTTTTACAGGCTTTATTTTTGAAATTGAATAAGGTGATTCCAAATTTCAGAATTTCATTATTGTCCATCAAAATGATCGGAAGAAAGCGATCTAAAAACAACAATGGAAAAGAGAGGTAACAAAGCATAAACGAAATAGCTCCAATTTGTTCAACTTAGGAAACTTAGCATTGCAGCCAAAGGATTCTAAAATGCTGCCAATAACAAAGGAGAAAATAAAAAAATACCTAACAACAAATCGAATATAGCATCAAAATTTACATTATTTTTATTTATTTGTTACGTAACTAAATGCATAATTGTCAACAATGTTTCTGTAAAACTTGACATTTCCTGTAATAAATTCTTAATAAATATCATTATTGTTATTATTTTACTTAAGTAGTAGTATAATATCATATAATAGGGTCTATGTGTTTTGAAAAACTGTCAGAAATATACCCCCCGTTCAACCGGTGGCTGGACATTAAGTCATTTTTCTCTACCACCGGTAAAGCGGTGGTCAGAGCTAAAAAGGGTTAAACATTGTTTTACAACAGATCGTCTATATCAGTAGTTACTGGGATCAGTAAAGAATGTCAGAGGATGTGAGTAAAGGATCCCCAATGAGGATCAAACTTAGTAATAATATCTACAAGTAGCTCTAGCTTATGTAGACGGCATTCTATCAGTAGAGGGATCCTCAATGAGGATAAAATTCAGTAGTCATGACTTTCACTGCCACAGTTTATTAGAATGAGCCTAAAGGGTCCCATGTCAATAGATAGATCCCCAAAGAGGATTAAATTTAGTAGCAGTGCCTAATTGTTGATTTATCTCACTTTATGAAGATAGTTTTGTGTAGAAATTGTCTCAGAAAGTTGGCAGATGAATCCCCAATGAGGATCAGACTGAGTCGCAGTGTGGTTAACCGTTGCTTTACGACAGTTTATGTAGATAGGATTAACATAGGGTCATAAAAGGATCTCCTATGAGGACCAAATTCAGTTTCAGTATTCTTGGCTCGCCGTTGTTCTACGATGCTTATGCAGATAGGTACTAGGTGTTAGTGGAGAGTGTTACAGGATCCCAGTAAGTGATCCCCAATGAGGAACAGCATCATGAGCAATGATTTATTGGCAGAATGTTGCTCTATGATAAAATGCCTTATATTGTTTTTTTTTCCCCTATCTAACATTTTTTTATTTAAGCAGTTCACCTCAAGTAAAGCAGAAGTGCCACTAGCACGCAAAGGGTTACAGAGGATTGAGAGCAAGAGTAAAGAGGCGTCTTTGAGGAAAGGATACAGAGAAGGACGAGGAACAAGATCAGGGGCCAGATGTCGATTGACATTACACTTGAATATTTGAAGATTATAGTTATCAGGGAAGCAAATATAATACTTATTGAAATAGGTTATTCCACCTGAGGTCCCTAATAATTTTGGTAAAAGAAAAGTCTGGTAAAAGTGAAATCGTTTTAGAAGAAGACTATTTTGCCTTGTAAGTTCGAAAAAAAAATATTCCGAAATCAATAACATCTGCTTCCACAATTCGAAGTAAATGTTTATATGTTGTGTTTTATTGTCGACATCGGCGATTAATACTGGACTTTTGTTTCTATTTTTGTTTTGTTTTGTTTTTCCACGTTTCTTTTGGGAAAATAAACAAAGGGAGGATGGAAAAGATATTGGCTTAAACTCAATTATCTTCCGTCATTTCTCAAAATAATAAGAAAAAAAATTATGAAACTTGGTAGAAATATTTTCTTGGCATTCTGTCTTTCTCTATTTACTTCTTTGAAGTTATTAAAGAGGGGGAAAGGACAGAGAATAGTCTGTATTCAAATCGAAAGATGTCTTAGAGAGAGAGAGAGAAAAAAAAAGAGTCAAATATTCTGGTATTTTATTGTGCAAACAAACCAAATCAGGAAAACCGGATTTGGTCGCTGTGAACAAGTGAAAGAAAGCCTTCCAGATGTGGACGTATAGAGATGGTGTGCGGTTATCTTATGACAGCGTCGTTTCTCACCACACGACCTTGTGTTTGGATTGAAAGAAAATCAACAGAAAGTCAAAAGAAACCAAAATAAATTTTTATATAACAATATTTATAAAAGATTAACGGAATTATATTTAATCCGACATTTTTATTACTTCAAACGT
>OZ038513.1:44686148-44703648 GCA_964036315.1 Acanthosepion esculentum | reverse complement strand
CTTACGCCCCTTTCTATTTTTGTATATCCACTGAACTCGTTCCCTATGCGCATGCATGCTGTTTGCTGCCAGTATAGGTTCTTGATTATTCTGGTATATTTCCCGAATATATCGAGGTTGCTGAGCAGTTCCATCAAATCTTCGTTGCGTACTTTGTCGAAGGCCTTTGCGTAATCTATGAAACATAGGTACACGTCCTTCTGCATCTGTGTCGCTCTTTCTGATAACATTCTGAGCATGAATATTGCCTTGCTTGTTCCAGTGTCTTTAACGAACCCGCACTGTTCTTGTCCTATCTCTGGGTTGATTTTGCTGCGCGCTCTGTTCATTAGAATACGGGTGAGTATTGATGAGTTTTGTCACGTGTCTCATTAGGCTTATTGTTCAGTGGAGTTCGCATTCGTTTGCGCCTGTTTTCTTAGGCATAGCTACGAAAATAGATCCGCTGAGGTCTTCTTGTTTCTGTTCAATTTGGTCAGTGCGGCTTTTACTTCGATTTTCAGAATTCCAGGTCCGCTCGTAGTTCTGTGTGTTGTTGGTTGTTCTCTTGCGTTGTGGAAGAGTTCTCCAAGGTACTTGTTCCAGCGTTGAAGAATTTTTCCTTCTCTAATATGAGCGTTCCATCCTTTCATTTTAGGCAGCCAGTTGACGAGCATGCGTTTTGTTCTGTTAGTTGTCTTATTTGTTTGTACACGTCTCTTGTTGGCGGTACTCAATCTTTCTATTTCTGCACATTTTTCGTTTAGCCATTCTTCTTTATCTTGCCTGCATTTGGTCCTTATTTCCTTGCGCAATTTTCTGTATTCCGTTCCGCATCTTGGCCGTGTTTTCTGTCTTCTTTCCATCATGTCGAGAATCTCATCAGTCATCTCATCGTTTCTCCTTCTTTGTCCTGTCTCCTTTGGGATGATATCGTTTGTTGATGTCACTAAAGCTTCTCTTAGTGCGCCCCCATTTCGAGTTTCCATTGTGTGATTCGTATCTTTTCCCTTTGTCAAATGTATTTTTTCTTTTAGGTTAGGATCGCTCAGGATTTTGTTGTATTGCAGTTTGGGTGCTGCGTTAGGCTCCTTCAATTTCCGCAATTTCACTCTTAGTTTACATATCAGAGAGCAATGGTCGCTTCCGCATTCGGCGCTTGGGTAGGTCTTGCAGTGAATCATCGCATCTCTGAATCTTGTTGATGGTTATATAATCAATTTCGTTTTTAATTTCTCCACCTGGGCTCCTCCATGTCCATAGAAGTCTCGGGTGTTCTTGGAACTAGGTGTTGGCTATTAACTGGCAACTGGCTACGCACCATTGGATCCATTTTAATCCGCGTTTGTTGCGGGTTCCTAATCCAAATTTTCCTGCTATATATCCCCTGCCTTTTTCCTGCCTACTTTGGCGTTTAGGTCTCCCATAATAATTATGACTTCCTGTGATCTGCATAGAGCCTTGGCACTGTCCAGCATGGTGTAGAACTATTCGATGTCCGCTCCCCTGCTTTGTGCCGTTGGTGCGTACACTACTATAATAGCCACGTTGAAAGGCCTCCCTTTCAGCTTTACTACCAGATTTATTTCGGAAAGCTGGTGGTATCCTAGAACGCATTTCCTAAGGTCGCTATCTAGTATTAGTCCGACTCCTTTGTCGTTCTTCTCACCGCCTGTATAAATTATCCTGTGTTTGTCACTGACGAAATCACCGTTGTTTGGCCATCTTGTTTCACATACACCTAGAATGTTGATGTTAAGCCTGTTCATCTCTTGTTTAATATTATCAAACTGACCGCAGTTGTTTAGTGTCCGGACGTTCCATGTACCGAGGGTTATTTTGTCTTTGATACGAGCAGTCGCAGGATAACGGTCCAGTGACATCTGTCGCTCATGTCCTTCGTTTCCGGGCGAAGGATAGGTTCCGAGGACTTATTCTCTTTACGCCGTTTATGCTAGCAGTAGCTGGATGACGTTATGGTGACACCTGTTGCGCATGTCGGACCTTACCGGCCGAGGAGCTAACTCCCATAGACTTAACCCCCTTCACGCCGTTAGGTTTCGCATTATCCCAGTTGTTAACCATGATTTGTCTTGGGAGTGATAGTGGAGTGGTTTCCCGTTGCCTTCTCCACGGTGGTTTATGGAGACATCACCTCTAGTTAGCTTTGCTATGTCTTGTTTTTCGTCCTAGCGTATTGCTAACGAGCCTCCTCACTCGGCACTCGGAGTGGAGTAGTCGGTTTAGTCGCTGACATTTCGATTGGAATACTTACGGAAGGGTGAGGGAAACAACAACAACAACAAAAAACGTAATTACAAAAATAAATAAAGAAAGATTTAACTTTAGTTAAAGTCCTGATGCCCCTTACTAAAATGCTAACAAAGTGAGGGGAGGACATTAAAAGTAAAATAAATAGTAGCAGTAAACAAATAAAACTAAAGGGGAGAGAATAATGAGGAAAAGTTCCCCATATTTGAACCCAAGACCGAGGGTGGGTGAGGTAATCTGACCGTTTAAATCGAAAAACAAAATCACTTCACTAATGTGACCCGGCCTTTCTTCTTAAGACGAGGTGAATTAAATTCAGTACCATTAGAAATAGGACAGTTATGGAAACTAAACTAAAATAATTAGTAGGAACGAAAGAACAGATTAATAATTCAGTAAATTAGTAATTTGGAAACAAACAAACAAACAAAAAAAACAAACAAAACAAAGAAGAAAAAAAGAAAAGGAAAAAAATGTCGCAGAACCAAGAAGGTGTGCAAGAATGAATTTTAAATACGTACATGTTACTTAGACACGGTCAAGAATTGAGAAAGCACGTGGTTCTTAGCCGAGATTTAGCAAAGAGTGATTTCTGCGACTACACTCTTCTTTCACCCGAAACCGAGGGGGTATAGAAAAAAATCACAAAAGTTACACTACGGCGGTGGGAAAGTGAGTGAAGCCGAGATGCCAGGTCAGGACCAGTATTATTGCTGATTCTTCTTTGGACTTTATCATAAGTTCTTAAATATATTGCAGGAGCAGCGGACCCTATGTGCAGCAATATTCAAAGCACAGACGAATTGTAGACTCATAAATATCTAAGATAGATTCTAAAGAGGAAACTTGTCTAGCACGACACAGTGACTAAATTTATTAGCAGCTGAACTAGCAATGGATTCAATACAGTCTTTCTACTTCATGTCACCCAAGAATATTAGCCTATGAAGTCGCAACGAGTCACTATTCTGGAGGTTAGCATCAGCCATGTTGATGGAAGACAGAAAGGGTTCTCTCAAATGATTAATAGAGAGCAGTTTAGTTTTGGAGGCGTTAAAATTAACATACCATTCATTGCAACAGCTAACGTCTCCAAAAAATTCTTGCAGTCTAAAAATAGTTTTTGGCTTTAAATAACCCGCAAAAGGTTGATAAACCGTAAAAAAATCAATCTGTGAGAAGATTGCCATATAAGAGTAACAATAATACAAAAAAGTTCAGTCTCCTTTTTTTTGTTGTTTCTAACGAAAGATTACTGTTCTTAGTACTTTGCTTAGCTTTTGAAAGGCATCTTTTGTATTTCCAATACACAATTGGATTTCGTTGTCAAATTTTTCATCTCCGGCCCATATATATATATATATATATATATATATATATATATATATATTAAGCGTTTCACCCCAAGCAAGGCGGGAAGCCACTAGCACGAAAGGGGTTACAGAGAGCTGGAGCGAGAGCAAAGAGAAAAGATGGAGGAAAGGATGAAGAGAAGGATAGAGGATAGATCAAGGCATCTGGAGACGTCGATTGACATTACATTTGAATTTTTGGAGATTATAGCTATCAGGGAAACAAGAAAAGGGGAGGGAATTCCACAGAACCTTCTCTTTTTGTTTGATATCTTATTCTCCGTATTTTCTAGAGTATAATACGACCCGGTATTTCTGAAGTTAAAAACGGAATAAATGACATCCTTAAATATAATACGATTCCGTAGTACAGCCACGCTGGTGTAAATCCTTTTTGAAAAGTGCCATATTATCCGTCAAAATCTCAATGTCATTCAAATACCCTTATTCCCAAAGAACAAATATTGCTGACATATCGAATACCTTTTGTAAACAAATGTTTCCAACATGCGTGTTGAAATCCTGACAGTATTTAATATTGTTGAAATTATCGCTGTAGAATATTGACTTCTACAATCGCTAACATTTTTGTCGAGATTTACAAACTACGTTTCGTTCTATTTCGTAAAACAATCAATGATATTTGAATAAACTGATTTGTTTGGGAAAATATTTTGGCAAAAACCCTACTTCGAGGTTTAATAATTTAATTTCCATTGTAAACAATATTTCGATTATTTTTCATTAGACTTCATGGCAAACATTACTTTTTAAGAAAATTTATTTATTTTTCTTTTTAACAGCGAAGAATAAATTCATAGGATTTCTTACTCTTGAGAATGCAACTGGTCATGCGTAAATATTTCTTTCTGGAGCAAAATTCAAACTTTTTGAAGCGTTTGGCCATGTGATTTGTTCTCAAACGCAGAGCTAACTGGAAACTGGATTCTTGTACATAAAACCTAAACGAAAAGATATGCAATTTTTTTTTACTCCTGCTCATTCCCTTGAACAGTAGTAGAGACTCACCCCTTGTTTCCTGTTTAGGAAGAGGTTCCCGGTTCCTTTACTGTTCTCAGACCTTAATAGTGTTGCTGTCATGAATGTTTTGTGATAAGCGTGGATTGTGGCAACGTCACTTCAAACTGAGGACACTGGGTTGGAAGTTTTCTGGTTGCTGTTCCCTACTGGTAGTTAGGAGCCCGAACTCTTGCGCAGCGTCTTGAGAGTTAGCTCTGGTTAACAGTTGCATAATATCGGAGTACTTGTAGTGCCATATCGCGCATGGAAGAGTGTTCCTGCAAGCATCTCCAGCTGCGACCTGTTTCAGCTGAACAGTCGAACTCTCTGCCTCTGAGCAGAGAGGAACCCGGACGAGGCTCCGCCAAAGGGCAGAGTCTCGTTCGGGGAGGTAGACTGACCCTGAACGCGTTTATACGCGTTCGAATAGGGTATACTTTTGGCCGAGCCTACGGGCTCGGAAAGTCCACGTTAAACCTGGCTTTGTGCCACATGCAACCCTCGTGTGTGTGTGTGGGGGGGTGGATAGCTGAATATTGCAAGCATCTCCAATGGGCAACTCCGAGGACACACTATGCCGTAGTCCGCGCCAGGTCCCTTTTTGCATATGTTACATTAGATGACCGACTGCTACTAGGCCCTGCCTTACCAATATAACACATTATAGCTATAAACAACCAAATATATAAGCCTAAACCAGCTCAACAAAAAACACCTAAACGCCTTATCCTTCTCCAACATTCGCGGTATCCGTACCAACTTCTGCAGTGTGGAATCGTTACTACTCTTCGAAAATGTCTCCGAACATTCTGTCTGCGAAACTAACCTTAACTTCTCAGTCCCCTCCTGATTTCTGGATTGCTAGTTACCTCTTCTCCTTAGAAAGAACTCTAAAGTCCACATGCAAGGCCTGGGAGTTTATGTCCGCGAATCTCCCGCTGGCTCGGGAACTCTCTCTTGAATCTCCAGACCATTCGTACATGTGTCATCATCTTCCTCTACTTAACTTAGTGTTGTGGCCTGTTTAGAGGACAGAAAGAAAGACACGGAAGACGAAGATAGGTTGAACAAGTGTATTTGAAATAACAGATATACACACAGCAAGTGTGTTAGTAATAAGCAGATAGCGGTGTACGTCCGAACGGTAGGTTAACACTGCGTCTCGGCTCCCCGACCGACTGCCCTACGACTCTTGCAATTAGTATTTATGAGAGAAGGAAGAGTTCATTCTACTGTAGGAGGGTTTACCACAACACTTAGCTATCTCTTCTTTCTCTACCGTTCCCCTTCCTCTCAATGTTGCGTGCTAGATAGTATTTCCGATAATACAGACAAGGCAATCCACCTACACGGGCTTGCAAACAAATTCGTGTTCGGTGACTTTAATGGCCACCATACCAGGTAGTTTAAACACCGTCACTGACCTCACTGGCATCCAAACCCTTAACTTTTCAATCACTCAATCTCTCACGTAAGTGGCTGACTTCCTTACGCGTTTTCCCAGTAACCCTGACGGATCGCTTCTCTTCTTGATCTTTTACCTCCCTCCCCGACTCTTGTCGTGCTACTCAGCTTTGCCCTCTTGGCAACTTGGATCATGCGGTAGTGTCTGCAAACATCTCCCTCCATTCTACCCTAGCCAAGGACCTCCTACTAACAGAATATCTTTCTGTTACCAACGAGCTGATTGGGATTCGTTCAGTGATTTCATTCGTGACGTCCCTTAATCTTCCCGTTCAAAAGTGCATGTCTGAGGTCTCCTCCTGTGTGAAAGCCGGCATCAATACTTTCATTCCAGCAAGGAAATACCCTATTCAATCAATTCGAAGTCCTGACATCTACAGCAGATATGGTTGAATGCTTTGATCGGAAATTCTCATCCAACTCAACATTCGACTCATCAGGAGTAATCCAATCATTCCTACCTAATCGCGAAAGGAAGATCGTTCTGAACAGACTCGCTTCAAGTTCCTTTTACACGAACGCGGGTGTCCCCTAAGGCACTATCCTGGGTCTTACACTGTTACTGAACTTCATCAGTGATCTGCCTGATGTCACCAGTTTCCAAGTAGGCATCTATGTAGATGACATTACCATTTACTCCTGTCTCAATAGTAAATCCATCAGCGCTGACAATCAGTGGTGGACTGGGACCGGAAATAGCTTGTAAATTTTAATGCCTCCAAAGCTAAACTGCTCTCATTTAACCACCAGACTGAAACTTGCCTGCCCGCCATCAGCATGGCTGATGCTTGACTCCAGGACAGCGTCTCACTGCGCCTTCTAGGCCTCTCGTTTACGACCGACTTGAAGTGGAATCAACAGCTGCATCTACTGCAAGGAAAGTTGGCTCATTGTCTCGTGCCAGAAGATTTGGCCAGAGTCCATCTTGTACATCAACAACAACTACTACTACTATTCGTCCGTGCATTGAATACTGTTGCCATATCTGGTCTGTTGCCCCGGCGGTTCATCTCGAGGTTCTTGACAAAATCCAAAGAAGGATCTGCAATGTAATCGACCCCGACTTGACATCTCGACGTCAGTCACTTTCTCACAGACGCTATGTGACTTCCCTCTGTCTTTTCTACAAACATTTTCATGGCAACTGCTCTGATTAGCTTTTATCCCTGGTGCCCTGACTGCCTGAATTTAAGCGTGCATCTAGGACCCACTCATTTATTGACGAAATAGTTAAATGTAACCGCCACTTTTGCACTAAAAGTTTCTTTTCTCGAACTTTCCGAACAGTGAAACTCCCTCCCCCTTACTTGCTTTCCTGATCTTCAGGGATTTAAATGCAACGCCAATCGCCATCTTCTGTTGTCTGGAACATTGTTCATCTTTTATCCTTTCCTCAATTACCCCCCCCCCCTATACCCAGTATTTTCTCTCACTTTCACTCTTTGTAACCCTCTGCGTACTAGTGGCACTACCGCCTTGCTTGGGGGGAATTGCTTAAAAAATATAAGTATTTTTTATTTTAATCATCAAATTGTTTTTAAAATAGTGGGAGTATTTTGTATGTTAAATAATAAAACTTTTAATTTTTCCAAAAAATTAATGAAAATTTATTGTACTAAATTACGCGTTTTTAGTAAAACCAACTGTACTTTGTACCCCCTTACCTGTTTGCACTTCTCCCTAAAATTCGGTTTTGATCGGTCAATGTATGGCTATTTTAGAGGGGGTGACAGACAGAAGTCACATAATTTTATATATATTTTGTGCTGAGTGTATTTTCCATTTTGCTGTTTGTAAATAAGAGGTTTTTAAGCCGAGTAAAAATTTCTGAAAACGTATATTTGTGGATAATCCCTTCCGATTTCTTGCTTCCCTGATAATAATAATTTTCAATAATTTAGATGAAACGTTAATCGCCGTTTTCTGTCTTCTTGGAACCTGTTCCTTTTTGCCCTTTCCTCAATCCTTCCCATTTTCAAATCCTCTCATTCACTTTCAATCCCAACAGCATTCTAGCCAGGCTACACAGAAAATTGATAATTCTTTATCCATTAGATGCTTTCTAATTCTTCAGTTTGTCATCATTAAACTCATTGTTAGATATCAACAGAGTTCGTTGGTTTGTGCCTTGAAATTAGTTTTCAGTAAAGAAGTTACCACAGCGGATTTCACACCTGAAATCTCTGCCGAATCAACCCCACACTGGGTGAAATCCCCATAGAATCTGGTTATCTCTCAGGTTCCTGCTGTCGACATGCGATGGCCACGAAGATGGGTAAAAGAAAGCAAGAATACTACGTTTTTGGTAGCGCGCTTGGACAGGAAACGACAGATCGACGAAACAAAACGAAAACGAAAAACAGGCAACAGCCAGCGGGGATATTATAGTTGTAGATTTTGTAGAAATAAATTGAAGCCATTACTCGGAGAGTGTCTCTCGTGTGGATTTGACAAAAAGTAATTATCAGCCTTCAGGCAATAATCTGTGGAGTTATTTATTTCCTCTTCCAACACGTAATCCACTATTCAAAATGGCTGTCACTCGGGACACATGTAGAAAGCAAAGAACTGTTACAGAAATTTTATTTTGGGAAGTGAAATTGCGCGATAAACATTCACAGGCATTTAGTCAATGTTCAGAAAAGGTTTATAAAGGTGACATGTTTGTAGAGATAATGACAATATAAAAGTTGCGAGGTCTTTCCAGTATTTTTTGACACATACATACTTTGTCTGAATTTCTGAAATGCAGACTTATCATTGTTTACCTTCGGACTATTGTCCGCATATTCGTTGTTATTATAACCGTTGTGCTCTCCGGCCTTCCTCAGGTGTATATCGACCCGGGTAACATGTGGTGTATCCCAATGTAAAAATCATATATGAAAATAATTTATTAAAAAAAAATATATAAAAATAAGGTATTTGTTTTCCTTAAAACCCGTATCTCTTTTTCTTTCTTTCACATTTTCCTTTTTTCTCAACTAATGAGAAAGCAACTATCATATAAAAAAAATGAAGAAATAAAACAAGTGCCGCGAAAGGAAGTTCGCTAGTCCAGGGTTTAGTTATTGTGACGAGAAATATGTAGGGTTGTTATTATTATTATTTACTCGACACTCCCATCCCCCCTGAAGTCGCGTTGTCACAGAAGGTCGGTTTCATGGGGGGAGCCGGAGAGCCTACACTAGAGTTAAATTCCCAGATTCCCCGCAACCGTCTGTTACGCTGACCTCGGTGCGAGCACCGATCCTTCTCTCTGGCGAAATGAGAGGGCACCGCCTCATGCAGCTGCACTCCAGGACTGGGCACCTCTCAGTATAATTTTCCTCAGTTGTGATTCTGTCCTTTGACAGAGTCGCTCCTGAGCGCATTCTGCCCAAAGACAGAGACGCAACTGAAAGATGATAAATATGTTACAAACAACTCGAGAGAGTAATTTGTATTTACTCAACTCCCCAGGAGGTCAGGTTGTGACACAAGGTCGGTTTAATGTGGAGATCCCGAGCGCGTACACCCGGGCAAGGAACAAAAATTCCCGAACCCTGCAATCGTCGGTTGCGTTGGCTTCGATGCGTGCACCGATGCCTCTCTCTAGTGTAATGAGAAAGGGCGGCTTCGGCCAGATGTTCCCCAGGGCCAGCACTTCTCAGTATAATTTTCCTCATCTTTGACGGAGTCGGCTTTGAGCGCACTCTGCCCAAAGACAGAGACGCAAATGAGAGATGATAAATATGGTGTTACAAACCACTCGAGAGGGCAATTTACACACTAGGTATTTTCTCTGTCTTCCCACTAAGACGAGTTGTGACAAAAGGTTTGTTCTTTTTTAGGTGGGGAGCCGAGCGCGAACACCCGGGCAAGGAACAAAAATTGCCCACAGCCCACGCAACCATCGAAGAGAAGCCCCTGAGTGCACTCTGTCCAAGGACAAAGACGCAACTGAGAGATGATAAATAATGCGCAAATTACTTATAGCAATTTACACGGTAAGTGATTTTCTTAGCCCGGCTTAGATGTGGCACAAGGCCGAAAGTATAAGGCACCCAGTGAGGATCGAACTCACTACTCAGTCGTAATTGATCTAGCAAGACAAGCTTTTTAACCATTACACCACGTCGAGGTGCCCGAGAGAGATGTACACACTAAAAACTCAATATCTAAGTTATATATTATCTACTTCTAGGTGATATCAGTTTTCATGTTTAACTGACCTGCATATTGATTTTAAACCTGTATATTTCATTAATTAACTGTCCTTCATTGCTGTTCTTTTATTCGAGGATCGTTTTGATTTTCATATCAAAAATAGTTCCGTTTACGAATATTGTCTTATATAGTACAGAAAAGTGTTTGAAATTTGCATTTTACTTGGCCTTCAACAAGTTGGCATCTATTTGTAAAACTTTCCTAAACAAGCCTGCCCTTACACCCGACCAATTAATTTCTTCTGTCTTTAGTTACATTCTTTGAACAAATATATCGAACGTCTACAACCCCTTCAACTTTTCATAAATAGTGAATATTAATCGCATAGAAAAACAACTAATTTTTCCTAGAAAAATTACCAGATAAGCAAGCGGGCGAAGCCTTCTAGTTATAAAAAAATAAAAGTAAAGCATAAAATAATAATAATAATAATAATAATAATAATAATAATAATAATGAAAATTATAAATAAAATAAAATAAAACAATAACATAAAAACGTTGTATAATATAAATTAAATAAAAATTAACAATAATAAAAATTCTCCCAGCATGCAATGAAAACTGTTCCTACCGGAAATACGGACATCCAGACAAAAGACGTTAAATTCAATCTCTTTACCACGAACCTATGGACGGGCAACACGTATCCGACTTCTCCCTGTGATATGACATGTAATACTACGGAGTAAATTTCTTTTTATCACAGGTACCATAAAACAATTGTAACTTAAAAATGCACACACCAATACTCACAAAAAAAAAATTTATATGAAATTATACAATTTACAATGCTTTTCCTGTTATTTCTGCACATTTTATTTCCTGTCAAGTATACTTTTATCTCCGTGAACACGAAGCTAATTTCAGCTTCTATGATGTGAGCGACCCCCCCCCCAAAAAAAACATTTTGGTGACCGCCGACGTGCATAACAAAAACAACCTAATCCCCCACAAATGTACCAAAACAAGAAAGGCTCCACGTATAACTTCCGCCATGAAAAATTTGAAATCATAAGGAGTCAGCGCATATATATATATATATATATATATATATATATATATATATGTGTGTGTGTGTGTGTGTGTGTGTGTGTGTGTGTGTGTGTGTATGGAGAGAGAGAGAGAAAATCTATAAATCTATAAATAGTTCGATTCGAAATTCCAACCTATATCACCTGAAGATGGCCTGGACGTCTTGAATATGCGAATAAAGATGAAGATAACAGTTCAAACGATGTAAATAGTCTTTTTTTTGTTATTATTTTTCTTATTTGTATAAGATTGTCGTTTTTATCGCTATTATTACATTTTGTACACTTGTTAAAATACTTTGATTACAATGTATTAACTTAACATAGAAGACAACGAATACACAGATGCAATCTATATAGAATCCAAACACGTTAATGGATTTTTTATTCATTTCATCTCAAGCAAAGAAATAAAACTACTAAGACGCAAAGGGTTACCGAGTGTAAGAGAACGAGAAAAATTATTATTAAAGAGAGAGTTCAATAAAAGTACAAGAATTAAGAGAATATAACGATTGACATTGCATTTAAATTTTTGAAGATCAAAGTTGACTGGAAAACAAGAAGAAGTGAGACAGAAGAAACTGTTAGCATAGAACTTGCGGTTACATCAGTTGTAAAATGAAGAGACCTTGCCGCCAATCTAGTACAGCGCTTAAATTCATAAAGTCTAGGTATCACAGAGGAAAGTTAATCCAAACGATCACCCTGAAAGTATTTATAGAAAAGGCACAGGGGAGCTACATTTCGGTAGCGGAGAAGTGACTGAAACCGTGATGGCAGGTCAGGACCGATAACATTTCAGATTTTTTCGATTTTACCAAGAATCTACAAATATATAGGAGCAGCACCAGACTGGATATGACAGCAACATTCAAATACGGGATTATTATAGAAGAATGGCATTATGACGTCTTTCCCCATATAGAACACACTATTTATTAGATATGAAAACTCAAACGACAAATCTTAGCTGCGTTTTTTTTGTTTTTTTTACAAATAATCTTACACAATCAAACTTGATTCTCCTGACAATAAATGAGATTAATCATAACAAATGTTTTTTTTTTGACAATGTACACCACCTCTTCAATTTTACTATAAAATGTGTTGATTGCCACTTTATAATAAAAATGTATAGTTGCTATTTTTTTATGCTGGTATTTGTACTATAAAAATGTATCTTTATACATTCCTATAGGTTATTTAATGCTGAAATCTAAATATTTTGAACACAATTTTATGGCTTCAACTAAATATACTTTTGAAGGCAATTGTCTGCCTGAAGCTACAGATAAAATGTATTGTTGTTCATTTTACTTTAAAAATATATTGTTGGTCATTTTGCTATAAATAGGTAATGTTGATTAATGGTTGATTTTGTTTAGCGGCGTATCAACACCTCTATGGGTTATTTAATGAATAAATCTAAATATTTTCTACGTATTTTTATGCTTTCAACTACAAATATTTATACATAATTTTATACTTTCAGAGTAAAATTATGCTAGGACACAAACATCTCCTGAGCCGACCAAGCATAGAAATGAATACAATATGGGAACCAGTAATAAGGAGTGCAAGAGAAAAGCAATAATAACAACAGAAAATTGCAATATGAGCTTTGGTAAAAAAACATGCAATGATAACAGCAAAAATTGCAATATGAGCACTGGTAAAAACGGTTGCTGAAGACATTATGTTCATAAGTCCCAGAAATTCATACACAGATGTCCTTAAGGACACATGGCACAATGGATAAAGGCATTAGTTAGATCCAGTGACAGGACCCAAAAAGGTGTGAGTTCAATACCTGGTTAAGGCAGTGAGGAACTTGGAAAGGGGAATTAACAGAAGATAACTGACATCCATTAGACATGATGCGTGGAACTAGAACAGTCTACCCCAGTGAGCGAAATAAAGGGTTCAGTTCGACATTCCAACCACCTGAAGAAGGCTGGAGCGTTGTGATAAATATGGCGACAAAGATGAGGACAATAGTCCGAATAATGTAAATAGTGTAGATAATACCTCATTTCAGAAATATAGACAGATACTAAAATTATGTTTTTTAGATAGATACTTTATAGATCAAAATGTGTTGGTAATTTTTAAAAAACGCATTGCTGATAATTTTACTGCAAAAATGTATTGTTGGTAATTTTGCTATAAAAATGTATTTTTATATTTTTTTAGTGTTTTATTGATTGTCAGTTTTACTATGTTTTATAAATTGTTAAATTTTTCTGTTGAATTTTGATTTTTGTTATTTGCTACAGTTCTTTGTGAATCTGTAGCGCCAGTCTACAATGTTAAAAGAAGAATGATCTTTACCAAGAACCCCCAGGCTTCACTTGCTCAATGTTGATTTTTTAAACTATTCATCTTAGAAAGCCGTTATATACAGCCGATAGCTTACATATTTCTGAACGGGTTTGGCGCCATGCATGACATTCATATAGAAAGCCTCAATCTGACGAGGCTATTTAAGAACATGACACGAGTTTTCAGTTTGTGGTTTTGATTTTGTAGCCATTTGCGGTGTTGACTGAAACTATATCTGGATCAGTTTATTCTATGTTCAATTACATTTTTTCCTGTACTAAGTTTCTTATAAGTGATCCATACGCCGAGGTATTTGAAGTGTTTCGTATTTATCATAAAGATTTAAGATGTAGAATTAATAAATTCAGGATATCTTCCAATTTCGTATCATTTTTTTTCTGTTTTTGGAAAGGTTTATTTTGATCCCCAATTCTTGGAACAGTTGGTACAGCATGCCGAGTTACATATGCTATCCATTTTAGTTGTTGCTGCTCTTGTTAATCCTCAAATGATGTGGTTCCTGTTATTTGGTATATTTCTTTGTGATTCTGCAGCGGGAGTCCACAATGTTCAAAGGATATTTATATTTTTTATATTTTGTGCTAAATGGTAATGGTAATATTAGCCGTTTCCTTATAAGGAAACATTTGGCATTCATTGATCGAGCAGTCAGTACTGCTTTCAGTTGAGATTTATAAAATCTTTCCCTTAAAACAAGATTCAGGAAAATACGTTTCTCAAGTCCAGTAACTGTTATCGCTCTTTCCAATACTGATGGAGGGGGGGTCGTTCCTAACTTTTTATTTTTAGTAGTGTGGAATGTTATCATCTTGATTATGTTATTTTATCTTCGAGTTACATGTGCTATCCATTTCAGTTGTTACCACTCTTGTTAGTCATCAAGTGATGTGGTTTCTGTTATTTGATACAGTTCTTTGTTTGTGATTTTGTAGCGTCCGACCACAGTTTTCAAAGAGGGTGATCTTTGCCCAGACCATCAGGCTTCACCCGCTGAAAACCATTTTAACTATTGATCTTAGAAACAGATTATATACAGCTGATAGTTTAGATATTTCTAAACGGATTTGGTACCATACATGGCATCTTTATGAAAGCCTCGATCTGACAAAACACTTTAAGTACACGATTCCATTCTCAGGTTGTTTGTTTGGTTTTTTTTTACACAATTTAGTGTTTTGATCGAAACTAGCTCTGGTGGAGCCATATCTGGATTCAAAAACTTTTTCTCCGATACTAAATTTTTTACAAATGATCCATACGCCTAAGTATTTGAAGTGTTTACTAATTCCATTAATTTTTATGATGGATTCAAGATAGATGCTATCACTGCTTTCATTCAAATTCCAGATCATAGTTTCTGTTTTGGAAAGGTCGCTCTTGAACCCTTGGTAGAGGATGTTGATTTCCTCTTCCAAATCATTTGTAGCGCAACTATGAATACCGAGGTCTTGCCGAAAATATTCTTATGAGCACCTAAGTAAATTAAGCCAGACAGAGATAAAATATTTATATGGAAGTGGAATTTACGTTAGTTTTTTTTTTTTTTCTTGAAAAAAATATCTTTGGTAAAGAGATACAGCGAAAGTCACGTTGTCACTAATATTCTGAGCTGTAAGGGGTCGAGAGGTCAATCGTAGTAGTAAAGCATCTGTCGTTGATTAAGGAGTTCCAAAAAAGAAATATGGTAGCAGTGACGTATCTTCGAGTAACGCTTGATCTGCGTTTGCTTGAAGGTAGTTTCAGAAGAACAAGTTGTCAGTTTTTTTGTTTTTTTTTTAATTAATTCACTTCAGCTAAGGCGATAATACCACTAAGACGCAAGGAGGCTACTGGGAGTGAAAGAAAATAAGAAGACTTAGAAGAAACCAGAAACCCAATTCTGAACAAGAACCAAAGAATAAACCTATACTCCTGTTCAAAAGACCGAACGATGAACCAATCTACTCCTATTGAAGGAAAAAAAAATTCTGAGTTTAGGCGGAGACGTTAGAAATATAGAGTTGAAGTAGACTTTAAAAGTAACCGGGAACTCAGGCCTCAGCAAAAAAAAAAACTAAGAATAAAGTTCTACTCGTGTTCAAAAGACCGGAGATAAGTGTGAACCGATTCGATAGGCGAAACTTTGGTAAGTTGCACGGTGTTTTTGGTTGGTTACGCAGTTTCTGGAAGTCTAACGTTCTCGAATTCAACTGAAAATGTTAACTGATGTTCTTAACCTCATCTAAACTGACAAGGCGTAAATTAATAGCGACTTTAACCGGCCGACGACCTAGTTTGTATTTAGGTGGGCAGGCTCACGAAGCTATCTTTTGAAATAAATCGCAGGTTTCAAATTCCGTTCTTCTGATTGGTGGAAAATAATCCAAAGGGTGAGTTTTCCTTATCACTATTCAGATTTTTATTAGCCAGACACAGCATCGCTCAAAGCCAAGGCTTGTCAAGAAAAGCCCCGATCAAAGACCTCACTGTTTAATGATACATTCACTCTTAGGTAGTAGTAGGGGGGGCATAGAATTGTATTTTTTAAAAAATGTAAGCTTCTATAGTTAAGCGAATATAGTATTCCTCTAAA
This sequence comes from Acanthosepion esculentum, assembly GCA_964036315.1. Taxonomy (NCBI): domain Eukaryota; kingdom Metazoa; phylum Mollusca; class Cephalopoda; order Sepiida; family Sepiidae; genus Acanthosepion; species Acanthosepion esculentum. Next base: position 44,687,402 of record OZ038513.1, on the reverse strand, counting down.
ATCATTTCTTAAATTAGAATACTATGAAGAATAATTCAGAAGTTATACTAGAATCAAGCTACCCGAATCCGAATAAAAAATAAATTAAAAAATAGTAAAAGGCGTAAGACAAGGGTGCATTGTCTCGCCAGACTTATTTCAACATTTACAGCGAGGCGTTCCTCAGAGAACTAGAAGTCCAACCAGGAGTTATTACTGTCGGGTACAATATTCGAAAAGAGAAGATATGCAGATCGCACAGATAGACACAGAATGGAAACTTCAGGCGCTCCTAGACTAGGTCGTAAAGGAAAGGGAGAAGAAAGGACTAAGCATCAATTGTTGGAAGACAGAATGTATGATTGTCAGCAAGAGGAACAGCCTAAGAACTGGCGATGTCAAAATCAAATAAGTACGAAAACTAATATATCTAGAAATTGCCTTAACAGTTGGCGGAAAATGTGACACCGAAATCCGAAGGCGCGAAACATGCCTCCCGAAAGCTAAGCAAATTATCAAGAAACAGAAAAATTAATGTTATCTAATAACAGTCCTTCTCTTGAGGCAACTCCTGTTAGGACTTCTAGTTCTCCGAGGAACGCCTCGCTGAGAGGAGACTTGAGGAAACAGAAATGCGATTTTTCACAAGGATCCTAAGAATACTATGGAGTGAATATATGAACAATGAGGAAGTTTTAGGGGAAAACGGGAAGAACAACAAAATATACTTCGAATCATAAAGAGTAGGTTGAAATGTCTAGGAGATGTAATGAGAAAAGAGGGCTGGAGAATTTGACACACACGGGACATATCGAAGTCGAGAGTGACAGGGAAGAAGCGAGTAAGCTATGAGGCAAACACAAAACTTCCACTTCAACTACAAATCCTTCCAAAAGTAAATTGTTGACTGAAACGGTAGTGGGAGGAATAAAAAGACATGGAGAGTCATTATTGATCGCGGTCTGTAGCGACACAGGACATCATGATGAAGGATACAAGATCGAACGAAAGGACGAACGAGCGAACGAAAGGGAAAGTTGAATGGAAAGAAAGCAAGCAGAAGCGAAGAAGAAACCCAGCAAAAAAGAAAAAGGAAAGAAAAAGGAAAAAAGGAAAGAAAAAGGAAAAAAGAAACAAAGAAAGAATGGAAAAAAAAGCAAACAAAGAAAGAAAGGAAAAAAGAAGCAAACAAAGAAAGACAGGAAAAAAGAAGCAAACAAAGAAAGACAGGAAAAAAGAAGCAAACAAAGAAAGACAGGAAAAAAGAAGCAAACA
>OZ038513.1:44656148-44681148 GCA_964036315.1 Acanthosepion esculentum | reverse complement strand
TTTTCACAGATATATTTAGCAAAATTACACAAAAATATTTTGAAATACTAAAGAGTAAATCTATTCAGTAGTTGCAAGGATTATTGTTGGTCTCTCGCTCAAATGCGCCCCACGCATAATAACCAAGGGGGTTGTAGTATTGGGATTTAGATGGCCAGTTGTAATGAGTGAGGTGGTCGTAGAAATTGTCTGACTTTACTGTCCTGTCGCCAGCGATAGGATCTTTCAACAGCCACACTCTTGACCCAGGGCAGCACTACCTACCCAAGATACTTGATGTACACCTCTGTGTTGAGTCTGCGGCCTTGTGGGAAGATGAATTGAAGCATAACATCGCCATCGCTAGTGATCACTCCAAACGCCTTCGTAATCACCATTGGACTCATCTAACTCTTTACGAATCCTCTGCACTGTCCTCAGATTGACACCCAGACCCTCTAAAATGTTGGTATTGGAGCTTCCGGTGCGAATGCCAAGCAGCACAGCATGCCATTTCCAAATTTATGGCGGGATGAACTGCGTCATGGTGCTCTTTTTCTTACAGACGGTGACCAACTGACCTTATACTGTGCAGTCGAAAAAACAAAAAAAACAAACAAACAAAAAAAAATATAAAAAAAAAAGTAAAAAAAATAAATAGCAGTAATTTACCTATCACACTTCGTGTGTTTGTGCGTGCATATATATATATATATATATATATATATATATATATTACACACAAAAAAAAGAAGCGTAGAAAAAGAGAAAAATGATGAGAAACAAATTCATTGATTTCTTACAGTGTCCACGAAGATGGGATATTTTTTCGAAATCGGCAGGCCATCTGCTGACATAAGACGTCATTATTTCACTCAAAAAATGTTTTTATTTCCCTAAGAAAAGTCCCAAGTCAGCGACGATGAAGCTTCTGACAAAATTTAACTTCCTAAACCAGCCGAGGTGAGGAACCCATTGGCACGAATTGCTTCTTTCTATAATTTATAGACACTGACTTCTAGACAATAGCCTGTGGCTGATGCAGACAGTGTTGAAAAAAAAATAGACTGGTTTAGTATTGTATAAAGCATTTCACTGTTTCACTGTGCGATTTTCATTATAGAGAGTTAAACCGAGAAATATTCCAATATACATTTATAGAGAAATAACAAAAAGGGAATCGGTAAAAATAGCAAGAAGAAAGCCCGAGAAAGAAAAAAAAAAGAATTGCATAATTCGTCCCAGACGAAGGTCATTTTCTTTCTTTTTATCTGTCGCTCATTAGAAATGTTGTCTTTATTTTATGGTAAATCTTCGCTATTTTTTCTCTAGAGTTCACCTTTGCAGACACACGCCACGGGGAAAATATTTTCAAATACAGAAAGAAAGTAATATATATTAAACTGTTATATTCCATGCTAATAGGAATATATACTTGAAAAACAAGGTGGATAAAATAAGTAAAGGTTTATTGTAAAAACCAGTACAATAAGAATAAAGGTAACAGTTATGCACAAGGTCTTCGCAAGTCAATCCAGTAGTGAGTGCTACTATTGGAAGGTCGGTAGTTCTCGTGTAAGTTCGAATCGGACTCAACAGATCCCAAATAGACAATATTTACCAGCCTCTCCACGAGGTAGGATGTGGCACAATGCCGAATTTAATGCAGGGCTAAAAATACCCCGTAAACGCCGCATAAACGCTTCCTCTCTGCCCGAAGGCAGAGACTTCGACAGCGCAGCTGGAACAGATACCAGCCAGTCAATATTTACTAGCCCCCACGAGGGTAGATGTGGCACAGGGCTGGGTTTAATGTTGGGTATCCGAACCCGTAGGCTTGGCCACAAAATTCCCGTAGACCCCGTATAAAACGAGGTCGAGTAGCCGTTTCCCGAGACGAGACTGACCTCCGGCCTAGCCTCGTCTAGGGATCCTATCTGCTCGGGTGCTGCGTGTTAGACCAGCACAGCTGAAAAGATTTCAGATAGCATATTTACTAACCTCTTCACGCGATCAGATGTGGCACAAGGCCGAATTTATCCCCGTAGACCCCGCATAAACGGGATCGGGTCTGTCTACCTCCCCGAACGAGAGATTGCCCTTTGGCATAACCTCATCCGGGTTCCACTCTGTCCGAAGGCAGAGAGTTCGACAGTACAGCTGAAAAGGATTTCAGCTAGTCGGTATTTACTAGAAAACACCACTCCAACCCCACGAGGGTAGATGAGACGAGTAGATAGCCGAGTTTAACGTGGGTCATCCGAGCCCGTAGGCTCGGGCAAAAATTCCCCGTAGAACCCGCATAAATGGGATCGGTTCAGTCTACCTCCCCGAACGAGACTGCCCATCGGCAGGGCCTCGTCCGGGTTACTCTCTGTGTAGAGGCAGAGAGTTCCACATGTCAAGCGAAAAGATTTCGACTAGTATATCTAACCCCACCACGAGGGTCGTATGTGGCACAAGGCCGAGTTTTATTGGGTTATCCGAGTCAGTAGGCTCGGCCAAAAATATTCCCATTCGAACCCTTATAAACGGGTCCAGAGTCAGTCAACCTCCACGAACGAGACTCTGCTCTTCGACGGAGCCTCGTCCGAGTTCCTCTCTGCTTAGAGGCAGAGAGTTCGACTGTTCAGCTTGAACAGGGCGCAGCTGGTCTAAAAGATTTCGGCTAGTATATTTAGCCCCCCTCCCCGAGAGTTGCATGTGGCACAAGGCCGGGTTTAACGAGGGTTTTCCGAGCCCGTATGCTCGGCCAAAATATTCCCTTTTGAACCCGTATAAACGGGTTCAGGGTCAGTCCACCTCCCCGAACGAGAGCCTGCCCTTCGGCGGAGCCTCGTCCGGGTTCCTCTCTGCTCAGAGGCAGAGAGTTCGACCGTCTAGCCGAAAAAGATTTCGGCTAGTCCCCGTAGCCCGTTGCCTTACAGCTACCTATAGTGTAGTTACACAAGGGGGTGACAGATTATTCCATTACATCATAAACAAAAATCATTTTACGATTATCATGAAGGATCCATTTTTCATTAAAATGGTGCATTTTTAAGTGAAGGCGTTTTAACCTCTTCCTCGCCAATTATTTTTGGAAAAACGTCTCATTTTCACACTAATTTTTTTCATTGGAATAGTGAAAGGTGCCTTAAAAAAGCTAATCAAAGTATTATGAAACAGGAAAAATTAATTAGAAACAAAGGAAAAATATATATGGCAATGAATGCCGGATCATCTTTGCATAGATGAATCAACTAAATGTTGAAGGCGTAGGGGGGCCTTGAAAAGCGCCGTATTTGCGTTCTTCTACCTAGCGAGCATGTGTAAATGGATGACAGAACAGGGTTTACGAGATAATGTTATGTAGAGCCATGGTCGTCCACGTCCTGAAGACACACGACACATAGCACAAGTGTTGTTTAACAAGGTGATGAACTGTTTCAACGTTTTATTGTTCCATGAAAGGTCAACCGCTGACTTTCGGCAGTGACTGAGTTTGGTTTGGCTTATTTTACGGCATATCAACCTCAATGGCTTATCTAATGCCGGAAATGGTTTTAGGATAAGTTCGTACGAACAGAATATGTATACTTTGTAAGAAATCAGGTTGAAGAAGGTTGAAACGAAAAATGAAAAAAAAAAAACCTTTGGAAGTAAAGTCTGATGATCCGCGGTCCTTTAAAAGGGCTGTGGCGAAATAATTTATTACATGGAACCTTAAAGTGGTCTGTTTTTATTTTTATTTAAATTATTAGCTCTGATTTACATTGAGCTCTCTGGATTTTATCCTCCTTGGGTCTACCCATACGGATTACCTAGTTTTTCGTGAACTATATATATATATATATATATATATATATATATATATATATATATTGTCATCCACAGACAGACTGTTTCGCTGTATCACAGCTCATCAGTGTGACTAGACGTCCGGTTGCTTCTGGCTAGAATCGAAAACCGGCTGAATTCGCGTCAGTCGGAAATTTTACCCTGAAGCCTTTGGCTCACGGCAGAGAAGGTGAATTTAAGCGTATTTATTTTTAGATAAACACACAGTGACTGAGAGAAATCTATTCGATTTACCGAAGAGTCTTGCATTATAAGCCGTAATAGTCACTGTTTACAAACCCAAACTTCCTCCCCACGGAGCTCAACCGAAATAATTTTTTCAGTAGCATATATATATATATATATATGCTACTGAAAAATTTATATATATATATATATACATATATATAGCGCATATATATATATATATGCTACTGAAAAATTTATATATAAATAAAAAAATACGTCTTACTACCTTGAAAGCGTTATCCTTCAGAAATACGAAATACGTTTTATTTATTTATCTTTTTTATAAACAATCTGTCCGTCTATGTTCCAGGTGATCAAAAATATTTTCATTCCAACCTAATCTTTTATTCTTTTTAAAGCTTGCCATAGTGTGAAGCGATAGTTACTCAGGTTATTTAGTTTTCTATTTATCTGTTTTTCAATCAATGCTCTGCGTGTGTCGACTTCAAAGAATGTTCCGTTTCCCAGTCGCGGATTCTTCTAGCTCGAGGTCGTCTTTATAAGCAGCTTCTATTTGATGTCACTCGTCTCGTTTCCGTGTGTGGCTGAGGAATCAACACATGTGACAAATACATCGGGCAATGACACTTGCAAATATTCAAACCGCAACCTCAGTAACGATTTACATTATTCGGACTATTGTCCTCATCTTTGTTGCCATATTTATTACAACGTTTTGTCCGTTGTACGCTCCGGCCTTCTTCAGGTGGAATGTCGAACTGAATCCTTTTATTTCGCTCACTGGGGTAGACTGTTCTAGTTCCACGTGCCATGTTTAATGGATGTCAGTTATCAGCTATCTCTTGTTAATTGCCCTCTCCAAGTTCTTCACTGCCTTAACCGGGTATTGAACTCACACTCTTCGGATCTAACCAACGCCTTTATCCACTGTGCCATGTGTCATTGAGGGCATCTGTGTACGAATTTCTGGGTATTAGTGGATAGTGAAGAAGGCCGGAGAGTACAACGGCCGAAACGTTGTAATATGGCGACAAAGATGAGGACAATAGTCCGAATAATGTAAATAGTGTACATAATACCTCATCTCAGAAATATAGATACCTCAGTAACGAGTTTGTTAAAAATATTGATGAGCACGTGGCCAGAAAAAGTCACAATTTTCATTAGGAAAAAGTCACAACTTGGTTTTGCGAGTGATGTGTTTGGCAAGCATGAACCGATAGTAGCAGTTTTTTGTGTCAATAATTTCCATGGCAGGAGGCGGCTAATATATTTATTTATTCATTCATTTATTTATTTCCATTTTTTTTTTTTTTTTTGTTGAGCAACAACGACACGGAGATCCGAGATTTTCACTCTTCATACTCTTCCTGGCTGGGGTTAAGGATATTAGGGTTAGGGTAAGGTTATAAAAAATATTAAAAAATGATGCAGAATTGTCCTGATTCTTTTTTCTTTTCTTGTGGCTTTTTACCGGGATTCGGGCGATTACACTAGCAAATATTCAGAAGGCAATCTTAGTGGCTAGTTTGTAATCTGGATAGGTGAGGTTTAACAACACTGTTAAAATGATTGATGAGCCCGTGACCGGAAAGAAAGTCACAATGTAGGTTAGGAAGTTTGCGAGCGATGTGTTTGGTATACATGAATACATTGTAGCAGATTTTTATGTCAATATATTGCTGGTAATAGTTTTTTTTTTTTCAAAAATATATTATTGCTGGTAATAGTTTGTATTTTTTTCAAAAATATATTATTGCTGGTAATAGTTTGTATTTTTTTCAAAAATATATTATTGCTGGTAATAGTTTGTATTTTTTTCAAAAATATATTATTGCTGGTAATAGTTTGTATTTTTTTCAAAAATATATTATTGCTGGTAATAGTTTGTATTTTTTTCAAAAATATATTATTGCTGGTAATAGTTTGTATTTTTTTCAAAAATATATTATTGCTGGTAATAGTTTGTATTTTTTTCAAAAATATATTATTGCTGGTAATAGTTTGTATTTTTTTCAAAAATATATTATTGCTGGTAATAGTTTGTATTTTTTTCAAAAATATATTATTGCTGGTAATAGTTTGTATTTTTTTCAAAAATATATTATTGCTGGTAATAGTTTGTATTTTTTTCAAAAATATATTATTGCTGGTAATAGTTTGTATTTTTTTCAAAAATATATTATTGCTGGTAATAGTTTGTATTTTTTTCAAAAATATATTATTGCTGGTAATAGTTTGTATTTTTTTCAAAAATATATTATTGCTGGTAATAGTTTGTATTTTTTTCAAAAATATATTATTGCTGGTAATAGTTTGTATTTTTTTCAAAAATATATTATTGCTGGTAATAGTTTGTATTTTTTTCAAAAATATATTATTGCTGGTAATAGTTTGTATTTTTTTCAAAAATATATTATTGCTGGTAATAGTTTGTATTTTTTTCAAAAATATATTATTGCTGGTAATAGTTTGTATTTTTTTCAAAAATATATTATTGCTGGTAATAGTTTGTATTTTTTTCAAAAATATATTATTGCTGGTAATAGTTTGTATTTTTTTCAAAAATATATTATTGCTGGTAACAGTTTTTTACCTTAGTTTCGGGGTTAACTATTTGCCCATAGCTGGGAGCCTAACAGGTGCTACTACTCCGGGTCGGGGCGGACCTGGGAACACCAGCAATTAAGAGGTGGTTCCACGCTCTTCAAAACCTCCTGATCAGAGGCCTTGCTGTTGGACGTAGTTTATCGTCCTCCCCGGGACGCGGATGTAGTTTATTGCCATACTCAGGAAGCGGATGTAGTTTATCGTCATACCCAGGACGCGGATGTAGTTTATTGTCATACCCAGGACGCTTCAAATATTGTTGAGCCACAACGGCAATGAGATCCGAGATTTCCAATTTTCACACTCTCTTCCTGTTTGTGGTTAAGGATATTAAGTGTTAGGGCAAGGTTAATAAAATAAAAAAGAAAGATACAGGAGTAGTGCTTACACTGTCCTGTTTCTTCTTTAGCTCGTGACTTTTTTTTTTTGATTCGGTAGAACATATTCCAGATAATTTATGGAGATTACTGCGGAGGGTGAGAACTAATGGCAAACAACGAGAAAAGGATTTCAAAAAGATAAAAGTCGGTGGTCAAGAACTTAAAGTAGTGAGCCAATTCAAATGTCTAGCTCTATTAACAGCGTAGGCTTCAAAATAAATAAAAAAAATATTTCAAAAGCAGCACAAACGATAGCATTATTTACATTACTCGGACTGTTATCCTTATCTTCATTGCCATATTCACAACGTTTCAGCCGTTTTACGCCCCGGCCTTCTTCCGGTAATTGGAATTTTGAACCCAACCCTTTATTTCGCCGACCAGGGTAGATTTTTCTAGTTCTACGTGCCATGCCTATTCCGAAATGTCTCAGTTATTTCCTTTTAACTCAGCTCTCCAAGATTTTGGTTCACTACTGCTGTGGCCTGGTATTGTTTTCACAACATTTTGGGTCTAGTCACTGGATCTAACCAACGTCTTTATCTACTGGGCCGTGTTTCCTTGAGGACACCTTCCAATCACCTGAAGAAGTCTGGAGTGTATAACGGCCGAAACGTTGTGAATATGACAATGAGGATGAGAATAACAGTCCGAATAATGTAAAGATTACAGGTAATCCTAATATCTCATCTCGGAGATATAGACAGAAACAATAGCAGTTGTGGCAAAAATAAGGACAATCTGAAAAAACAAAATTCTCTAGCACTTTTTTAATCATGTCACCCCAAAAGAAGCCAATAAAGCCATTAGGACGCAAGGAGTTACAGAATATAAGAAACACTACTATTAAGGAGCGAGGACAATAAAAGAACAAGAATTAAGACAGAAGATAATGTTTCTCATAGCATTTAAGTTTTTGAAGATCAAAGTTGACTGGGAAGACAGAAGAGAGATCCCACAAGCAAAAAGTGGGAGAAAAGAAACTTTTAGCATAGAGCTTACTGTTACATTTAGCCATTTCAACTGTAAAATGACGAGACCTAGCCGCCAATCTAGTAATGCGCTTAAATTCATACAGTCTAAAATACCATAGCGGCATTTATCTCAGAACAAGTATTTATAGAAAAGACACAGGGAAGCTACGTTACGGCGGTGGGAAAGGGACTGAAGCCGAGATGCCAGGTCAGGATCAGTAACACTGCAGATTCTTTTATCAAGAATCTCTAAATATATGGCAAGCGCATCAAACCAGATGTGTCAGCACCATATAGTAAATCAACTTTCTCAACTGTAGACTTAGAAATTGATTCAATGTACTCTTTGCACTTCATATTAGCTGAGCAGATGCACTCGTTAGCTGAGCAGATGCACTCGTTAACCCGAGCAGATGCACTCGTTAACCCGAGCAGACGCAATGAGACTCCCCGGGAGGTTAGAATCAGCCATGATTGAGTTCACTCAGCCGGTTAAAAGAGAGCAGTTCCGTTAAAATTAACAACATATTCCTTGGTCCAGTTAACAGCATATTGTATGTGATTTTTTAGATTAGCTACCAATTTGACTATATTGAAACGACCAGGCGTACTAAAACCGGAGTAAATTGCCGTGTTACCAATCAGCATAGATACCGAATTGATAACTGATGACAAATGGAAATTAAAAAAGGACCTGGAATCAAATATCTGGCTGTTGCAACGCATTGGGTTTCTCAGTCTTTTTGCACGGCTGCGAGTCTTGGACATGATCAGGAAACTTGCACAGAAGGATCCAAGCATTAGAAAGGAGATGCTACAGAACCATCCTAAGTCATCTCCCACGTAGACCACATCACAAAAGGTCGAGTGCAAGACACCGCCAGACAAGAAACATGTCCCTCAGAAGACCTCATAACCCCCGTCAAGAAGTTGAAGTCGAAATAGTATGGGCATGTCATGAGAACTCAAACTCTTTCCCCTGCTATCCTATAAGATGTCCCCTAAGACTAAAGAAGAGGCAGGCAGAAGAAAACAAAATGAGCGGACATCACTGTGTGAACTGGAAGAACCTTCAGAGAGACTCAAACATTGGCTTACAATCGAGATATCTGAAGGGAGTTATCCAGATGCTCAGCTTCCCAACGGCATTAAGACCACACCCGGGCATTGTACTGATGATAATAATAATTTTGGATTCATAAGCGGGCTATATCTGTTCATATGCATTTAGCCTTGTGGCTTAGTTTCTTTGTAAACCAGTTATGTAGATGAATTCTACTCATCTATAATTGAATCGGTATCACGTGTTCGCCGTTGAAAAGCTGTAGTATTAAGAGTGAGTAAGAGTTAAAAGTAAAAACCCGAAATTCAATTTGCAGGTCGGGAACAGTAGAATCAAGCAGACGCGGAAGTTTTATATATCTGGGAATATCTTGACAGAGGACGTTAAGTGCGACACTGAGATCCGTAGACGTATAGAGATGGCCAAGGACACACTCCAAAAGATGGGCAGAGTATTGCGATACAGGAGGGTTTCTTTGGTAACAAAGAAAAGAATACTGGGCTGTTACGCGACATCTGTCCTTCTTTACGGCAGCGAATGTTCGACGATTTTCTCAAAGATGAAGAAGAGACACGAGGCGACAGAGATGTCGTTCTACAGAAGAATGCTAAGTATTTCTGGTATTAAAAACTATTTTTACACTTTAATAGTGTTTTGACCCCAGTTTGGGGGGGTGTAACTATTTTTCCCATAGTTGTGACCCTAACAGGTGCTACCACCCCGGGTCAGGGTGAACCTGGGAACACCAGCAATTAAGATGTGGTTCCACGCTCCTCAAAACCTCCTGATCAGAGGCCTTGCTGTTGGATGTAATTTACCGTCTTACCCAGGACGCGGATGTAGTTTACCGTCTTACCTAGGACGCGGATGTAGTTTACCGTCTTACCTAGGACGCGGATGTAGTTTACCGTCTTACCTAGGACGCAGAAAGAATTTAGGGTACAGGTATATAATCTCTTTCTAAAGGGAAATAGAGATTTATTTGCCAGCAACGACAAAGACTAAGGTAAGACAGGTACGGTGACGATGCGTATCATCACCGACGATTACGTGCCTATCAAAAAGGCGCCCACGTCACACACCCCTCGAACAAAGAAAGAGGCCTTTACAGAAAATACCAGGCACAGGGATTATGGAGAGACCGATAAGTCCGTAGGGTTTCCTGGTGGCTCTAGTAGAAAAGAAAGATGAAAGTAAGAAATTTTGCGTAGATTTTAGGGCACCAAATAAATTTACGAAGAACAATGCCGACCCAATCACGATTATTGATATTTTAATGCCCTTATGGTTTCAACCAGCTGTTGAATCTGGTTTTTATTAGAGAAGGTTTTCTCCCATCAAAGTATTTTGCCACAAGCAAAAAAAAGTAATAATTGGTTGGTACAAAGTCAGGTGAATATAGCATAGGTATGTCCAATATTTCGCTAAAAAGTGGTATACCTTGACGACAAAAGGTCCCCAAATTGATAAAACAATTTTTAAGGTTTAAATATTTATGTTGTTATTAAAATGGAAAGACCAAAGTATTTTCTGAATATTTTTTCAGATTTTTTAATCCTTCCTATAAATGTTAAAAATTTTATTAAAAATCTTGTTTTTTTTCGAGTCAAAAAATTTCGTAAAATCGAACTTATCGACATTTCTGTCGGAAAGATCATAGTTTGTTAGTTAAAAAATCATGAAAAATAAATTACACCTTTTTCTTTTGTTATCTTAGGAAATTTAGAATGATTAAAGTATACTTAATGTAATTTGAAAGAAACATTACTTACATTTTTAGCAGAAAATTTTTTAAGAGAGATATTTCCCACCAGTGTAGTCTATTTTGACAGGCGTTGATTGATGTACGTCAATATATTCACAACTTACGGTACTGAAATTTATTGTACGGTACCGCCAAAGTGATATAATTCGTTCTAATTTTAAGTGAATCTGGTTAGTAGATTTTTTTTTTTAAAATTCACTTTCAAATTTTTTTTTTTTTTTTTACCTTACGTTTGAGGAAGAATTCTGCACTGAAAATAACATTTAAATTATGAAAGAAAATCAAATTTTACAAGTAAAAATAAAACAGTAAAAAAAATACATTTTTTTAAATTGAGGTTTATTATTTCAGTCATGAAATATTTTTCTGAGAATATAAAAATTACATGAAACACCATTAATTGAAACGGGTTAACTTAATGAAATGAGATTTTATTTCTTTTTTATTAAGGCAGATTTTTTTCTATTTATTAATAATTATATGGCAGTAATATGAGTTTTATTTTATTTATTAATAAAATTAACATGCTAATAGCAGCTATGTTGGTTTTGTTTTGACTCGACAAGTATTTTTTAGTTTGAGTAGTAGCGAGCTAACTCCAGAAAATTTAAACTCCAAAAATCGTTTTAATTGATAATTTGTCGTGTGGATAATAATTCCAAAGTAATGTACAATGAATTTATGCATTCGATTTCAAACTTGAAAATTTGGGTGGACTTCCAAGGGCGTTTTTTTTTTTTGTAATTGTAAATAGTCGATATTTTCTTTTATCCCACTATTCTGACTATTCGATTATATTTGAATAGAAAAAGAAAAAAATTGAAAATAATACGACGATATTCAGAAAACTTGACAAGCGTTGTTTTCTTGTTACAAAGCCATTTCTGAAGTAAAAAAAAAACTTGCTTCTATCAAAGGAAACTACTCATGTGACATTATTTCAACAATGTGCATCCGTACTTTCGTTGTAGACGATTTTAAATACAATTTTGGAATATTAAAAATTATTTTTAAAATAATTATGGTTGTCAGATTTTAATAAGCTTTCAAATTTATGATCTTTAAAAAGTAGAGAACATAATATATCATTTCCATAAGGTTGCAGAAAGAACTTAATGTATAAATATATAACAACCTTTTGTCATATTGTGTATTTAAAATTGAAAAAAAAAAGAAAATTAATGTAAAAATTTATTGTTCATCAAAAAATTTTTTTTCTTTCAGATAATAATTACCTTCGTATATATTATTCAGAAAAGCCATTAAAAACTTTCTTAATTAAATATTGTCTTAGTTTTATTGGGTTTTGTATTTTTACAATTGAGGTAAAAGTTTGGACAATTTCGGACATTTTTTTAACAAAAAAATCGATGATTTAGATTTTTCAGAGTTTTGTGCATTTAATTAAAAAAGAAAATTGAGGTTGCAAATAAATTTTTTTGTGTGTTTTCATAAAATTAAGTTCGAGGGGGGTAACAGATATAAAAAAAAATATTTATACCATGACTTTCAAAGAGACAAACATTTCTAAAATAAGTTCATTCATTTCTGAATAAGTTCTGAAGTTTTCATTAAAATCCAACAAGTAGTTAATTTTTACAAGAATTTCGAAATTAATGTGTCTTTCAACTGACAAAAAAACAACTAAAAAAAAAACGCTAAAAAGGTCAAAATTGGACATACCTAATATAGCAGGTGAGAAAAGATGAACCAACTTCTTAAGTTTTTTGCTTGTCATTGTAAATAATGGTGAATATTTAAAGACTTTTTTATGCTTATACATTCTTTTTTATAGATACAAATATTTAAGGAAATGCTCCGTTTATATAAACAGTATTAACAACATTTACCGGCCTGAATGTCTTAGAAATTGTCATAGAAAATATGCGTCCTCGGACAGGAATCGAACCTGTATCCTATTCGGAACCGTCATATAGCCTGACGTGCTTTTACCGATTTCACCAAAGAGGAGCGTTCGGTTAGCAAAGTCGATTTTACTGTTTTTAAACTACAATTTTCCATGATTTTTTCACGTACATTCATATCTGCTCGATGCGTATCCAAATATAAACAAATGACGTCACACATTATGAAATGAACGCATATTTTCTATGACAATTTCTCGGACATTCAGGCCGGTAAATGTTGTTAATACTGTTTATTATAAACAGAGCATTTACTTAAATATTTGTATCTATAAAAAAGAATGTATAAGCATAAAACTGTCTTAAAATAATTGTCGGACTTTGTCCATTTCATAATGTGTGACGTCATTTATTTACATTTGATACACCATGAGCAGACATGAAAGTTCGTGAAAGATTCATGGAAGATTGAATCTTATAAGCAGTAAATTCGACCTTGCCAACCGAACGATCCCCTGTGGCTGAATCGGTTAAAAAGGCACGTCAGGCTATATGACGGTTCCGTATAGGATACAGGTTCGAATCCTGTTGGAGGACGAATATTTTCTATGAAAATTTCTCGGCATTCAGGCCGGTAAATGTTGTTAATACTGTTTATTATAAACAGAGGATTTACTTAAATATTTGTATCTATAAAAAAGAATGTATAAGCATAAAAATGTCTTAAAATAATTGTCGAACCTTGTCCATTTCATAATGTGTGACGTCAATGTTGAATATAATAAAAATTTATAATTGAATAAAATTTACTTTTTTTGATGAAAAAATTATTTATGACCCTGCTTAAATTCCTAAAATACATCTATTTGGTTATGCTTTAGTACACATCATCACTAATGTTTCTACTCGAGGTTCATTTAGGGTTTCAGGTGTTTCAGTATCATACTCCCTCTATCTAGATTACTTCGGAAGTGTGCTGGTCAAACTCTCTGCCTACGAGTAAAGAGGATCTCCAGACGAGTCTATGTCGAAGGGCAGAGTCTCGTCTTGGGAGACAGCTACCAGACTCCGTTTTTACGGGGTCTACGGGGAATTTTGGCCGAGTCTACGGGCTCTGATACTCCACAATACACTAGGCCTTGTGCCACATCGGACCGCGTGAATATCCCATCATACTCCCTCTCTGCGGTGACCCAGCCAATACTGATCGGGTATCGACTTGTGTACTTTCCGTACAATTTTCTCCATCTTCCCAATCACACAATGCGATTCTTCTTGGCCGATCCTGGATAACTTGCGGTTCACCAGCAATGTGCACTCTTCCATAAAAAGGAATTAATAGTATCTTGAAACATAGAAACAATGCGAGGATGAGTGTGTAAGGTGTTATAAGGAGTATTTTGAAGAGGATTTAGGTATTTCTCAATATAAGATTTTAAAGTCCAGATACTGGCTGGTAGAACTACATGATGAAGATAAGGAAAAAAAACTGCGTTCACGTGTCAACGGAGTCTCGTTATTTGGTGCACTTATTTCCGGATAGGCAAAACACTGTACAAACAGCAAAAATCTTATGTGCTATTTATGGAGATGGTGCCATAGCTGTGTTGGGTTGTTATTTTACAACGGTACCCTACTTCAAGGAGCTACCAAACAAGAAGAGATACGAGGTACTTAAAAGGAAAATGAAAAGAAGGATGCCAAGATATGTTTACCGTTTTTTTTTTAATTATTACCAGTGTTTCCTCATTATCATCCTTCATTAATCTTGGGCAAATCAACTATTCGCTTTAACCCCTAAGCCCCACACCATTATAGCTCTTCGACCAGAAATGATTTCTTTCAAAATGAATTTTTTTTCTTATCACTATAGAGTAAGCACATAAGAAATTTACCCGGAGGGCTGGTGAGTTGCTATTTTATAACGGCTACCTACCTCAAGGAGAACCCAAACAAGAATAAATACGAGGTACTAAAAGGGAAATAAAAAGAGCGCCAAAATACGTCTACCCTTTATATTAAATGCAACAATGAAAATCAACAATGTATCATGAAGTAAACATGTTACTTAGAGTCAATGAGGTTTGCACTCAACAAGATTACTACCTTTGTGCTGAGGTGAGGTAGCTAACCACCTTCTACGAATGCCTTTGTTCCTCATTGTGCGAGGCTGGACGTGGTTGTAGCACGTATTGCCTTAACCACTTCTCTGAGCTGGTATCTATCTGTGGCAAAGGCCTTAATTCAATCCGGTTGTCCCCACTGTGCCAAGGGCATTAACTTGCTTCATTTATCTGGTCGCTAGGTAGAGTATTCTAGCTAAAACCCTACAGGACCATTGCCCTGGATATATCCAAAGCCTTTGATGATGTGTGGCTTAGGGGGAGGTCCCTGAATGTCATGGTTAATGCCCAGTCGTGGCCTCCCAAATTCCCATGAATCAGTTCTATAAAGGCAGGTAATCTTTTAGGAACTTATTCTAGTTATTTTCTTTTCAGTCTGAGTATGGAAACAAATCACTTTATAGTATCAAAAAGAATTAAACCATTTTGATAATTTAATAGAAAACATTCTTGGCCGCATGTAGGAAGATCAGTACAATGAAGTATACCGAATCTATAACATCGAATAGCCTAAGTGAAGTCTAGATTAGTTGCCGTTTACTGAGGGAACTTATATAATGCACGTCCTAAAGCTAGTGGCACATTTTATTCTGGGTGCGGGCCGAATACTGATCATATTCGGTCGGGTCGCCCATCGAAGAAGTCCGTTGTTTATTTAGACCTGAAACTTCTAGTGACATGAGAACAACAACACTGACGACGCACCTAGATTCGGCACTTAAAGGTGTATTTTTAATAATTTATTAAGACATTTCCCGATTGAAATTCTGTTCTTATTATATTTCTCTTCAGAATTATGATGATTTTTGACTCTGGTGTCATCAACTGTATTATGGTTTCTTAGCTACACTGAATCGCTGCAATCCCAAAGATCCAATGGGAGACCCTGTCAAATTTATGACTAGAACATTTGCCACATTCTTAATTTCAAAATGGAAGGGGGAGTGTGTCTGTTGGAGTTTCACTAGGCGCGCGACGAGCGTAGCATAACTAACATTTTACCTAGACCAACGGCTATTAATATATAAGCTTATTTCCGGATCATCCAACAATCGGTTTGCTAAGGTTTTACAATTTTAAGAATCGGTTCGTGTGAACCGTTAGGATGCTCCAACTGGGTGTACCCCCATATTATATAGGAATAAAGTGTCAGTGAGCAAAAACATGCGATCACATTATTGAATTAAGTAGACCACCTGAACATAGAGGAAACGCATATATAGGAAGTCGCGTGACATCTAGGTTGATCCTTATTTCTAGTCTATCCTCTATTACTATACGGATCGCTATTTCTACTCTATCCTCTATTACTATACGGACCGCTATTCTCTGTTCTCAATACGGTGATTACTAACTCACCTAATTTATCTGTTCGCTAGGTGGAGTATTCTATCTAAAACCTTACAGCTGAAAGTATGCTTTGTAAGTTGTTTGTCTAGTTTATAGGTGGAAATTTGTTACCTGGAAAACCGAGAAGGATCTGGTTGGTCTGCAGGCACTGATGATGAACAAATCGAAACGTCGATTAAAAACAATACAGGTAGCATAATACCAGACCCTGCAGAGATACTCTATATAATTCATATGGTGCATGAAATCACTTGGATATGCGAGCCACCACGATGATTAGGTCACTCACGAACTAAAAGACAAATTTAATCGACCGTATAACCCTTTGCAATAATCGACTCACGCGCAAAAAAACGTCCCGTTTTTTTAAAAGAAGGATCGCAGGTGATAAAAAATGGATAGTTTATAACAGTGTAGAATGAAATCTGTATTGGGGTAAGACGAAATGAACCACGTTTTTTTAAAAGAAGGATCGCAGGTGATAAAAAATGGATAGTTTATAACAGTGTAGAATGAAATCTGTATTGGGGTAAGACGAAATGAACCACCGCAAACAATTTCAAAATCTGACCTGCTATACGCCCTTCTCCCTATTCTGACATCCATTTACAAAAGCTCGTAAGGTAAGTTAATCGCTTATTCCTTTAGTCCGTCTTGGTGTCAATATATCCTGTGAGTGTCGAATTCTCCAAGCTCTCTTTCCTTATTATGTGCCCTATAAATTTCAATTGTCTCTTTTCGATTCTAAGCAGGGAGCTTTCTTTTTGATTTGATTTTCCATAAAACGTGTTATTCGCAAGGTCCTTCTGTAATTATTTACATTATTCGGACTGTCGTCCTTATCTTTACTGCGATATTCACGACGTTTCGGCCGTTGTACGCTCCGGTCTTCTTTAGGTGATTGGAATTTCGAACTGAACCCATTATCTCGTCCTCAAGAACACATGGCCCAGTGCATAAGAGTTGGTTGGATCCAGTGACTTAACCCAAAGAGTTGCGAGTTCAATACCTGGCTAAGGCAGTGGTGAACAAAAACTTAAAGGGAAATAACCGAGACATACGGAAGAGGCATGGCACGTGGAACTAGAACAACCTACCTAGTTGGACGAAATAAAGGGTTCCGTTCGAAATTCCAGTCACCTGAAGAAGTCAGCAGCGTACAACGGCAGAAACGTCGTGAATATGGCAACGAAGATGAGGACAACAGTCCGAACAATGTAAATAATTACAATACTTATTCTCAGAAACATAGACAGATATCCTTCTGTAGAAGCCCATTTTTGTTGTCTCAAGTCTCATCTGTGAGAAGATTGTCCAGCATTTATGGTCCTCGAGGGGGATTGTTATTACATAACAACTAATCAGTATTTTGTTTATAAGTAACGAAAATTTTCCCATTTCTTTATACTTTGCTTAACTTTTTGAATACCTCTTTAGTACTCCGATGTGCCTACAGATTTCGGTGTTACATTTTCCATCGTTTGTTTAATCATATCCTAGATATTTAAATTTTCTCATTTGCTCGATCGTCATGTCAAAAATTTGTAGTTTGCATCTCGGGCTGTTCCCATTGCTGACAACCATACATTATGTCTTTTTACAACTGACGGTTAGTCCTTTCTTCTAGCTTTCTTTTACCACCTTGTCTAGGGATTCCCATAGTTTTTTTTTCTGTTATCAAGACTGTGTCATTTGCATATATGTTAAGATTTTTGTCACCAATACATAATCCTGATAGTTGTCCTAATTTTTCCAGGATCGCTTCGCTGTAAATGTTGAATAAATCCGGCGAGAAGACACATCCTTGTCTTACACCCGTTTCTATTTTTGTATATTTACTAAATTAATTTTCTATCCGCTTTGCTCTCAGTATAAGTTCTAGATTATTTTAACATATTTCCCCAAATGAAATAAAGCTTCATCGTCATCATCATCCTTTGACCTCCCTATGGTTGGTCGGAATTCCATTGACAATCCCTTTTCACAATGTTCGGTCCTGTATTGCTGTTCCCAGATCCCCAATATCCAACCTTGAGTCCCGAGCTATGGTGTGTGAGAAAGTCCATTTCTGTGAGAAGACACAGGAGTAAGAATAAGACGATTTCTCTGTCCACTTGGTGGCAGGAGGCGGCAAACTGTAATCGTTTTTTTTGTTGTTTTAGTTTAAGCTACATTGCTCTCAGTTCTCCGGTAAATTGTGTTAAGTGTTGCATAGGATCTCCAAGTGATGTTCTAGATTTTTCTAAGTAGATTTGTATATGTTCTATCCAGTCATCTTTCAAGACGAGCAAATAATGTCCAAGTTTCTGATCCCTACAGTAGGACTGGTTCAATTAATGTTTGTTACACGCATCCCATCCAAGAGATTTGCGGATGTTGAAGTCTTTTTTTGGGAATCTATTATGTGAGATCCAAGTTATTTGAAGTCCTTAACTCTTTTGATGGATGTATTATTGATGACTTCGACTCGGATCGTTCAGGGGAAAAGCTTACCGAGCAGTTCAAACTGTTCTTTTGTCTTACCTTCCCAACAAGACCGATTAAGGCAGCAATTGATGACAAGAGTCCGGAATTGGCTCGCAGGAAGTGGAATTGTCTTTCATCAGGACAGTGCCAGACCCCTCATCTCTTTACAGACTCGGCAGAAATTGGTAAAACTTGGCTGAGATGTTCTGCTATACTAGTCGGATATTTTGTAATCGAATTACCACTTATTTCGATCTATACAAAATGTTCTCAATGGGAAGCTATAAAAATTACTTAGACCAGTTCGAAAACAAGAAAGGTGATAATTTCTGCGAGGATGGAATCATGAAGTTATCTCAGAGATGGTGAAAGATAATAGAACAGAATGGTACATAGACGATTGAATAAATTTATGTACAAATATTCGCTAATAAACCCCCCACTCAAAAGTTATTCCAACCCAGTATGTTATAGCGCTTTGACAAAAAACTCGTTCATTTTAGTCTGAAAATCTTTTTGTTTGTTTACCTTTGTGACATTGTCAAGAACAAAATCGTAAATCTTGTCAGTTATCTCGAGCGTTACATATATCACTTGAAATATAGGGTTTTCCAATAACGTCATAATATATTATATATATATATATTAAGAAAGAATAGTAAGATATATAATCCGGTGTTCTTATAGATATTTTTATTTTTACACAATAGTGCTTAATGTACATTTACAGAGCATTAATATTATAAATTAACTGATTTAAAATATGTTTTTATTCGCTACACAGTAATAACCATGTTTCAAAAATGGAAGCTAAAAGCTTCGAATTTAATTTTCTTATTAAATTAAAGACATTAGTTCCATTTCCTCGTCAAGCGAATTTTGGATTAACTTATTTTTTTTAATTTACAGTTTTAAAGGCACGGCAAAGATTCATAACTGAGTTTTTCCAAGATACAGAGAAATCCATTCATCTAGACAAGGGATGGTAGCTAGTTCAATTTCAATTTTCGTTGTATCAGTTAATAGTTACATTCGAAAGCGGGGTTATGTTTAGGGTTGGGTAGGGATGTATTTTTCAACAAATTCTGACATTCGCTAAATGCATGTCGTCTGGGTTTTTTTATAAAAAAATTATTTTTAACGGCAAAAATTCTTACGGTATTTTTACTATTTGTATACTTAAAGATTTTTTTGGGCTGTTTAGGCTAGAATATAAAAAATTAAAAGTTTTAATTTTTAATAGACTATATTTCTTTTTAAAACCAAGTAAATGTATTAGAATTACTTACAGTATGTAAAATTATTTTTTCATATCGAGTATAACTATGTATATTACCAGGTTACTTTTTGTTTTAAAGTAAAATTTATGAAAATGACGGCAAAGACAGCTAAATTATTTCACTGATTCAGTAAACTTTTATTTTTTATAAACTTAGTATTATATATTTTTCTCATGTATGTACAAAGGACATGGGTCATTTAATGTCCTACATATTCTAACTTATCAAATTAGTTTCATTTAACTTTAGGTGTTTTATTGGATTCTGTTAAGTGTTTGAATTGCTTTGAGAGAGGTGTTAAGGTTAGAGTACGTTTTATCTAATTACAATTTTAAAAGGTGTTTAGGTTAGAATCCGTTTTATTTAATTGCAATTTTAAAACCAATTTTAAAATATTTTTTACTTTTAAATTTAATTTTATATATATATATATTTAAATTTTTATATATATATATATATAGTGTCCAAAATAACTTGGACCGATTTTAAATGTGAATTAAGTTTAAGCGTCTAATGATTTTTTTTCTTTTTCTTTCAGATTTAACAACTTAAGTCTTTGGTAGTTTCAACAACGGAAAGATTAACAATCAAACAACGTGTTAAAGTTATCGAAGCCTATTACGAAAATGGACGATCAAATTTATAAATATACAGCCCAATAATTCCGCTAGCAAAAAAAAAAATGCACACCAAACAGTGACCTTTTGTGAATGTAGTGGCTTTTCAACAATCTTCCTTGTATTCTCATCAGCCCAAATGCGACAATTCTGCCTATTAACGAATCTACCAAAATGAAAATGGCCTTCATCACTAAAGAGGATTTTTTGCGAAAAATCTTAATTGGTTTGTCTTTGCTCGTGCACCCAATTGACGAATGTACGGCGATCCAAATGGTCAGCAGGTTTCAGTTCTTGTGTCAATTGAATTTTGTAAGCGTGTAGAGACAGATCTTTTGTCAAAATTCGATGTAACGTTGTTGTGGAGAGGTTCAATTCCTGCGCGCGATGACGAATAGAGGGGTCTGGATTTTCGGCCACATCCTCGTGCACTGCAGCAATGTTTTCAGATGAACGGCGTAAATGAGCGGGCAATGGAGATTTCACAACTGCCATCGACCCAGTTTGTTTGAATTTTTCCAATTGCTCTCTCGGTTGGTCGATTAAGTTGACGAAAAATCGCGAAGTGCGCGAAATATATTTCTGTTTGAACGTCCATTTTCATAATAGGCTTCGATAACTTTAACACGTCCCTTGATTGGCAATTTCAACCGCGGAAAGATTAACAAAGACTTAAGTTGTTAAATCTGAAAGACAAAGAAAAAAATCATGCAATATTTATGGTAAGGTTCGTAGCTCACTCAGTTACTCTATCGCTACTGCTATGGGAAATGTTGAAACAAGTTCCATTTTTTAATATCACCAGTTCAGTCCTTTACAGCTGAGACCCGTCTTGTTAAGCTCACAGGAATGAATCACCCGTATTGTGTTGCTAAGTAGGAAGTTCCACCCAGACAGCTTCTTTCTAAGAACAGCTACTTTATGGAACACATTCCGGTGTAGATGATTCCGCCGTGCACTGCGAAACTAGGGTTAGTCGTTATCTATCATTCATATCCTCACTTACTATTTGCCCTTTTTACGTTCTTACAATACACCTCATTCAGTAGGGGTGCAGAATTAATTTCGACTTCATCCACCGCTATGCGAATGAGTCCGAACTTTTACTGCCAATAACTCCAAAACGATAGATTTTATCAAAAATTAATTAAGCATGTACATTTACACCTAAATGGAATTATTCGGGAATTTTTTTAAAATTAGAAACTGAGCGCGGGGCTTGAACTGCAAATTACCCTTTTGGAGTTCCGAGTTGAAATTGGTTCTGTAACCCATTCAGTGGCCTTCTACTTGACTTGCTCTTGAGCCTTGTATCGGGGAAACATTAGCAAAAAAAAAAAAAAAAAAAAATTGAAAAAAAAAATAAAATACAAAAATCGGTGTTCGAGTCCAGGTAAAATCCTAGATATCGAATGCTGATTTTCTAGGTACGTAAACCCTCTCAGTTTGCAAGATTAGTGCAACTAACTTTCTATCCAATAACATTCTCTTTTTTGATCGTATGACCGAATCACGTGCCGCAACAATTCTCAACGAGAAAAACGGATTCGGCGAACAGGGTTCAAATTGTGGCTTTATATATATATATATATATATATATATATATATATATATATATATATATATATATATATATATATGTTTACTTTGCACTAATGTCCTTGGCATTAGCATGAACCCTCCAGTCTTTCATAGTTGTGCTTTAAATACAAGGAGAGGCGGCTATTTCTCGTTTTGGTTTGCAACCAGCCTAGAAGAATGAAAATTGAATTCAAAACAGATAAAAATCACTGGTAGCCACTCTTGTATATATTCCCAAAATAATTGTGGTAATGCACAGTTTACAGATATTAAAGAAGGGAGGTTGTGGAGAGACATGATTACCTAGAAGCGGAAAGAAAATGGTATTCAAGAAGGCGGCGGACGGGCTAAGCTCGGCAAATGTCAAGAGCGTTTCCTAGAAACGGGAAAGAGAAAAAAAAGAGTCGAAACGTTTTATTTTAATTTTACTTGGATGTTAAATTTAGATCCAATATTTTAAACTGACTTCGTAGAAGCCGCCGCGCATTGAAAGATACTTTGTGTTACTGGTGAATTCGATCGAGGTGGTGGGGGGAAGAATTGCAATTTATTCATAGATTCTTATCATGCAAATCGTTCGATACAGATAAACGGGAAATTTGATTCCGTTCAGAGACGCATGTTCAATTTCGGAAATGGGAAGTCTCATCACTTACCATCTGAACAAAGATTCTCAAATGCATGATATATATATATATATATATATATACTCCCTATAGAACCAAGAAATCAATGAAGACAAAATCAACGGATGAGAGGCAAACGATCTTGCGAAAGACAAGCACTAAACTTCATTGAGTAACTGATTGAATATATTAACTTATTAAAAGGAGCACTTGCAAACTACAATAGAAAACCGTTATATGTGGAGAAAATTGATCATAGATGACTGACTGCGATCGATTTGGTATATATATATATATATATATATATATATATATAAAAGTGAACATAGAAGTCAACACTTAGAGGCGACAGTCTGTTTCATGCTAGATGCAATCGTCAGGCCACGAGAGGAGAAGGCCCAGGTAGAATTCCATGGAGGCAGGATGGACTCCTCCATATTTGGACATTTGCAGGGAGAGCCCTGATTGGTGGCCTGACGATTGCATCTAGCATGAAACAGACTGTCGCCTCTAAGTGTTGACTTCTATGTTCACTTTAATATTTACACACGCTCTATCTCTGATATTGAGCACTTTATCCTATAAAAATAGCACACGTTAATACTATATTTCTTCATATATATATATTATATATATAAATGATAGATTCAGTATCTGTCTATATTTCTGAGATGAGGTATTACGTACACTGTTTACATTATTCGAACTATTGTCCTCAAAGACATATGTCACAGTGGATAAAGGCATTGGTTAGATCCAGTGACAGGACCCAAAGAGTGTGAGTTCAATACCCGCTTAAGGAAGTGGTGAACTTGGAGAGGGGAATTAACAGGAGATAACTGGCAACAGACATCCATTAAACATGGCACGTGGAACTAGAAAAGTCTACCCCAGTGAGCGAAATAAAGGGTTCAGTTCGACATTCCAATCACCTGAAGAAGGCCGGAGCGTACAACGGCTGAAACATTGTATTAAATATGGCGACAAAGATGAGGACAATAGTCCGAGTAATGTAAATAGTGTAAATGATAGATTGTAATCGAAGGTGGCAAACACGTTGATGAATATTGGCATTTTTTTATGAGAGGTAAAACAAAGAGACCATCTGGTTTCGATTAAGAACTGAGATTAAGTATTCTGGCGGTCTGAGGCCCTCCCGGAAAGAAATAGACAATATTTTTACGACCCTTGAGCGACAAAGAGGAAGACAGACTCCAGGCTGCGAGTTCTGTCGATCGATAAGGATTAACTTTTAAAAGCAGACCGGTTCACAAAAGGGCATATGTGGAGAATGACAATTGAGAGGCACTCACACAAAGCAAAAGGAGAAGGCCCAGGTAGAATTCCAAGGAGGGAGGAGGGACTCCTCCATATTTGGACATTTGCAGGGAGAGCCCTGATTGGTTGGTTGGGGAGCGCTGGCATGCCCAGAGCACATCATGCCCAACCCAGCCCTTGCGCATGGGTCCATAAAAACAGAACGCCGAGTAGCTGGAGAGTGAGATAGAGGGAGGGAGAGAAAAAGAGGGAGAAAGAGTGGGGAAAGAGGAGGGGGAAAGAGAGGGGGTAAGAGAGGGGGTAAGAGAGGGGAAAGGGAGGGGACAGAGAGGGGAGAGAGGGAGACCCCCGCAGACATACTCCAGCAGAGAGACTGCAGAAAAAAAACAGAGTACCACTGCTTCACCTGATCTCATGTGATTTCCTGCCCTGAAGAAAAAGACTGACTTAAATCCTTGTTCCAGAAATTTCGTTCCAAAATTCTAACAACAGTGTGTCACAATAATCGGGAAGGGTCGATAGTTATTGCATGGAAAGTATAGCCTGCTTAAGCCATCAATGACTGTACCATCAACTTTGTATCGAGAAATTGCATATAAATATTTCTTTTTCTTTTACCCAACTTATTTTTTTTTCTTTCGTGTGACTAACCTGACCGGATCAAACAAAGTCATCGATTGCAGTCAACCATTCGGATCTAATCAGTCTTGTGAACAATTAATCCCAACGTGGGGCGAGACAGGACTTGGGCCGAAACGATCAGCTCTTCCATTAGCCGAGGGGATCGAGCTTGAATACGGAGCGGCTGGGGTAAACGTCATATTTATACATAAACTGAACATATATTTATCTTTTCGGTCTATGTTTTTAATCTATGAAGAACATCTCAAAATTTAACAATTGGGCTCTTCGTAAATAAAAAAATTCTTGAGATTTTAAGAAATATTCTCCTTTTCGTTGTGACTGAAAATGTAACGCACGAAAAGGCACAATATTTCCATTTTTGTTATTAGT
>OZ038513.1:44643648-44651148 GCA_964036315.1 Acanthosepion esculentum | reverse complement strand
TAATTGACATATATCTGTAATTTGGTTATTGGGTAATTTTTTACTAAGGAACTCATAGCAAGCTGATACTACTTCAGCATGTGGAATGTTCGTGTAAAGGGACGAAACATCCATCGTTACTAGGATTGTAACCTGGTGGACTGAGTTAATTTTTTGTAATTTGTTGAGAAAGTCAGTAGTATCTCTAATATAACTAGGTATGTCAGGCAGTAAAGGTTTTAGGATATTGTCTATGTACCCAGATAAAAGTTCTGTGAGGGTACCTATGCCTGATATTATAGGTCTACCAGGTGGTATGATTTTAAGGGATTTTGAAATTTCATAGATGTTCTCTTCATTATTTGATTGTGTAGTTTGATGTTGGTTGGATGAAAAAGTGTTAGAGTGTTTTTCCGAAAGGATTTTAGGGAGTTTATGTAGTTTTGGGATAGTGTATAATGTTGCTGTTTTAGGGTTTCTTTTAATTTGCAACTTTTCAGTTCTTTTCTCCATATTATATACATATCAAGAAAGTATACGTGGCTTCTCATTATGCTATATATATATATATATATATATATATATATATATATATATATATATATATATATATATATTGTTGTGTATAAGATACCTTCTGTGTAGATAAACACTTTTTAAAAAAGAAAACCTGCTTCTCACAATACATTGGTATTGTAAGGAACAGTTGTGGTAGTTTATTTTATATATAGTTGCTTCAGAATTATTGTTATTGATATTTTGTGTTCTGGTCATACCCATAATATTTTAAGGTGTGGTTGTAATTATTTTAATGTTATTTAGCCTGGATAGATTGTTTTGAATAGTACATGTTAAGTAGTTAGTAGATAGTATTATCTGTCTGTTTTTATCCAGTTTATTGTCATTGTTATTCATGTATTATTAATAATGTCGTTATCTTTTTTGTTGTATATTTTGCGTGCTTTTCTCTTGGCAATGTGTATAAAATAATGAGAAATATCAAAAAACAAAATGTCCGATATGTCCTCTTCCGACAATAGGTGTTGGAATAATAATTATGAACAAAAACATTTAACCACAAAAAATGACACTCTTTCTCGAAGACGAGAATAATCATGAAAAATAATGTAAATAAATGAATAAAACAGACACCAAAATGGAAAAACGAACCAATAATTTCTTTAAAAAAAATGAAGACAGTTCCTGTTTAAAACTTATCGGATGTTACCAGAAAATGCTATACTCTACGGATAACCAAAATACATGAACCAGATTAACCCGATGAGGCCCATTATATCAGTAATAGGTGGCTTCCCACATAAACTAGTCTATACTTTGATGATTTTAAAATAAATTAAAAACAGACATGAAAAATAATTATGACTAGTTTAGACATTAAACTCTTTATATAAAAATATTCCCGTAAAAAATGCCTTAAGACGCACTTAACTAAACAAAAACAAAATTAACTATTCCTTTACATAAAATCATTTTATCACCAATTCGTCTTCGATAACAATTTTTATAGAATTTGGTTTACTGATGGGATCACCCCTCAGAATCATTTTGGCCTGTCCATTTTTGGAGTTTCTGGTTTGGTTTGATTTATTTTGTTTTCCGCCATATCAATCTCAATGGGTTATTTAATGCTGACAAGATTTTTAGCATAGGTTTGTATGAATAGAACATGTATTCATTGTAAGAAATCATATTGTAGTCAGGTTCATTGACGTATTTTTGTAAAGAAGGTTTTTCTCGAGAGTCAAATGTATTGTTGGTAATATTTTTTTCAAAAATGTATTGCTGGTATTTTTACAATAAAAACCTATCTTTATAATTTTTGATAGTGTTTTTGACCTCAGTTTAGGGGTTAAATATTTGTCCATAGCTAGGACCCCTTAACATGTGCTACCACCAGAGGTCTTGCTGTATGGATGTAGTTTATCGTCATACCCAGCGGAACTTCTGGAAAGGGATTGTTTCAAAAATATTTAACCATGAGATCTTTATATAAAAATGTTCCCGTAAAGAAATACCTAAATTTACTAAAGACTCGCTTAACTAAAACAAAAGTAAAATTCCGTATTCCTTCACATAAAATCAAAAAAATGTGTCATTTAATCAACAATCAATGTTTTTCATCTTCGATAACAATTTTTATGGATAAAAATTTGGTTAACGGGGTAATTTCCTCTTAGTGGCTTTTTGGCTTCTCTATTTTTGGAATTTCTAGAAAGTGGTCAATTCAAAAATATTTTAACACAAAATTCTTATTTTAGGTACATAGAAGATTCTTTATTAATATATCCAGAAATTATAGTTTTGGTTTGGTTTGTTTTACGGTATATCAACCTCAATGTGTTATTTAATGCCGACAAGATTTTTATTGCTGGTAATATTTTTTTAAATGTATAAATGGTATTTTTCTTCAAGAATGTATTGCTGGTAATAGTTTTTTTTTTACAAAGTATTTCTTGTATTAAAACCTATTTTTACATTTTAATAGTGTATTGACCCTAGTGTGGGGAGTAACTATTTACCCATAGCTGGGACCCTAACAGGTGCTACCACCCTGGATCAGGGTGGACCTGGGAACGCCACCAGTTAAGTGGTTCCACGCTCCTCAAAACCTCCTGATCAGAGGCTTTGCTGTTGGACGTAGTTTACCGTCATACCCGGGACGGAGAAAATATAGTTTTACTGTTACAAACTTGAAGTCGAACCCGCAATAGATTTTACCCTTGAATAACTAATAACACTTTATCCTTCCTAGATATCATGTTACATAGATCTAATAACGCCCTTCAGTTGGGGGTTTACGGAAAATCCACCAACAAGAATGACATTATCAAATTGTATTTCCACCAACGTAACAGGATATCATCTGAATAATCATAAGATTCTATTTAAGAGCACTAAAAATTTGCAGCCCCCATTACTTACCCAAAGAAGATATATACATAGAAAAAACACTTTCAAAAACCTCCAATATCCTCATTATTTCATCTAACATATTAATAGAAAGCCATTCAAAATACAAAACCGCAAAAAGGTAACATTAATAACAATGACAAACTAGATACCGACATATAGCACTACCTACTATATCCTTAACATCTATTATCCAAAACAATTCATCTAATTTTAACATCAAAATTATTACACATTTTTACTACATCCAAAACTATTATGAATATGATCAAAACACAAAATACCCCACCCCCAAAGATTAATTCAGAATCCGGTATATATAAAATAAATGTCACTACTCCTCCTCAAAATACATTGGGAAAACTTTCAGAAAAAAACAAAACAAACGTATCTGAAGACAAACAGGATCTTATCTGTCTATATCTCTGAGATGGGATATTATATGATTACTTGCATTATTTGGAGGCACGGTGGAGTAATGGATAACGGCTTGGATTGAGGTATCGGAGAGCCGAGTTCGAAATCCAGTCGATGCCATTACATTCACTTACGTGCTAATACTCTTGGGAAAGGTGTGAATCCTCTTCTTCTCCCTCCAACTATGGGTAAATAGCAGGACAGACTTGGTTCTATAGCCTTGGATGGCAACTGGTCTAGGAGAATGACAACTCTGAATTTAAAACCTGCGGAGGGTCGTTTGGGGACCTTGTGGCATCCGTTGCACCAGGTCCCTGTATTCGTCCCTCCAAAAAGTGTGGATGGCCCTGCACAAGGCCTTCACCACTATAATCAAATCCTGTGTGGCTGTCGGGCTTTCAGTTTCTGGGAACTGATCTGTCTGACCCTCATGCGTCGAGTTCGACGGGAGAGCGATAGTAGTACTTGCATTATTTACATTATTCAAACTTATCCTTATCTTCATTGTCATATTCACAACTTTTCGGCCGTGGTGAACCAAAAACTTGGAGAGTTGAGTTAAAGGGAAACAACCGAGACATCCGGAAGAGGCATGACACGTGGAACTAGAACAACCTACCCCAGTGGACGAAATACAGGGTCCTGTTAGAAATTTCAATCACCTGAAGAAGGCCGCAGCGT
The DNA here is from genome assembly GCA_964036315.1 of Acanthosepion esculentum. Lineage (NCBI taxonomy): Eukaryota > Metazoa > Mollusca > Cephalopoda > Sepiida > Sepiidae > Acanthosepion > Acanthosepion esculentum. The sequence continues at coordinate 44,647,140 of OZ038513.1, read as the reverse complement.
ACAACGGCCGAAACGTTGTGAAATTGCAATGCAGATGAGGATAATAATCCGAGTCATGTAAATAATGCAAGTCAGCAGGATCTTAGACAACCTATCAAATGCATTTCGCGCGCGTGAGAGAGTGGATTTACAAATCAACACTGTTGGGTTCATGTCAGTTTCACATCGCAATCTTCACACCGCGTAACACTATTTGTTTCGCAATATGGAAAGTAGTGTAAGCGGGGAATTCCAACCCTTTCATATTTTTTTTTTGTGTTTAGGGTTAAATATTTCATATCATTTATAGTGCTGTCAACGATTCTTTTTTATTTATTTATGTATGCATTTATTGTAGATGTTCTCCGCTTCTAAACTTTGAATTTTAAATGAAGTTTATGAGATTTAGTTTCGAGCTGTGATGTGGTTGTAGGTAGCGTAATACAAATTTGTTTTCGTATTTGATTGGAAGAGAAAAAAAAAAGTCACCAAGAAGAGAATGCACTGAAAATGCACTCACTCCACAATTATCTATGTTCATATGCAATTTCGGCGATCATCTCAAAAGCAATAGTAGCACAATAACAATAGAGAAAAAGAACTCATCTACTTGGAGAGGGTTAATTTAATATCTAAATGGCGCTGATGGTCTCAATAATAATAATAAAAACATACTTTCTGTTCGTTGGATCCAATATGGTAATGGATTCCAAATATTACCATCGCACTTTTCTGACAGTTTTGTCTTCCACACTGTGCTCTAGACGCCTAAGAAAAAGAGTTGGAAAGAAGAAAAAAAACAGAAAAAAGAAGCTTTGCCACTTTGTCCCATAACGTTATATATATAAGTGAACATTGAAGTCAACACTCAGAGGCGACAGACTGTTTCATGCTAGGCGGCCTGACGATTGCATCTAGCATAAAACAGTTTCTCGCCTCTGAGTGTTGACTTCAATGTTCACTTTTATATCTATATTTTCATACGCTCTATCTCTGATATTAAGCACGTTAGCCCATAAATATAGCACACCTTAAAAGTATATTTCTTCATTTTATATATATATATATATATATATATATATATATATATATATATATATATATATATATAGCTAACAAGGCGCTTCCTCTGTAACTAAATATAGACGTCAGTCTATATGGGTACAAGTTCAGTCCCTGTCGGAGGACACACATTTTCTATGAAATTTCTCGAACATTCAGACGGTAAATTTTGGTAATACTGCTTATTATAAACAAAGAATTTACTTAAATATTTTTATCTATAAAAATAAAGTATAAACAGAAAATATAATTAAATTTTCGGACTTAGTCCATTCCATTATATATATATATATATATATTTCTGCAGTCATTCATACATACAAACAAACAAACATCTGAAGATATCGTTTTCCTCAGCAAGTCACAAGTGAGTTTCATGTTAAAACTTTTAAACGAAAAGGGCTCAAAAGGAACGTCTTTGATTTATTGGAAGCGTTCCGAGAAAAAAAAAAATGGAAAAAAATATCTTTCGTCAAATAAAATAGAATCTAAATTTACAATTTACATCCGACCTTTCTGACTTTTCATGTTTCGATTTTTACATACTGCCATTCCTGAAAATATTTTTTTCAATACTATTAGGTTTATTTTATTTTATTCAGACTCTGCTAGTTTTTCTTGTCCTGACCTCAATAACACAAAGACAGGCAGACGAATAACTCGGTCTGAAGGCCAGAGATTTTTCTTTTGGTAAATGTCTTCATTTCGACATTTGCAAAATACGACCGGCAAAAAAACGAGAAACCTTTGGCAAAACAAGCGGCCTGACATTGATGGGAGATCATTAAAAAGGAAAGAACAGCATTCTTTTGACACTTTCAATAGGGTGGAAAATGGAACCTTTTCAAGATGAGAAATAAGCGGGCAAGAAGATAATGAAAAAGACCCAAGAGGGAAGGAAATCGGAGAAAGAGAAGGCCTATGAAAAATGCAAAAAAGGTGGAGAAAGAGAAAACGATAGAATAGTAAAAGAGAAAGGCAGAGAAAAGTGAGACAAATGCCCATAAGAAAAGATAATCTGAAGCAAGAAAGGAGAATGAAGGCGAAGAAAAAGAGCGTCCAAGAGGGACTGACAATAAACAAAAAGAAATAGAACCAAGGGTGGGGATTTGGGTGAGGGTGAAAGCGAACAAGATGAAATGGAACCAAGACAGGGCAATGAAAGTGAACAAGAAGAAATAGGACTGGTGGGAGATGAAGGCGAACAAGAAGAAATAGAACCCGGGGGTGGGATGAAGGTGAACAAGAAGAAATAGAACCCGGGGGTGGGATGAAGGCGAACAAGAAGAAATAATACCGGGGGATGGGGATGAAGGCGAACAAGAAGAAATAGAACCGGGGGGTGAGTGTCAGGGCATTAAAGCGAACAAGAAGAAATAATGCTGGTGGGAGATGAAGGCGAACAAGAAGAAATAGAACCCGGGGTGAGGGTCAGGGCATAAAAGCGAAGAAATAGAATCGGAGTGGGGCTCAGGGCATAAAAGTGAACAAGAAGAAATAATACAGGGGGGTGGGGGTGAAGGCAAACAAGAAGAAATAGGACCGGGGGGGGGTTAGGTCAGGGTATGAAAGCGAACAAGAAGAAATAGAACCGGGTGGGTGGGGAGGTTAGAGTATGAAAGTGAACAAGCAGAAATATGGTTGGGAGATGAAGGCGAACAAGAAGCAACAGAAGGCGGCGTAGGGATGAAGACAGAGAAGTAAAATGATCCAAAAGTTGAAGACAATGAATGAGAGGATAAAAAAAAAATAAAATAAAATAAAATAAAAAGGCGAAAAATCGAAAAAGACAGTAGCAAAAAAAATTATCATTATTTGTAGTCAACTTGACAAGTTATTTAAATAAAATTAAAAGCGATTTCAGTTTTGCCAAGGAGAACAGAAATCAGAGGGATTAAAACAATCATATAGTCTGGGTATTTCCGATATCTCCCGCCGCTAGTGCCATCTATCCATAGTACCTATGGATACAGACGGTATATAGTCATGTTAAAGTCCAGTTTTTAACACGGACATTCCTGACAAGTGTGCCTTGATCATTTCTTTGGTAGGATGTCTTAGGCAAGTATGAATTGGCAAATGGAATGCGCGGGAAAATACCAGAAGAGAACGCCGTAAAGCTACATGGATCACTAAGCTCGAATGACTTTAGGAAAGGTTTGTAGAAATAAATGTTGAGTAATAAAAAAGCAAGCTTACTTATTACTACGGTGAATGCAACGCAAAATCTGGCAGGGCAATAAAAAAAATTTAAATCGGGAACGGCTATAAACGACAATGAAAACAACGTTTTAAAACTGTAGTAGTAGGCTTTATGCGACGGAAAAGGTAACCTCACTTGAGAGAGATTGAATGTTTGGACAAGAGAAGGGGAATTTTTATTTTTTGACTCAAAACCCGCACTGAAGAAGTATCTATCAAACAAACAAAAAATTAATCGAAATCCGATGA
>OZ038513.1:44626148-44633648 GCA_964036315.1 Acanthosepion esculentum | reverse complement strand
GAAAGTCCCAACCTTCGAAATTCTCACTAGTTTCTCCGATCTCGAAAGCTGCACGCTTACTAAAGATATAAAAAGATGAAAAGTGCCTCTGAATTTCACAAAGCTTAATAGGCTTTTGATTGCGGCTACTGACTTTCTTCTTGTAGAAAGAGAATGCAGTATTCTTTATGCTACGCTGAAGAAACAAAGAAGACGAACAGAGAAAAGGATTTGTAGTCTTTAAACGACTTAACGGGATATTGATTATTTAAGGAAAATAAAACCATCAGTCTGTCGTTAACTTTATATGCCAGCCCGTTATTTGTAATCAATATCTGGGATAGTGTACTTTTCTATGCGTATGTGCTGATATCTGCCCGCCAGTCTATGACCATATAACATAAACACTATTAGGCGCTCCATGCTTGCCGCCTTGGGCCACAAGTAATCTACGCTTACGAAATCTCTATAGGGCACTTCGACGTGGTGAAATGGTTAGCGAGCTTGTTTAGATAGACCAATTACGACTGGATGATGAGTTCGATCCTCACTGGAGGCTCCAAACTTTCGGATTTGGGGCACATCTAAGCTACGCTTACTGAATCGCTTATACCGTAGTATATCACGTGGCCTAAGAAAAGTTTTTAGCTAAGAGAAATAAACTACATCCAATATACAAAATTTAATTACATAATTCCTACTCAACATAAATAAGCAGTATTTGGAACTAGTATGGAGTAGGTCCTCCATTTGCTAGTTTCAGTGCTTGTATTCGATTTTTCATGGATTTGATCAAGTTATCAACAATCGTCTGATTCATGTTTTGCCACTCCTTTAGCAATGTTTCTTTAAAGGTTGCCACTGACGTGATTTTGGTTGCACGCTCTTGAGGTTTTCGGTCAAGATGCTCCCAAACGTGCTCTTTTGGATTCATGTCAGGACTTTGGGCTACTCATGGCAGTGACTTGATTATTTGCGAAAAGATGTTATTACACAAGTCAAAAATGCTGTAATCAAGGGTGGCTAAAATCTTATCATAGCCCTCTGTATAATTTGATAAAAAAAAATAGAAAAAAGAACTAGAAAATCCAAGAAAAAAAAACCAAGAATAAAAAAAGAACCCAAGAAAAAAAAAACAAAATAGCCAAGAAAAAACCCCCCAAAAACCTCCAAAAAAAGGACCCCCCCCAAAAAAAAACAAGAAAAAAAGGAAAAAAAAAACAAAAAAAGACAAAAAAAACACGAAAAGAAAAAAAAAAACAAGAAAATAAAACAAGGAAAAAAAGTAAAAAACAAACGTAAGGGTTTTAGCTATTTTCAAGCGTTTTAGATCTGGCACAAGACCGAAAGTATGGGGAACGCAGTGAGGATTGAACTCACTTCTCAGTCGTAATTGTGAGATAAGCTTGCTAGCCATTACTCCGCCTCGAAGTGCCCACATACGTAAGTGTTATAGCTTAATTAGTTCAATTCAACCCCTTTAATCCGGCACCCTTCGAACCAGATCACTATCGGACAACAGAAAATGCCGGATAACAGAAATTTAAAAAAATGACGACTTGTCAACCTTTTGAGGTTATTGAAAGCCGAAATATTTTTGGATTATTATTTTTTTCTTTTGAAAGGAAATATTAGATTAAGCTTGGGGAGAATAGGTGGATTCATACCTTTCCCGAGGATATTTGCACGTAAGTGAATGTAACGAACACGACTAGAATTCGAACTCTGCTCTCAGATTTCTCATTACGCCACCTACACATCCAAGCTTGCAGCACCTGGTATTCCTAGTCGGTCACCAATCTAGGTACTGACATTGCTTAGCTTGGGTGATCGGGAGAGGCGGTGTTTCATCGTGATATGACCATAAGCCCCAAATCCTCTGTTACCAGTCTTGCCATTCCATTCGACATATCTAAGGATGACGTTCCTTTCTTTAATTTCTTTAATAATACCATCTTTTAAAGCATATTAAGATTTATGAGTACGCTTCTTACCTCCGACAGCATCATCTGCAATTCCTGTTATCTTGGGTAGCATCCTGGACAGGTAAATATGCAATTATATCTATGAGAAATGAGCAAGACCGTATCACAAACACTCTGCTGCTGTGGCAAGTTGGAAACAACATGTGTCGCCGTTCTCTTGGCCGATCAAAAAACTAATTTAAAAAAGTGCCGCACCATAGAAGTTACTGGACCACCGTCACGGATTAAAGATGTCGTACGGTATAAAAAACTTTTTTTTTTAGTTTTTGCGTGTCCATCTATGGGTATCTCCAGGTGTGGGTAACAATACAGGTATCAGTGCGCAAATAGGAATCGGCGATCATAGTTCAAATCCCAGTGTCTTACGTTCACTTACGCACAAATGCCCTTGGGAAATGACGGGATCAGTCACTTCCCCCACCAGTTACGAGTAAAATAGCAGAGTAGACAGGCTTCTATAGCTTTGTCTGGCATCCATTCTAAGAAATGGACAACTGAATTCAAAACCATGGCGAAAGCAAGTGGAAACCACTCCATTATCTCTCTCAACAAATCACGGAGACTTACGGATAATAAAGAAAAAGAATTCGTGGAGAGCCGTGATCGCCTACATTCTGGTGGGACATGGCATAAAGAAATCTATGTTATTGTTTTTTTTTTTAAATTGAACCAAGCCTATCCAGATGTACTTATATATGTATCTTTGAAGGAATTAATGAATTTAGTCTGTGACGGTTTCTGTCACATCGAGCGGTCAAAATCGCACAAGAATAGACTGTGGTTTCTGGGGTTTCATTATAAAGCAGTCCAGGGTATGACGATAAATTCCACCCGGCAGCAAGACTTCCGATTGAGAGATCGTATGTTTTGAGGAACGTGGAACCACCTCTTAATTGCTGTTGTTTATATAAAAAATGACCAACAATACATTTTTAAAGCAAAATGATGAACAATACATTTTATCTGTTGCTAAAGGCATGCAATGGCGTTCAAAATATATTTAGTTGATGCCATGAAATTGTTCAAAATATTTCGATTTCGGCATTATGTAACCCATAGAGGTGTCGATATACCGCTAAACAAAATCAACCAACCATTACAAAGTGTTGGGAGCGTAGGTTCAAATCCTGCCGGAGCGCACATGTTCTTTGGTAATGCACAGGCCGGTGGACGTAATTCCCAGTGTTTAAAAGGAAACAGGCCGTCGACTCAGGCGTGTTCCGTGTCGACATTGAAAGTGGCGTTTGGAGCAAATACATGTATGTTCACGGTATAGCATTAAATTAAAACTGCAATTGGTTGCATGGCTCCAGCTCAGGAGAATGTAGACATCCCTTAGCTGCCCTTATTCTCAGATATACTCCGACCCAGATTAGTCGTACAATCTTAGGTTTCATAGATTCTGGGATGGGGGAATAGGTCCATGTACCCAATTAATTCAAGAGCGCGCACATATATATATATATATATATATATATATATATATATATATATATATATATATATATATATAGGTACCTTCACAAAATGTAAAAAATGAGCATAGCTTGATGAAAAAGACGCCAAACTTGACGAAAACAAAATTTTATCGTCTAAATGTTTATGTTATTATTAAGAGGAAAGATCAAAGTATTTTTGTGGGTTTTTTTTTTACATTTTTTAATCGTTCCTAACACGTCCGAAAATTTCGTTAAAAATCTTGTTTTTTTTTGAGTCAGCAAAATTGACCATTTTTTTCCATTTCATAGAATCAATGAAAATCTCAGTTTGAAATTTTTTAAATATCAATTATCATTTTTTAAAAAGTTATTTTAAGAAAATCAGAAATTATAATGTTTATTTAAAATATTTTGAACCAAGCTTAACTTAGCTTTTGCGCCGAAAAGATGTAATTTGAAAATAAAACAAAGCAGGTCATAAACTTTCGCGTCATTTGACAGGTGTTGAATGACCTATTGATGGATTCCGTGAGGATAATTTGTTCTACGGAAGGAGAAAAGTGAAATATTTTACATTTATGTGAATAAATTATTTACCTTGTTATTTTTAAGGAAAACTTTCAGCGCTCTAATTTTTTTTTGTACTTACCTTTACGTTTATGATGCTGAAAAATAATTTAAAAAAATGTAAAATAAAATACCATGATAGAAGTAACTTAATAATTTATGAAATGATAATTTAATTATTATTTAATAAATCAAAATTAAATGCGACTTTCCAATCCAATGTATATAGTTTCTATCTGAAATACACCAGAATTTTTACTTAATGGAAATAATGAATTTAATCATTAAGCTTTTAATTAAATCTAAATTTATGTTGGTAAATAGTAGAGGTACCTATCTGGTAGCCTGATTTATATTTTTTTTATATATTTTTCATTTTATTTCTAATTATTGTTATGACAATTATTTTATTATTAAACTTTATTATTAATTACATAATTACTAAAACTTTTATTAACCCAATAAACATTACTGAAAAGAAGCTGAACGGAAAATACAACCTGTTGGAAAGCAACTAAGAAGCGAAATATTATGAAAAGTCCACGTGTTATCCATTTATTACAATAAATGGACATAACTCTTAGATCATGTGACCTTTTTAAAATAATGGCAATTTCAGTCTACCATACATGGAAATAATGAATGTATTAATTAAAAAATACAACATAAAAAATAATTAAGAAATAAAATAGTGCAACTAAACTTATTAATCTTTGCAATTTTGGAATCGTACATTTTGTTTCCGCTTAATTATTACATCACCTCGAGGAAACAGCCTAATACAGAGCTTTACACGATTTTAAACTATTATAAATTATTTAATTAAAATTTCTTAAAAAATGAAAAAATTCTTGTAAAACTTAATTATTCATCAGAAAATTTTTATTTCTTCAGACAATGTCCTTAATATTACTTATTTGCAAAAGCAATTAAAAGCTTTTCTAATTAAGTAATATCATAGTTTTATTGGATTCATTATTTTTCAATTCAGAACCGATTTTCAGTCAGATAGCTCAAATTTGAAAAAAAAAAAAGTAGGTGATTTATCATCTCCAAAGACTTCTTCTTTAAAAAAAAAAAAACAAATTTTCAGGAAACCGAAAGGTTTTGGGCGAAATTTCATGAAATTAAGTAAGTGGGGGGTAACATATTTAAAAAAAAAATATTACCAAACTTTTCAAAAAAAAAGTATTTAAAAAATAATTTCATTCATTTGTGAATAAGTCCTGAAAATTTAATTAAAATTGGACAAGTACTTGATTTTTACAAAAATTTCAAAATCAATGTGTTTTCAATGGAAAAAAAGCGCAAAAAAAACTATGCTATTGTCTCTGACATCGCGATGACGTAAAATTTTAAAAAAATAATTAAAAAATACTTTGGTCTTTCATCTTAATAATAACATAAGTATTTTGACGTTAAAAATTTATTTTTGTGAAGTTTGTGGCATTTTTCATTACGCTATCTGTTTTCCCGCGAAAACAGTGAAGACGCCTATATATATATATATATATATATATATATATATATATATATATATATATGAGAGAGAGAGAGAGAGAGACTTTGTCGGCTCAACCATCTTGGAGCAAGCGCACAGATATGAAATCTATAGAATCGTTCTTTTTAGATAAATGCTACTGATAATGATGTTAAAAGAAGTTTCGTTTTAAGGAACCATTTTGAATTTATTGACCGAGCAGCCAGTGCTACTGTCGGTCGTATTTTCTAAAATATTTCTCTTCAATCAATTTTTCAGAAAATCTCAAATCTACCAACTGTAATCGTTTTCCCGTATTGATGGTGTGTGGGTAGGGGTTCTTCGTAAAGTCTTGTTCAAAGTAGTGTGGCACATCGAAATCTTGATGATGTCGTCATTTTCTCTTCGAGATATACGTGCTATCCTTTACTGCTGTCGAGAATCCGCGAGTGATGTTTCTGCTATTTGGTACGGTTATTTGTGATCGTGCAGCCCCCAGACCACGATCTTCGAAGAAGGATGTTCCTCGCTAAGACCTACAGGCGACATTCAAATCCATTTTTGATTGTTTGGAGAAAGCTGTTGTATAGAACTGACAGTCTAGACATTTTCGAGTTTGGTGCCATGCAAGATAACCGCATGAAAGTCCCGTTCTGACGGGATTACTTAAGAACAGGATTCGAGTTTTAGGTTAATTTTTTTTTCTGCTTAGCAATTTGCAGTGTTGGGCAAGACTACCTAGCGTGACCTATGCTTCAGCGTGGTCAGAAAGTTGTGTTACTCTGATATAATATAATTTTCTATTTCAGATGGCTGACACGAAAATGATGCTCTTCATCCAGACATGGCGCTGCATCATATTGTGCCAGGAAAATAGTTTTCATACAGACTTTCTCGATGTGTGACAGCGTCAATGAAAGTGAATAAACTGAATCTAGGACATGTACTTTGTATTGTCCTGTTATTACATTTGGGTAGAGGTTGGCTGGACTTTCGGACCACTCCGTACGTTAAAATTCCATTATAACCTATACCAAATGTGTTATAAACAATACTGTTTAATATATATTAATTTCGCATTCTGAATTTTAATGATGAATTCTGGGAATGGAGCATTACTACTTTGTTCTTCAGAAAATGAAATAGGATATGCGCGAAGTTTTAGTTGGTTGGTCCATTTTGATTAGCAACATCTCCTGGTTACATATTAGCGAAATCTAAACATTTTGAACGCAATTGTATGCCTTCAGCTCGATCTAGTTTGGACGCAATTCTATGCCATCAGCTCGATCTAGTTGGGACGCAATTCTATGCCTTCAGCTCGATATAGTTGGGACGCAATTCTATGCCTTCAGCTCGATATAGTTGGGACGCAATTCTATGCCTTCAGCTCGATATAGTTGGGACGCAATTCTATGCCTTCAGCTCGATATAGTTGGGACGCAATTCTATGCCTTCAGCTCGATATAGTTGGGACGCAATTCTATGCCTTCAGCTCGATATAGTTGGGACGCAATTCTATGCCTTCAGCTCGATATAGTTGGGACGCAATTCTATGCCTTCAGCTCGATATAGTTGGGACGCAATTCTATGCCTTCAGCTCGATATAGTTGGGACGCAATTCTATGCCTTCAGCTCGATCCAGTTGGGACGCAATTCTATGCCTTCAGCTCGATCCAGTTGGGACGCAATTCTATGCCTTCAGCTCGATCCAGTTGGGACGCAATTCTATGCGTTCAGCTCGATCCAGTTGGGACGCAATTCTATGCCTTCAGCTCGATCCAGTTGGGAGGAAATTCTATGCCTTCAGCTCGATCCAGTTGGGACGCAATTCTATGCCTTCAGCTCGATCGAGTTGGGACGCAATTCTATGCCTTTTAGCTCGATCGAGTTGGGACGCAATTCTATGCCTTCAGCTCGATCGAGTTGGGACGCAATTCTATGCCTTTTAGCTCGATCGAGTTGGGACGCAATTCTATGCCTTCAGCTCGATATAGTTGGGACGCAATTCTATGCCTTCAGCTCGATCCAGTTGGGACGCAATTCTATG
>OZ038513.1:44601148-44621148 GCA_964036315.1 Acanthosepion esculentum | reverse complement strand
GTATATTTTTCTTCAGATTTTTTACAAAAACATTGCTGGTAATATTTTACTATGAAAATGTATGGCTAGCATTTTGCTATAAACTTTTTTTTAAAGATCCATCGTGTTTTGACCCGAGTATTTGCCCATAGCTAGGACCCTAACCGGTGCTAACACCCCAGGCCCGGCTGGATCTGGGAACAACAGAAATTAAGAGATGGTTCGACGCTCCTCCAACACTCTCGATCAGAGACCTTACTGCCCGATGTAGTTTATCGTCATACCCAGGACTGTTTAGACGAAAATAAATACTAGTGAAAATTAATTTCGCTCACTGGGGTAAACTGTCTAATGGATGTCAGTTATCTCCTGTTAATTCTCCTCTCCAATTTTTCAACCGCCTTAACCAGGTATCGAACTCACTCTTTGGGTCCTGTCACTGGATCTAACTCAAGGACACATGACACAGTGGCTAAAGGCGTTGGTTAGATCCAGTGACAGGACCCAAGGAGTTGTAAGTTATACCTGGTTAAACCAGTTAAGAACTTGGAGAACTTGGTTAAACCAGTGGAGAACTTGGAGAGGTGAGTTAACAGGAGATAACTGATAACTGACATCCATTAGACATGGCACGTGAAACTAGAACAGTCTACTCCAGTGAGCGAAATAAAAGGTTCAGTTCGACATTCCAACCACCTGAAGAAGGCCGGAGAGTACAACGGCCGAAACGTTGTAATAAATATGGCGACAAAGATGAGGACAATAGTCCGAATAATGTGTGCATAATACCTCATCTCAGAAATATAGATAGATAGTGAAAATTAATGGCTGACAATGCTTCATCTAATATCCTTTATTTTTGATCCCGTGCTGTCTATTCACTGCCGTAGATTGACGGCCCGAATAAAAGTTACAATAAAAAGCCCCCCCCCCCAAATTTTTTTTCAAAAAATTAAAAAATAAAGGAGAAAGTAAATACTAGCGAAATTTACTGCCAGTACCGCACCTGGTGGTAAATGTAAAAACTCTAAAAAAAAAAAAAAAATTCATTTAAGATTCTTATTCGATTGTAGTCTTTGTATTTAGCGATCTCTTGCTTTGACAATTGCGAACAAAGTCCAAATTCTAAAATCTTTCCAGTCGAATTTAATTAAGCGTCAAATCTATGTCGTGTGGCAACCGAATGTAAAGAGTTTTCCTTTAGTAGATTTTGTGCTCCAAAATCGAATCTGTGAAGCGGACTTCGTTAATAAAGTCAACCGGCTGGAAAGGAATTTACCAAAGTCGATATTTTAATGAGTGCCGACTAGCAGTGATTTATACAAATTACACATTTGGCTTCTTTAATGACGACCGAGCACAGTTTGGGAAAAAAAAAAAAAAAAAAAAAAAAGAAAAAAGGAAAAAAAAGGCTGAGAAATGTTTTCATATATTTTTTTCTGTTCTTAGTTCACACGTATTCTCTAATACACCCGAAAACAAAGACAAACGCATAAACAAACGTATACAGACTCACACTCTCTCTCGCGCACATACACACACACACTATATCTCACTACGGAGGCAAATGATATATAAATATTTTATATACCAGAATGTGGGATATTTAATGAGAAATGTGATAAAAACATGAATAAAAACAAACAGAACAAAAGAAAAATACCCATGTTTATTTATATCAAGAGAAATATCACTTAAGTCCGATGAAATAATAAAAGGGGAAATGCGTTACATTATTTTTTCCACACTTTTCATTTTTTTCTAACACACTAAAATTACATACACACACACACACACACACACACACACACATATATATAATATAATAATATTTTTAGTTTTTAAAAATATGATTCCTCCGCTACATAAGAGTTCTCATGTTTCAAAAAATTCTCGCTTGACAAGGAAGCGGGTCCAGACGCCCTAACTCTTCATAACTTAAAAAATTATGTTAGGGGTCTCGGCTCTCGCTTTTGAAACATGAGAACTTTTATGTAGCGGAGGAATCATATTTTTAAAAACTAAAAATATTATTATAATATAAGCTCTACTTCTGTATGGAGCACTGTCCTTTTGAAAATAAAGCTAAATATTAAGGAACACCGGATTATCTACCTAACGTGTTCTTTCCTATTTCACTGCACACCTGCATACATATATATATATATATATATATATATATATATATATATGCGCGCGTGAAGCGAGGTAACGCTCTCGGTTTGACCAAGAAAGGACTCCCTTATTAAGAAAGGGTCATAAATTCTTATGTTTGGGACAAAGAATTTTTACCACGCCCTCGTGTGTGTGTGTATATATAATTTAAGTTTGGATAAAACGAAAAATGTTAAACTAATAACAAGAGAAAAAAAGAAAAAGAAAGTGAAAAGAAAAAGTGGTAAAGAAAAATGAAAAGAAAAAGAAAGTGAAAAGAAAAAGAAAATCAAAAAAGGGAAAAATAAAAAAAGAACATCAACAAAAAAAGAAAAGAAAAAGAAAGAAAACCGTAATAATAACAATAATAATCCTGCTGTTACAAATCACAAAGAAAATAGTAAGTAAAAGAAGTCTATGTAAAAAAAAAACTATCAAACAAACAAAAAATAAATACTACTAATGAGGATATTTGTCATCACAGTGACGTCTTAAAATCCAAAATAACATCAGTAATACATTATCCTCATATCGATTAATAATCTGAAAGACATTGCTGAGTTGTATCTTTCTGAACTGTAATTTTTCAGTCTTAATTTTTTTTGAGAAAGAATCAACCGTTTAATGTTCTTGGACAACATTCAATTATTTGCCGAAAAGAAAACTGAATTGGAAACATTATTTTAATCAAAGATTAAATGGAACTTGGAATCGACATATTTGTAATGTTGTTGGTTTAAAAAGGTGAACAGCAATCAAGAGAAGACATTCAACTAACCGAATTTACTTGCAACATTTCTGGATTACTTCTGCTTTTTTTCATTCATTGTCTTCATGCAAAAGCAGCCCAATTTTGAAGCGATATTTGCCAGAGTCTAGATGACTATTTATCTCGTGTTCATACAGATATTGTGAAAACTATTTGAAGAAAAGCTTTCAAATCGGTCCCATGTTGGCTCCAAGTAAAGAACACATCCGTCATACCATTATCTTACAAATACTGCAGCAAAATCCTTCAAAAACACAGGTGTGTGAAAGAACATGTAGAAGGTGTTTTTGTTTTCGTTTCAGAATGAGGGAACTCAGTTTAAAGAATGAGCCAAGAGAAGGCCGCCCAAGAGGACGTTATTCTGATCCCCCAGAATGCAACGTTTACAGTTAGAGAACACTCTCCAACGTTAGTCATAACTGTCCATAGAGAACTGAAAAAGCGTCACGTGGTGACAAGTTGTTTGATTTATTTGGTTAGGCAGATCAACACCTTAATGGGTTATTTAATGCTGACAAAATTTTTAAGATAGGTGCGCATGAATAGAATATGTATTCTTTGTCAGAAATCAGTTTCTAGATCAGTTTTTCATTGACGTATTTTTGAAAGAGGGTTTTTTTGTCGAGAGCCAAATGTATTGTCGGTATTTTTACTATAAAAATCTATTTTTATACTTTCATAGTGTTTTGACTGAGTCGAATCTAGTACATTCACTTACGTGCTAATACCTTTGGGAAAGTTTTATTAATCCTCTTCTCCCCTCCTCCATCCACAACTATAGATAAATAGCAGGGCAGACCGGGTTCTGTAGCCTTGGATGGCAACTGGTCTACCGCAGAAAGAAATGGCAACCTACTGCGGGGAAAAAATCTGCCTCGTCAGTCATGCGTCGAAATATACATGATCGCCTAAGCGTGTATCACGCATGGCACATAACTGACTGACAGTGTTTTAGGACTAACTATTTGCTCATAGCTGGGACCCTACCAGGGTGGATCTTGGAACAAGAGTAGTTAAGAGGTTGTTCGACGCGCCTCAAAACCTCCCGATCAGATGCCTTGCTGTTGGATGTCGTTTATCGTCATACCCAGGACGAGTTGGTATGTGGATTTCACATTATCTGTTAGCAGAGAATCGTTAAAAAACATGTCGATTATTATGCATTCCGGTTAGCCTCAAGTGCCTTAAGGGGTGGACAAGGGTCATCGAACGTGAACTCTGTAAAAAATTCCATATTTAGCAAAGAAAATTTTTTAACTAGAATGAGTCATCACTACTGACAACATCTTTTTCTGGCTTTGTGCCGTTCAAAAGAAATAAGCCTTGACGTGGATTAATGACCAGCAAGCTGGTCTCTTAAATGATTCCCACTGAATATGGAGTTGAATTCACATTGAATGACTTAACCAACAGTACGTTAAAAGAACATTAGGATGGATGGATGTTGGATTTAACGGCATGTCAACTCCTATTTGGGTCATTTTATGCCGAAGCCTTATTAATTTATGAATTTAAGTTGGTTATTTTGTATAAAAGGTTGAAGTATAGTTGGTAATATTGTTTTTCAAAAATGTATAGTTGGTAATATTGTTTTTCAAAAAAGTATAGTTGGTAACATTGTTTTTCAAAAAAGTAATAATATTTTTTCATTTTCATTCTGGTCTTTTGTGATCTTTATAAAAAAGCAATTATTTTGTTGATAATATTTATCAAATATGCGGATGTAGTTTGTCGTCACACCCCGGACGTGGATGTAGTTTGTCGTCATACCCAGGACGTGGGAAAGATCTGGAAGTTCACTATTTGCCCATAGCTGGGACCCCAACAGGTGCTACCACCCTGGGTCTGGGTGGACCTGGGAACACCAGCAATTAAGAGGTGGTTCCACGCTTCCTCAAAACCTCCTGATCAGAGGTCTTGCTGTTGGATGCAGTTTAACGTCGAGAACATTAGGGTTAAGGCTCCAAGTTCTAGACTCAGGATTGTCCCACAGGACAATAACCTAGGGCATTGGTTCGTAAATTTGGTAGCAGTAATTGTGAGTTCATTACAGAAAGAAGAAGACGATATATCCCTAGACATTGACAGTGGAACGAGAACAATCCCCCTTCGTATATGAAATAAAATTTAAATTGTATTATGTTTAATCTGATCAACACACAGCTGAAGAAGGCCGGAGCGTACAACGGTCGAAACGTTGCGATACGTTTCAAAAATTCAGACAAGAGTTAAATAGTTACAAGTCTTCTAAATACGCAGAGAACAAAGTATTTCAGTAAATAATTTGAAGTCAAGATGTTTATTGATTAATGCCCAGTCTTCAGTTTCGTGAGATAACTATCTTAGTTTGTTCTTCCAGTGACAAATTATTTGAGACCAGAAATCATGCCCGGACGCATGCGTTCATGGCTGACTATGTAAGAGTTCTTAAGGTAATATGGAGATATCTCAACAGGTATAGTCGTCAATTACGTCTCTCATAGTGAGCTGCTTTGTATCGATGATTTAAATATTTTCAACCAATTATATACAGGGTGACCAAAAAAACAAAACAAAAAAAAACGGGAACTTTTTAACAATCCAATAAAACCAAGAGAGATGGAAGAAAAATATTTAATTCGTAGTAATTGAAACTTTAAAACATGCCATTTAAGAAACAATGATGGAATTTTCATTTTTTCAAAAAATTACGTCCTGTAGATGGCGTCCTCCTGTACGAATGCATTCTTGAAATCTGTTGTTGAGATTCCTCACTGACTGCTGTAACATCTCAGCTGGGATACTGTGAATTTCATTCTCGTTACTAAAATGGCAAAATGTTTACTTGCTCAAGGTCACTGTCTCGCAGTGTTGCCACTTTCTCATGTCTGGCAATACGCACTTCAAAAATGCCCGTTTTTTTGGGTCACCCTATATTATAATTTAAAACTTATGAACCTTCTGTAAAGCCACACTCTGAAATGATCCGAAAAGTGAATGAATTTGCTTTATTTTTTTAATACTAAAATTAACACAATGCAAGAGATACTTAGAGTTTTGTTTTATCAATTCACCTCAAGCAAGTTGATAGCGCCAAATACGCTCTACTGAACGTGAAAGGCAAAGATTTTAGAAGGAACCGGAAACTGAATAATAGTATAAATTTCAGAGTGTGGACGAAGGCGTTAGAATTACATAGTTAAAGTAGAATTTTGAAGAAACCGGAAATAAGAGAAACCTTTACTTATATTCAAAAGATCAGTGTTACTTTTAAAGTGCTTATTTAAGGTGTGATTTGAATGAAAGAAAAGTGGGACTTTCTCCTTACATTTGTGCCATGGATGAAATGAGGAGGCTTCGATCCCGTAGCAGTAACATGGAATGTTCTTGAAGTAAATATCTGAAGAGGAGGAAGTCAAGAATAGCAATTGACTTGTGACATTGCATTTGTGGGAAAGAGGCTGCAGAGTGGGGAATATTAAGGTTGGAAAGGACAGTTCCATTTTTGGTCTAATCTGATACTTCTAAAGATAGTGACGTCATAGAGGGATAGAATGAGTCGGCCATTTTTTTCGGTCGCTCGTAATATATAGAACACCCCCCTTCTTCACAAAAACAAAATAAAAAAGCAAAACAAAACAAAAATGGAATAAAAAACTAGAGGAAAAAAAGGAAAAACAATAGCAGGTTAAAAACAAAACAAGAAAACACAAAAGAGGAATTAACGAAGAAAAAGTGAACATTAAAATACAACAAAAAACAAAGAGGGGAAAAAGAGAACATCAGCAAAAAAAGGTAAAAAAAAAAAACCCAAAAAACCCAAAGAAAGCGAAATAAAAACGGAGCACAAAAAGGGTAGAAAAAAAACAAAAAAAAAAAAAGGAAAGGGGAAAAATAAACAAAAAAGGTAAAACTAACGAGAAAAAACAAAAAAAACAAAAGCGAACTAAAAGAAAAAGGGAAACAACAACAAAAAATAGGGAAAAAACCTAAACGATACTAAGAAAACGATCTAGCGGAAATGTATGTAACAGGGGGAAGGTTAAAGGAAATTAGATACCACAAAAAGGACTTAAAACGAAAAAAAGAGTTGAAATTTCTAGGACATATTGAAGAAAGAGAGGTTGGAGAATTTGACACACTCAGTACATACTGAAGGCTAGAGAGAAACCGCGAATAAACTTACCTAATAAGCGTGTGTAAGTGGTTGGCACACCTGAGATTGGAAAGGATAATAGAAACATAACTTACAGAGAGCTACAAAGGATAGGAAGTTGTGGAGAGCCATGATCGCCCATAACTTGAAGCGACACGGCACATAGATGAAGTAATAAACTGATTACCCCCCCAATACTAGATAATATAATAAAACTCACATGCGTTAGATGTTCTTAACAATATAAATAAGTAAATAAGCTGTCATTGTGGACCTGGGAACACCAGCCATTAAGAGGTAGCTTCATGCTCCCAAACCAGGCCGCTCAGAGGCCCCGCTGCTGGATTTAGTTTATCGTCATACTCAGGACCGTTATTTATTTGGGAAAGAAATATATTTATTAAAGAATTTCTAGAAGCTTTCAATTTGAAAACTTTAACCATCCCAAAACAGACAAACTCCTACTGGACTATGTTTAATGTAAAGTTTAAATGACCGGGATTTTATATATATATTCCGTACTCTTAACAATGAAGTAAAACGAAGGAAAGAAGTAATAAATATTTTCTGGTTTCTGGGACAATCATTTCGGTTAACAACCTGCCAGTTTGTTACGTATAAAAAAAAAACCCATTTTAATAATCCTGGACTTAGATTTTTTTAAGTGATCGAACATGTTGAATGCTATTTCATCCAAAAAAAAAAAAAATTCCACATTGAGTAATTACGTTCGGTATGAAAATTACATTTTTAATATCAACTTCCGTTTAAAATTTTTTTTGAAAAGTTTTATAACGGAATACCTCCAGTACTAATAAATTTTATTTTGAAGCAAGATGAAATTAAAGCTACCGTTAAGTAGGTATCCACAAAGACTAATGGAAACTATCTTATATACGCGAATACTATCACAAATATTGGACGTGCGTAAATTACACGTTAGAAAAAAAAACTGAATTACATGCGTGAAGCAAAAACAAAAAAATAAAATGTTATCCTCGAAATCTATCATTACCAAAGATAAAAAAAAGAGATTAATTTTGTGGCAAAATCATTTAGTCAGACATTTCATAGATTTGGCGCTGTAAAAAGTGGTTTCTTCAATAAACATAAAAATGGCGCCCATTGCAGCCTCAAAGAAAAGAATGAAAATAAATGAATATACAGGGTGGTTCGAAAGTCTTGTCACTATTAACGACTTCGCCAAAACTGTAGAAGCTCATGTCAGTCATCCGAAATAATAAAAAAAATTATATTATGTAAGGGTGACATGACTTTCGGACCACCTGTACTTCAAGGTTTTCCATGAGAAAAAAAACAAAAAAAAAACCAAACATTTAAGACAATATAAAAGCAATCTAAAAAAAGGACAAAAAATGTTTTTTTTTTTTACGGTTAACTTTACTGTTCAAAATAAACAAAACTGTTTCAACTCACCGAATTAAGTATCATCTCCAGTGAAAAACACGAGTGACGTTGTTGTTGTTGGTCTTTAACTTGGTATCGACTTGGTGCAAAGTACATACAAACAGTTGGTCCTTTAGTAATTAACAAATTAAGATTGAGTGATTTTACTAGTAAATTCTTTAACATGTTCGTCTCCAGAAAGTTTTGAGTTGGGAGTACTGTCCTTTAAGTCGGGGGAGGATGCGTAAATGTATTTTATATCAAGGCATTTATATGCAGTTTAACAATATTTATTTGCACTTATGTACAAAATGTGGCACAAGGCCAAAAGGGGATTTGGGGGAATGACGGTCATCTTCTGTCTTAATTTTAAACTTACACAAACACGGACCCAAACATACTAACAATAGTCCTATCACCAAAACGACACATTCCCTCCTACCTTTTACTACATCCACCATAATACCTCAAATTCTCTATGAAAAACCTAACTCGTCCCCATATGTACAATTTCAAAGTCTGTGGGGGGAGGGGAAAAAACATCAATTTAAAAATTCCCAATGATTATTTACAATATGAATTAAATACTATTTGCATGGAAACAAAACAAAATAAGGTTAGTAATAAAAAAACCCACAATCCCTAAATGTGGCAGAAACATCAGTTAACGGGACGAAAACATTGCGAGATTATAGAAGTATAAAAACAATCCTCCATCCAAAAAACACTCACACAACCACGCACTCGTTTAGACACAATAACAAATACGAAAACACACACACGAAATGAAAGTCTAGGTGCAGTTTAACACTCAATTTGGGTTCATAGTGATTGGTTAAATTGAAAAAAAAAAAAAAAAACATAATGAAAAAAAGGAACAATTTAGTTCTTTGATTTTGCAATAAAATATTTTCTTGAGCATGACGGAAAGTAAAATCTTATGAAGCGCTGGAAATGAGTTCAATTAATACTTCATCACACCAAAGTTACATCCTATCATTTTCACGTGTGAGACGGGCATGATTAATTTGGTTGGCAAGCCAACGCTTGGCGGGAGGCATATTCTCCAGTGGTGTTTATTCTTCAGAAGCGATATACGCATTGCTTAACTTATTCCATACAAATTAAAACGTCTTTATGAAGTTTAACGCATCATTTATTTCAATTGAATCATACAGCTCTTTAAGTTAAATTTTGGTCGTTTATATTTGAGCCTAACCCTTTGAGCCCTGCATTACTGAACAATTTTAACCTTTCTGCTTGAGCTCAGAGTCAAAATTCGCAAATAATCGGTATGTAATGTTTCACGGCAGTTATAAAAATAGTTACAAGTGTTTACCCATCGTTCAACCGGTGGCTGAGCATTACGTTATTTATCTCTACCACCGGTAAAGCGGTGGTCAGGGCTCAAAGGGTTAAAAGAAGAGGTAAATAATGCCAGGTCTCTAATAATCGTACGCCCCCGCATATTTTAACATTCTCTTACTAGATCTTCAAAAAAAAAAAAAAAGATTCCAAGCCAAGCTCGCTTATTCCAATCCCCAACATTTTAGTGAGCGAAGCTTATATATGGCACAAGGCCACAAATATGGAGTCCACGTGAAGGTAAAACTCATTCAATTGTAATTGATCTAGCGGGACAAGTTTGTTAACCATTACAGCAGATCGAAATGCCCCGAATGGTATAATAGCGATTTATTAAGCATAACTTAGATGTGGCACAAGGCCGCAAGTATGGAGTACCAATTGAGAGTCAAACTCCCTACTTAAGTGTAGTTGTTGTAGCGAGACAAATTTGTTAACCATTACACCACACCGAAGTGCGTCGAATGGCATTATAATGATTTACAAAGTGTAGCTTAGATGTGACACAAGGCCCCAAACTATATTTCTGAGATGAGGTATTATGTACACTATTTACATTATTCGGACTATTGTCCTCATCTTTTTCGCCATATTTATTACAACGTTTCGGCCGTTGTACATTCCGGCCTTCTTCAGTATATATTAAGTGTAGTTGTTCTAGCGAGACAAATTTGTTAACCATTACACCACACCGAAGTGCGTCGAATGGCATTATAATGATTTACAAAGTGTAGCTTATATGTGGCACAAGGCCCTAAACATGGAGCTCTCAATGAAAGTCAAACGCATTAATCAGTTGTAATTGATAGCGAGACAAGATTGCTAACGATTTTACCACTCTAAAGTGCCTTCTCCACCCAGTTTAGTGATTTCTTAAGCGTAGCTTAGATGTGGCACAAGGTCTCAAATATGGAGTACCTACCGAGTGTCAAACTCACTATTCGTAAATAGTGGTCGTTTATATTTGCGTCTTTAAGTATTTCCATAATTTCCAATCGAAATGACGGTGCTTCTGATAAATTTAACCCCACGAATTTTATTATTGTTAACCCGTCTCCTCCAAGACTCCACTGATGTGGCCCCGGACGGATACAACTGAGGTCAACATAAGAAATTGTTCATACAATAATTTATTTTGAGTAATAGTAATAGTCTTAGTGGTAAGTGTTTACTTCGTAGGTCGTCTCTTTTAGGGAGAGTCTTACCCACTCTTCAGAATGTGCAGTCAGTCTATGTTATACCTTGCCCACAAAGCAGGGTGAAAAAAGAAATCACTGGATCATTGTAAAATTTCGTGCCCGATTTTCATTGTTTTTAATTTTCCAGTCGGCTATGAACGTTTTCAATGTCCTAATAATAAAAACTGGTTGTAATCGTGAAAAAAAAATCACGTTTTTATATTTCTGAGATGAGCTATTATGTACACTATTTACATTATTCGGACTATTGTCCTCATCTTTGTCGCCATATTTATTACAACGTTTCGGCCGTTGTACGCTCCGGCCTTCTTCAGTATCTGTCTATATTTCTGAGATGAGCTATTATGTACACTATTTACATTATTCGGACTATTGTCCTCACCTTTGTCGCCATATTTATTACAACGTTTCGGCCGTTGTACGCTCCGGCCTTCTTCAGTATCTGTCTATATTTCTGAGATGAGCTATTATGTACACTATTTACATTATTCGGACTATTGTCCTCATCTTTGTCGCCATATTTATTACAACGTTTCGGCCGTTGTACGCTCCGGCCTTATAACAGTTTTTTCCATTTAAATATTTTGATGATTCATAATTCATAACTACTTGATGTACCGTGTCCCCGCAGGACATAGGCCATCATGGCTCTCCACAATTTCATTTCTCTTGCAGCTGTAAATACATTCTGTGATTATTTCTAAACACTGTTCTACCATTCATTAACTGAAGCCCTGCAAGAATGTTATGCGTTGATTTCCTCTGTCGCTTTCGTCCTCAAACCGCCCTGTGAGTAACAGATTTCCGAGCTCTCTTTCCTTATTATATAATTTCAACTCTCTCTTTCTGATGTTAAGCATAAGTTTTCTTTTTGTTTCCGTTATTCCTAAAACCTTGTCGTTGTTCACATGTTCGGTCCTTGATATCCTCACCATCCATCTGTAGAACCCCATTTCTGTTGCTTCAAGTCTCTTCTTTATCTTTGAGGAAATTGTCCAGCATTCTCTGCCATGCAGTAGGATATATATCGCATTACACTTTAGTACTCTTTTCTTTGGTTTTAACGAAGTTTTTCTCTCTCTTAATACTCTGCTTAGGTTTTGAAATGCATATTTGGCTATCCCAATACGTCTTCGGATTTCAATGTCGCATTTTCCGTTTTCTATTTAAACAATTCCCAGATAGTTAAATATTTGTGCTTGATTGATTTTGGTATCTCCAATTCACAATTTGCATTTTGGACTCGTCCTTTTGCTAATAACCCTGCATTCTGTCTACCTACAGTTTATGTTTAGTACTTTCTCCTCGCTTTCCTTGGCTAGCTTCTGTAGGACGTTTTGTAGTTTATTTTCCGTGTCTGCTATGAGCACTGTGTCATCTGCATATCTTATGGTGTTAAGATTGTGGCCGCCAATGCTGAATCCTGGCAGGACATCTAATTCTCTCTCTACAATCCTAACCGCTTCAAGTCAAGGGTCAACGTTTATCTATCCTACTGTTGTAGCATAGCTACGGACGATAATGGGTTAATGTGTGTGTCCCCATTCATATAAATACAGTAGTAAAAACTGTATGTTGGTCTGCAGTTGGAGATTCGTCTCCAGCTGTTTTGGTCAAACTCTCTGCCCGGCTTTAAATAACCTTGAAAGGGCTGATAAGCTGCAGAAAAAAAAGAATCAGTTAATAAAAACAATCGAGGTTTTAGGTTAAAGTTTCGGTTTTGTTGCTGTGACAGGCGAAACTACCTATAGGTTAATTAAGAAATCTGACTTCGAACGCCATTTTGTAGTAGCAATCTTACGCAATAAAAATACAAGTAGATTTATAGCTTCAGCTGTAGTCTTAACATTGTTTTCACACGAAAGGTATCGAGTCAAAACTCGTAGTCGGTGTCACAGTAAAAACTGCCAAACACTAATTATCTCGTGGTTGGCAGTCAATGTGTTAAATACACTCTCGTACGAAAGGTGGAAAACATAAAACAATTAGTATTTATCGGCTGTGAGAATTGGCACCTCGACGGGGTTTAATGGTTTGTAAGCTTGTCACGTTAGATCAGTTACGACTGTGTAGAGAGTTCGATTCTCACTGGGTTCCTCATACTCTCAGCATTGTGCCACAACTAAGTTACGCTGAGTAAATCTCTATCTGATGTGAGAATTTTAATTAATTTTCGAAATTTCGAAAGGTCATTCACTCGAACAGACTTCATTACGTAATGTGTCCCGTAACCAATATGTATATGTATGTATGTATGTATGTATGTATGTATGTATGTATGTATATATGTATGTATGTATGTATATATATATGTATGTATGTATGTATGTATGTATATATGTATGTATGTATGTATGTATATATGTATGTATGTATATATGTATGTATGTATGTATGTATGTATGTATATATATATGTATGTATATATGTATGTATGTATGGATGTATGTATATATGTATGTATGTATGTATGTATGTATAGCTGGTCACTCGTAAGCGAGGATACCCGTCTACTAGGGCGGCTAGCCAATCCTCATTACAGACGCTTGCTCAGGCGCATTTCTGTTTATTCAACACCCAGAGCCCCCCCCCCCCCCCTGTGGTTTATACTGCAACTATGCTGTTACAGTTTCTGGGGAAAAACGTGTTATCTAGCGTGATCACCAATTTGAACAAGACCAGCACGCTCAAGCCCTCGGCCACGATGATTTGTGACTTCGTGCTAGCACAGCTATCGACGGCAGCCAAGGGTTACGTCTACCCAATTTTACTCACAAGGCTTGGGTCAACCCGTGATGTGGTTTTCAGGCACTTTCCAAAGGTGCCGCACACCGGGATCGACCCCTCCAATCCGATAACAATATGGACTGCATCCATAACAGCAGTGGTGTGTCTGTGGCAAGATAACCTGACGGAGACCATCACTTTTCAGGCTGGTTTTGAATTCAGAATTTTCTCCTAAATTAGTTGTCACCTCAGCGTAAGAAAGCCCGATCAGTCCTGCTTTTCACCCATTGCTGGTTGTGGGGAGAGGAGAAGGGGTGGATTGCTCAAGGGTATTTGTGTGAAAGTGAATGTAACGAATTTGATGGAATTCGGAATTTATATTCCGACTCGTTAGCCATTACACTATCCGCACCTCCCACAGTAAAGGGGTCGCATAAAAATGAACGACATGTGTGCCTTTTCCCTCTCGTCGCGAACATAGCATGGAGACAAGAGGATGGACGTCTCTTGTCAAATTGTCAACGAGATTTGCGATTGTCAAGATATAAATTGATGTACCATTCGGATCTCCAAATGCAGGGCCGTTATGACAGGCTCTACGTCAAATGGGAAACGGAAGGCAATAAACCCAGAAAAGTCCTTTTTAAAAAAAGCGTTCCTTAAAGGATAACGGTGTATAAAAAGCGACGGACACAAAATAATGCACATACACCACCGGTCTTCCGGTTACCATAAATCCAGGAAAGTAGCGGATTATTTGTTTCCTGGGACAGAAGTCACGTAACAGCAGTTCAGTAATAAATCTCTGACATAATTAAGCATCCCTTGTATCTCTACAACATCGACTTTTAGAAACTTATACTCAAATATTATTAAATGTAAATCAGATCCGAATTCTTTTCAATTTCTGTATGCCGTGTCTCATTAGAATGTAGGCTATCATGGCTTTCCACGGTTTCTTAACAACGTTTATCCCTTTGCTAAACCTACCAGCCCATCAATTCACAAAAGTTTGTCAGGTCGGTGGGCCGCTTTCTTTCCCGGTCCCTTTTGTCTTCTGTGAGAGTCAAATTCTCTAAGCCCTCCTTCCTCATTATGTTCAAGAAATTTCAGCTGTCTCTTCACAATTCTCAGTATAAGGGTCTTTTCTCATTTTCCTTGAGATTTCTTGGTTGCTTTCGTGTCCCATGGAATTCTCAGCATCCTTCAGTAGAATCACATTTTGTTATCTCCCGTTATCTCTTCATCTGTGAGGAAATTGTCCAGCATTTACTGCCAAATAGGACGACTGATATTACATGAGAGTTCAGCACTCTCCTTGTTTCTAACGAAATTTTCTGGTTTCTTAATTCCTTGCTTAGCTTTTGGAATGAACTTTCCAGATATATTATCTACTGTAGTTCTTTTAAGATGACATCTACAATTCGTAGTTAGCATCTTGGGCTTCTTCTTCTCTCGCTGACAACCAAACATTATGTCGTCTCACAATTGATGGTTAGTCCTTTCTTCTTGCTTTCCTTCCGATAATAAATCCTGGTAGGGTCCCCTACTCTCTCAATTCATTTTCCATGCAGGCGGTTTGTTCCCAGTATAGGTTCTGGTTTTGTCCTAAAGTCCTTCCCAGAGAGATAATGTTACCCTCGTTCAAATAATATGAATTAAATGATTGAACCAGGCTGGCTATTGCGTGGAATTCAGATGTATGGTGTTTTTCTAAACCTTTGCTTAGATGTGGCACAAGGCCGAAATTATGGGAACCCCCAGTGGGGACCGAACTCGTTATTCACTTGTAATTGATCTAGCTAGATAAGCTTGCTAATCATTACACCACATCGAAGTACCCTAATGCTTTTCTAGGCGTAGTTTAGATGTGACACAAGGCCGAAAGTACTAAACACCCAGTGAGGATCGAACTCACTGTTCAGTCGTAATTGTTCTAGCAGGACATGCTGACTAATTACACCATGGGGATTTTCTAAGCGTATCTGTGGCACAAAACTGAAAGTAGGAGGCACCCAGTGAGGATCAAACGCGCTACCTAGTCGTAAATTTAATAGTTAGACAAGCTTGCTAACTTTACACCACGTCAAGGTGTCCCAAATTCAAATTTATGTATGTGTGTACGTAAATAAATATGTACACAAAATTCCATATGGAGCATAACACCAAAATGCATTAGTGCCCTCAGACTTTTGGGGATGATAAGCCTAGTGGGTTAAAGTGTTGGTTTGCTAATTTGGTGATATTGTAATTTTGAGTTCAATCCCTAGGCAGGGTAGTGCAGACTTGGACTCAGTGGAAACAAAGAAAGGCGTAGATTAAATAAAGGGTTCAGTTCAAAATTTCACGAAGGGTATGCGGATCGACAAGCACTTGATGAAGGCCGGAGGGCGAAACAGCCAAAACGTTACGATAATAACAACAAAGATGAGGATAATAACTCGCATGTAAATAATGAAAGTAATGATAAAACCTCATCTGAGAAAATGTGAAGAGCCATAACTGAACGATACTATATAAGAACTAGAGGAGATATTCTTTCACATAGTAACAATCACGAAAGATTTACACTTGTAGATTAAATAAAGGGTTCAACTGGAAATCATCTCAAGGTTACTGGGATTGACAAACACCTGATGAAGGTCATAGGACACAACAGCCGAAACGTTGTCATAACAACAACAAAGATGTAGACAACAGACTGCGTGTAAAAAAAAAAAATGTAAATAAAGTCTTGTTTTAAAAAGAAACGCGATTAATTAGCCTCACGCCCAGTCGGTTTTGAATTCAGTTTTGAATCGAGATCGTCAAACCTCTGAGTTAAGCAATAACTCTGCTTGTCGATCTCTCTGCTTCCAGGCGGTGAAGAACTCAGACGAAGCTATGCCTACGGGCAGATATTTAACACATAGATATGGGGGAGTGATAGATTAATATCCTTTTTCCAAAGGTACTTGTGCGAAAACACCCACCGTTTGAATTTGAACTCGACATCCTAATTTCCGTGGAGATAACCCTACGTTAGGGGCGTATCCAAAATTCAAATTCTTGACTGTACTCTGTTACTAAACTTCGCTGGCATCCACGCCCTTAACTTTTCAATCGCTCAATCCCTCACGCAAGTGGTTGACTTTCCTACACGTTTCCCCAGTAACCCTGAAGGTAACGCTTCTTTTCTCGATCTCTATTTTACCTACATCCCTGACTCTTGTCGCGTGACGCAGCTCTGCCCTCTTGGCAACTCTGATCACGTCGTAGTGTCTATTAACATCTACTTCCACTACCCTATCCAGCCAAGAACCGCCTACTAACAGAATATCTTTCTGTTATCAACACGCAGACTGAGATACGTTCCGTGATTTCCTTCGCGACGTCCCTTGGAATGTGGTTTTAATCAACCCGTTCAAAAATGTGCGTCTGGCATCGGGGCTTTCATCCCAGCAAGGGAAATACGAAGTTAAATCGCGCTAATCTCTGGTTCTCAGCTGCTATAGCCTATAGGGATCACTTTTTCTGCCTGTACCAAAATGACGTGTCCGATTGCAACAGACGTCTCTTTGTCTCTACTCGTAATTAGTGCAAGCGTGTCCTCAAAGAAGCAAAGTCACTATTTACTGATTTAATGAAAGAACGTATTGCATCTCACAAGTTTGGTTCTGAAGATTATTGGCGGCTCTGCAAGTGTGTGCTTAAATACAGCAAATCCTCAGTCCCTCCTCTATTCAATCAATTCGAAATCCTAACACCCTCAGCTGATCAGGCTGAATGCTTTGCTCAGAAATTCTCATCCAACTCAACACACAAATCCTCCAGGGTACCCACACCTGATTTCCCCCTAGAACTGAGATACTATTCAGTGAGATGAGCATAGCCCCGTCAACGGTATTGGACATCCTCTTTTAAATTAGACTCTCATAAAGCAAGCGGTGGTGACGGTATACGAGCCGTAGTCCTAAAGAAATGTGCCCCTGAGCTGGCTCCAGTTCTCTCCAAACTATATAACTATTGCCTCGCCGAGTCTTGCTTTCCAGCCTGTTGGAAGTCCTCGTCAGTTGTTCCTGTTTTTAAGAACTCTTGAGACCCTTCTGACCCATCTAACTACCGTCTAATCAGTCTCCTACCACTTTTCGGCAAAGTCTTCAAAACTTTAATCAAAGCCGAAGTGATTAAGCACCTTACTTCCCATGATCTACTCTCTGACAAAGAATATGGTTTCCGCTTTGTCCGATCTACTGCTGGTGTGCTCTCAGCCATAACAGAATTTGTATACCAAGCACTTGATAATAACGGCGAAGCTTGAGCTGTGGCTCTAGATATCTTTAAGGCGTTTGATAGGGTTTGGCATGCCGGCCTTCATCGTAAGCTTCAGGGATACGGTACTACAGGACGATTATTTGATGTAATCCAATCATTCCTGTCAAACCGTGTTCTCTTTCCAGTTCTTTTCATACGATCACTGGTGTTCCCCCGGCTCTATCCCGGGTCTGTTTCTGATCTCCATCAACGATTTTCCTGGTCATCAGTCCTCAAGTAGGCATCTACGCAGACGACACTACCATTTACTCCTGTCTCAATAGTAACTCCGGCATTGCCGACAAAGTTAACCTGGCCGTTGCTCTCGAAAAGGACCTCCAAAACGAAACTGCTCTCATTGACCCACCACAGAGAACCCTCTGTGCCTCTTATCAGCATGGATGATGCTCAACTTCACGAGAGCGTCTCTCTGCGCCACTTTGGCCTCACGTTTTCCACTGGCCTCAACTACATTGAATCAATAGCTACATCTACCGCAAGGAAAGTTGGTTCTCTGTGTCGCGGCAGAATGTTTTTCTCGTCTGAGTCCATCCTTCAAATCTACAAATCTACCATTCGTCTTTGCATTGAATATTATTGCCATATATGGTCTGGTGCCCCCGCTGTTCATCTCGAGGCCCTCGACAAACTCCAAAGACAGATATGCAATGTGATCGGTCCTGAACTGGGGTTTTGACTCCAGTCACTTTCTCACAGACGTGATGTGGCTTCCCTCTGTTTTTTCGACAAATATTTTCATGGCAGCTGCTCTGACGAGCTATTTTCACTGGTGCCCCGACTGCATGAATTTAAGCGTGCTACTAAGTAGGCATCTCGGTCCCACTCTTTCACTGTTAAAACAGATAAATGTAACCGCCTCTTCTACTCCAACAGCTTCTTCTCTCGCACTTCCCAACATTGGAACTCCCTTCCTCTTACTTGCTTCGCTGATAGCTCTAATCTTCAAATATTCAAATGTAATGTCAATCGACATCTTCTGATACCTTTATCTTCATCCCCGTCTTTCTCTTTATCCTTTCCTCAAACACCAACTCTTTACTCTTGTTCTCAATCCTCTGTAACCCCTTGCGTGCTAGTGGCACTCCCACCTTGCTTGGGGTGAAATGTTTAAAAATTTGTCCCGATTAAAAGAAGTGCTGGACCATCACTTGTTGGAAAATTGGTGGTCCTCCTGTAAATGGTGATTTTCCAAGCGTAGCTTAGAAGTAGTATTATCTTAATCTCCGCGGACCGACAAACGTAGTTTCATCTATCCGCGGTTTCACATACCCCCCCTCCGACGGTTTTACTTATCCGCAGTTCCAACATTTTATTAAAATAAACCTATTTTGCAAAATGTTTTTCAAGGGAGCAAAAAGATACATAAATCTATAATGATGAGGTCGGGAATGTTCATCTTTGCCACCAGGCCTTCTCATAATGGGTCTTTTCAAACGAACCATCTTGGTTTTTGTTCTGGGTCCCTCGCTCAGGCATGCTGTTTAAGATTGATGGAGAAACTCTGCTGCTTTGATTCCTGGACAACAACATTATTTAACAACCCTCTATATTGAATGGCTCTTGCACCATGGATTGCGCGAAAAATCTTTCTTTATGTGTAAAGTCTTTTCAGTATATTCGTACCGCAGCGCCACTTCGTTGGTGTGTTGCTCTTTTACTCAGTAAGAATACAACGAAGAAGTGGAAGGCCAAAGAACGTGGAACTTTTGCTCTGCGAATCACACTTTTCCGGAGCGAATCCATTCTAGCGGCATTAAAAACGGATTGTCTATTTTGGTTTGTGTATTCTCATCTGACGCGCTGTCATTTAGTGGCGACCAATTGAAAACAAAAGTAGAAATAAAAGATTTGAATAGCGTTTCTCGTAAGACGCTTCTAGCAAACTTTTGACTTAATTCGTGAACACGGTGCCGTGAGGCGGCCCAAGTAAAAAGTGATTTTGACACTCAAA
>OZ038513.1:44578648-44593648 GCA_964036315.1 Acanthosepion esculentum | reverse complement strand
TAGGCATGAATAGACATGTGTCAATAGGCACGAATCTGCATCTGCCTATAGATAGGCATTAATAGACATGTGTCAATAGATAGGTACGAATTCACACCTACCTAGAGATAGGTATGAATAGACATGTGTCAATAGGCACGAATTTGCATCTGCCTATAGATAGGCATTAATAGACATGTGTCAATAGATAGGTACGAATTGACACCTACCTAGAGATAGGCTTGAATAGACATGAGTCAATAGGCCCGAATTTGCATCTGCCTATAAATAGTCAATAGATAGGTACGAATTGACACCTACCTAGAGATAGCCATGAATAGACATGTGTCAATAGGCACGAATTTGCATCTGCCTATAGATAGGCATTAATAGACATGTGTCAATAGATAGGTACGAATTGACACCTACCTAGAGATAGGTATGAATAGACATGTGTCAATAGGCACGAATTTGCATCTGCCTATAGATAGGCATTAATAGACATGTGTCAATAGATAGGTACGAATTGACACCTACCTAGAGATAGGTATGAATAGACATGTGTCAATAGGCACGAATTTGCATCTGCCTATAGATAGGCATTAATATACATGTGTCAATAGATAGGTACGAATTGACACCTACCTAGAGATAGGCATGAATAGACATGTGTCAATAGGCACGAATTTGCATCTGCCTATAAATAGGCATTAATAGACATGTGTCAATAGATAGGTACGAATTGACACCTACCTAGAGATAGGCTTGAATGGACATGAGTCAATAGGCACGAATTTGTATCTGCCTATAAATAGGCATTAATAGACATGTGTCAATAGATAGGTACGAATTGACACCTACCTAGAGATAGGCATGAATAGACATGTGTCAATAGGCACGAATTTGCATCTGCCTATAGATAGGCATTAATAGACATGTGTCAATAGATAGGTACGCATTGACACCTACCTAGAGATAGGCTTGAATAGACATGAGTCAATAGGCACGAATTTGCATCTGCCTATAAATAGGCATTAATAGACATGTGTCAATAGATAGGTACGAATTGACACCTACCTAGAGATAGGCTTGAATAGACATGAGTCAATAGGCCCGAATTTGTATCTGCCTATAGATAGGCATTAATAGACATGTGTCAATAGATAGGTACGAATTGACACCTACCTAGAGATAGGCATGAATAGACATGTGTCAATAGGCACGAATTTGCATCTGCCTATAAATAGGCATTAATAGACATGTGTCAATAGATAGGTACGAATTGACACCTACCTAGAGATAGGCTTGAATAGACATGAGTCAATAGGCCCGAATTTGTATCTGCCTATAAATAGGCATTAATAGACATGTGTCAATAGATAGGTACGAATTGACACCAACCTAGAGATAGGCATGAATAGACATGTGTCAATAGGCACGAATTTGCATCTGCCTATAAATAGGCATTAATAGACATGTGTCAATAGATAGGCACGAATTGGCACCTACCTAGAGATAGGCATGTGCCAATAGATAGGAAAGAATTGGCACCTACCTATAGATAGGCATGAATAGGCATGTGTCAATAGGCACGAATGGGCATCTACCTACAGATAGGCATGAATAGATATGTGTCAATAGGCATGAATGTGCATCTGCCTATAGATAGGCATTAATAGACATGTGTCAATAGATAGGTACGAATTGACACCTACCTAGAGATAGGCATGAATAGACGTGTGTCAATAGGCACGAATTGACACCTACCTAGAGATAGGCATGTATAGACATGTGACAATAGTCAATAAATAGACCTGAATAGACATGTATCAATAGATAGGCATGAATAGACTGATATCGATAGAAATATAGCGAAATATTAATCGATAAGCTATTTCACGGCGATACTCCTAGTTGATAGAAAAGACGATTTTATGTTAATATTTCTTTCTTTCTTTTTCTTCCCTTCAGGTCTCCAACTTTACGATGTTATTGCTCAGCCCAGGTAGGAGTTGTTCAGACTAAGTGGGTGAGTGGTATTGTGTATTATTCCGATGTCTTATTTCAAACCCAGTGGTGTTTTGCGTATATGCGTGCACCCCTTGCTCATAGATAATGACACCAGCACATGTCAGCGACTCGCGCACAACACAGGTGTACGCACATACATCATCAATACGCAAATTGCAGTCGCACACGGACAAAGCGTGACGGACAAAGAAGATGCCACCTCTCTTTTATAATACAGATCTCTCTCTCTCTCTCTCTCTCTCTCTCTCTCTGTTATTTCCTCTTTGCTCTGGTTACTTCCGTTTCCCACCTCCCGCCACTTCCTTAATTATACTCAACAATTTGCTATTCATATTTTCAGTTATCATTTTCATAATTTGACAATGCCTGGAATTGTTTTTGATTTCTACCGGAAATCCGGTGATGTTATCTCAGATATTATTAGGAGATGAATTCTTTCTGGGAAGCATTCTGTCTTTTTCAGTTTTAAAATCAAACTTCCATTCTATAAACTGCACGTATTAGCTTTATTTATAAAAATGTTACATCTTTAATGATATTGGCTTTGTTAGCAACTATGAAAATAATTTACATGTTTGAATTGGTCACATGGCCGTGAGATCTAAGGTAGTTTAAGTTATTTTCCTTTTTTTTTTTAATGTTTTTTTTCATTTGTTTTCACGGTTATTCTCCGCTGCTTCCATAATTATAGTCACCAATTCATATTCAAATTATTTTTTTTTTATATATTTAATTTAACAAAGCCTGTAATTTGTTTTCAATTTCTACCGGAAATCCGTCGCTGTTCTTTTTTATATGTTTTCTTTGTGAAAAGCATTTTGTTTTTCTCAGTTTTAAAGCCAAATCGGACTCTGCAAGCTACATTTGTATAAACACTGCATATATTCATTTTATTTATAAATGTTTACATCTTTAATAATAATGTTTATGTGAGAAATGCACTCATAGTTTTGTTGAGACATTCAACGATTTATTGATACACTCGGAGATTTATTTGACGCATGTATAGATTTATTCAGGGGCTTTGGAGATATTTTATTTTTTCACAAAATAGCGGTGATTTTACTCGGCAATTCAGTCCTTCGTCGTATGGGTATTTCTCCCAAAGGTGATTTTACTTTCTGTGTGTATCGGCGTGTGTTCTGCAATTGTTACTGTTGTAATAGCTTAGTCAAAATATCAATACTAGCCGCCTGATGACTTCGCGCAATGTCGGGCACGAAATGGGTAGTGGTTGTCGGTCATGTGAATTATAGTAGGAAAGACTCACACAATTCCTCCCCCCATATATATATATATATATATATATATATATATATATATATATATATATATATATATATATATATATTGATAAAACAACTGAAAAAAATTGGGTGTTTTTTTGCGAAAGTATTTATATGTTTTTATATATATTTAATATTTCAGACCACCTCGGTCCTTCCTCAGAAATTAATTGAATAACTGTATTTGGCAGTTTGTTTACAGCGTTCGTCGTGGGACCCGGACGTCACGTGATGTGGAATGCCACTATGTTTAAATTTTTTAACGTAAATCTAACGATAGTATTTTAGATGTTGTTTAAAAAGTTTTTTTTTAACTATATCTAAAGAATTTTTTTAACTATTGAAATATTTATACAGATTTAA
Source organism: Acanthosepion esculentum (assembly GCA_964036315.1). NCBI lineage: Eukaryota > Metazoa > Mollusca > Cephalopoda > Sepiida > Sepiidae > Acanthosepion > Acanthosepion esculentum. The sequence goes on along the minus strand of OZ038513.1, from coordinate 44,589,989 downwards.
AATACCCAAGTCTTTGTTTAACCCTAGTTTATATGTGTCTAATTTTAAAATCCAGTATTTCTCTTTTTTACTTCGTGTGTATGTTGCACTAAAACCTGAGTTTTATATATTTTATATATATACAGGGTGTCTCTAAAATCTCGATACATAGGTAAAAATGCATATTTTGAGAAATTAAATTTTTAACATTTTATTGCATTAGAATAGTAGCAAATAGTATCTTCAATATGATTTCCATCACTTCCGGTGTAAAGGTTGATGCGTTTTGCAAGGTTCACGTTATGTCGTCGAATGATCTGCCTCCTATTTATAAACAGAAACAAGATCTATTTGCAGCTGGTTGACGTTTTAACAGGAAGCATTTTCATAATTCCACTGAGGATTGGACTCAAATGATGATCGTTTTCTTGCTTTTAGGCCTATATGCTCTTCGTCCTTCGTGTTCACTCACAGACAATCGTAATATTACGGTTAGTTGAAATCGTAACGCTTCGGTTTATTAATTCTACAAGGATTCCCTAAAGTCTTTTGATATAGAGGCAAAAATGTATATTTTCAAAAAATGAACATTTTTTGAATTGTAATTTTAACAAATAAAATTTTCAATATGATTTCCTTCATTTGTGATGCAAAGGTTGATGCGCTTTGCAAGGTTCACGTGGACTCGATGCAATAACTCCAATGCCTAGATTATATATATATATATATATATATATATATATATATATATATATATATATATATATATGTATGATTTAAAAAATCGCCACCATCACCATGAAGATGCTAGAGAAACAATAACTTCATTTAAGTCCTTTTCCTATATACTTAATGGCATTGAGCATTATCCTGTTTATACAAGGTCTCCTTAAAGTCTGGACATCCTAGACAAAATGCATATTTTCGAGAAATTTTCAATAGCATTTTATTGACTTGGAATATTAACAAATAACATCTTCAATATGATTTCCTTCATTTGTGATGCAAAGGTTGATGCGCTTTGCAAGATTCACGTGGACTCGATGCAATAACTCCAATACCTAGATTATATATATATATATATATATATATATATATATATATATATATATATATATATATATATAGGATTTAAAAAATCCCCGCCATCACCATGAAGATGCTAGAGAAACATAATAACTTCATTTAAGTCCTTTTCCTTTATACTTAATGGCATTGAGCATTATCCTGTTTATACAAGGTGTCCCTAAAGACTGGACATCATAGACAAAATGCATATTTTCGAGAAATTTTCAATAACATTTTATTGACTTGGAATATTAACAAATAACATCTTCAATATGATTTCCTTCATTTGTGATGCAAAGGCTGATGCGCTTTGCAAGGTTCACGTGGACTCGATGCAATAACTCCACATTGCATATTCGCTCTTTATGTGTTCAATCAAATGTGTAGCATCTGTGATTTTCATTGAGTACACCTTCTCCTTTAGAATATGACAAAAAAGAAGTTAATTCTTTCTTCTTTCGACAAAACCATGTTTAATATGTGGACGTGAAAAAATATAATTATTGAGAATCCCGTGTGTCCAAACTATAAAATAAAGCTAAGGAAAGTATTAAGAAACAGGAAAATTTTGTTAGAAACTATAAAAGAGTATTGAACTGTTATATAATATCGGTCTTCTTATATGGCAATGAATGCTTGGCAGTCTATTTGTAACACTATTTAGGAACGGAAGGTTAATTAACCACAGAAGTTAATTACGGGGATACTTAAACCGATAGATATAACGAAAGACATTCTGAGCGATTACTTACACCGATAGATATAACGAAAGACATACTGAGCGATATTCTTTTTGTTTTGTTGTTTTCCCAAACAGAGTATCGGTGAAAAAAAAATAGATTTTTTGTTTTGTCATTTTTCAAGTGCGATTCAAGATAACCACTTTACTTTCTCGTGGAAGTGTGATATGCCAAATTATCTGCGAGGACAAAAGAAGGAAAAAGAGAAAGAGGAGAAAGAAACAGAGGGACAGGACTTAACAACTTAGATGATAAGAGAAGGAAAGAATGCCACCCACGAAAATTCTGATGGTCATTGTCGTGAAAATTAGTTGAGGGATACCAGAGCTCTGGGCAGATAAAACATTGGCTGTTATCAGTAGTTGATGGGTCGTCTGCCAACCGCACGCAGAGCCCTAGAATGAGATGTCGCCTGGACAGGACATCTGCATTTTGTTTAAGTTCGTTTGTGATAACGAAGGTTGTGTTAGGGTATTTTAATTAACCCAGTTTCGCCAAGAAGAATTGTCCATGTTAACGGAGAAACTGGGTTGAAAAAAAAACATATCCCGTGAAGTTGGATAAAAATTGAGATTATCAGTTGACGCCTATTGGCCGAATAGCCAGGCGGAGATGATCATGTGACGCAGAGAGGAGGCCTGCCACCGCCCATTGAGAGGATAGGTATGAGATGTTACTGCGAGGAAGTGGGAAAACCGTTGACGCCCTCTAAAGTATGGTGAGATACCCATATGAGAGCAGAAGAGGGTGGGAATGGAATAAGATTTCCAAATACGGAAAATGATAATTATTTTTTGGCCGAAAACAAAGAAAATCCTTATTGGGGATTTGAAATCAACGTGGTGGCCACACCACGTCCGACCCCACGCCAGGTTTTGATCGGCGTCCATATAAGCAAACATCTACGGGTGTTTCGGAGAGTTCGTCGAAAAGAGTTCGCAGAGTAGAGCTGAGTTCGTCGAGGAAAGTCGAGACAGAGAGACGCGCCTCGCACAGGTGACCGCACGATTCCATGCCTTCCGACTTAGACTTCTAACCAAGAACAGATTTGTTGAAGTCCGACTTTAGATTTTCCACCAAAACAAGTTTCCGAATTAGACTTCTAACCAAGAACAAATTATAGAAGTCTGACTTATATTCTCCATACAGATATCCAGAACTAGTTAAGGAACGCAGAAGTGTTACAATCCACATTTTTTTTTCTTCGGGCTGGGAGAGAAAGAGAGAGACGCACTCCTGTAACTCAACAAACCGACATAAAATTAATCACTATTCCTAACCAGTCGCTCGCCTTGAAGTTGTTGTTTGTGCTTTTGTTTTTTTTTTGTCTACATTTATTGTGCAGTATCACCTTGACCCGGATTCGGCTGGCACTACGGCCCGACGTTTGATTGATCTCGTCAACCTAAGATCAAATCACAACGTGGGTAGGTTGAATCGAGATCAAAGCAGTTGCTTCGGTGACCAGGCGTTGGAAGCGAGCCGAGTACGACAAGTTGGTGCTAGAACCCAGCAAGACTTCAACCGATGTCCCAGGGTTAGCCCGTCACAAAGGACCGACGTCACATTTTGGCGTCGTGACTGAAAAAGAAGTCGGGTGTCACAAGTGAGCCGCGACCAGTACGGGTGTCACAAACGGTGCCCTGACCAGGACAGAGGAGGGTTGGGTGTCACATATTCACAGATTTTGAAGAGACATTTTTTAAAATTGTAATAACAGTTGAGACACCACTGACGAGATTAAAGAGAGTGATGAGTAGAAGCTGATCGGTATTCGCAAATTGTTTTGAAAATGAAAGGGGCGCTGAATTTGTGATGGACATATAAAGTTTGTGTTTATATATCGTCACCCTAAGTCTAGACATATAGGCAAGAAATGAAATTTTCAACAACGTTTTATTGAATTGGAATATTAACAAATAAAATCTTCAATAAAATTCCATCATTTGTGATGCAAAGGTTGATGCGCTTTGCAAGATTCACGCGGACTCGATGCAATAACTCCACATTGCCGTCATTCGTTCTTTATGAGTTCAGTTGCATCTGTGATTTTCATTGAGTACACCGTCTCCTTTAGCACACTCCAGAAAAAGAAGTCTCTTGGGTACTTATTTATGTTGCCTTGGTGGTTGGATTTAATCTGACTGTAGATAAAAAAAATACACGATAAATGGACGCATCTACGTGATTTTCTTATTAAATATCCTGTCACTGTTGGCGGCATAAAATATTTACTAGTAGTACACAAGGACATGGCATCAAGGTATCCGCAAGAATCGATCCCATTACAGCAAAAACGGGTTTACGAGACTTTATACAAAATATCAACTTACGTTGTAAAAGGTTGAATGCATGCGCTTGTTGACGCCATTTGTAATAAAGAATGTACGCATGTCTCCATTGTGAAAACGAGGCCAACTCTTTCTATCGATTATAATAATAATATTTACCAACCTCCCCACGGGTTAGAATGAGGAAAAAAGACCAAATTTAATGTGGGGCAATCTGAGCCCGTAGATTCGGCCAAAAATTCCCCGTAAACCCCGCATAAACGGGTTCGGGTCTGTCCATCTCCCCGGACGAGACTCCGCCCTTCGTCATAGCCTCGTCTGGGTTCCTCTCTGTCCGAAGGCAGAGAGTTTTCTATCGCATATAATATCAAAGTTTGAGAAAATAGCCCATATTTATTGCCTAGGGGATTTGCACAGAGACGTGTTCAAACTGGCATATATACTTTTCTTGTTTCTTCATCAATTGCTTAGTTTTAGGAACATATCTTTTGTTATTCAAATGCGCTTTTTACAGTCATCTGTGAAAATACTTACCAGATATTTAAGACTCTGTTCCATTTGGTTGAGTTTAGCATCTCCAATTTGTAGCTCGCATCTTCGCGTTTTTCTCTTGCTGACAACCATATATTTTGTTTTCTTAAACTTTTAAAATATCCGTTTTTTAATTCACAGTAAATGTTCTAAATGATAAGAAAAACGTATTACTCACCGTAAAGTGGTGCATCACAGAATATAGCAAAAACTATAAAAAAAAAAAAATTAGCAAAATAAAAAAATAAAAAAAATGAGAAGACGGCCTAAACAGTCATCGCTCCTCGCTCTTCAGGGCTCAATAAAACATATATGCGCGTAACGTGACTAAAACAGGCAAAAGAAAAACAATACTACTAGAGAATCAGCAATATAAATCAGAGAAAGATTACATTACGATCCAACAAGCATTCATTCTGCTTGAAGAGGAAAGGCTGCCTAGACTTAATATACAAGGACTCAAGCACTTTCAAATGCTCATCCAAGGCTTACGGCCACATTGTGCTGAAACACCATTTTCCGTACAGTCACCGAAGTTAGGCAACGTCGGGCCTGGTCAGTACCGAAATGGGCAACTGCGTGTGAATAACAGGTGCATCAAGCTTGTATGTGCGGGTGATGTAATGGATAATGGTTCAGAATTGTTAATCGGAGAGCCGAGTTTCAATTCCAGTTGGGTTCGTTATATTCATTTAGGCTCAGATGGGAAAGGTATGAATCCATCATCTTCTCCCCCAGCTTTTGATGAATTAGTAAAACTTGTAGCATTAAATTTTTATTATCTAAAAAAATAAAATCTTATAATTTAAGAATATTTTGTGACTTTAAATAACCCGCAAAGAGTCGATAAGTCGTAGAAATCGAATCAGTCAACCAGTCAAATTCTTATCCAGAACTGCTTTGATGACTACCGTAAAAAAATGCCTGGTAGGAGGAACAAATCAGATTATTTATTGAGTGTCCAGCAATTGTAGAATCGGATGTATTAAGCAGCTTATGCAAATATTCATAGTTTCAGTCGTCTGAAGAGCGTGTAGCGATAGCCGGTTACGCATGTTTTGTTTGTTCTTTTCTGTTATATTTTTCGATTTCATATTTTACTTTGGGTAATATTTTTTATTACCGTTGCTCTTCTTTCTTACTTTTCTTATCCTTGCTCTCCTTTCTTACTTTTCTTATCCTTGCACTTCTCCAATATTTTCTTATCCTTGCTCTCCTTTCCTACTTTTCTTATCCTTGCACTTCGTTAATATTTTCTCATCCTTGCTCTCCTTTCCTACTTTTCTTATCCTTGCACTTCTTTAATATTTTATCATCCTTGCTCTCCTTTCATACTTTTCTTATCCTTGCACTTCTTTAATATTTTTCTCATCCTTGCTCTCCTTTCCTACTTTTCTCATCCTTGCACTTCGTTAATATTTTTCTCATCCTTGCTCTCCTTTCCTGTTTTTCTTATCCTTGCTCTTCTTTCCTATTTTTCTCATCCTTGCTCTTCTCTCTTATTTTTTGTCTTATCCTTGCTCTTCGTCCCTATTTTTAAAAATACGGGAGAAGCGTAAGAATAAGACAAAATCAAAGAAGAAGAGCATGGAAAAGAAAAATAGGAATGGAGAGTCAGGATAAGAAAAATAGGAGAGAAAAGCATGGATAAGAAAATAATAGTGAAGGAGAGCAAAGATACGAAAAAATAGGGAAGAAGAACAAGAATAAGAAATGATAGGAATTACATCTTTTCTAATTTTTTTATCCGTGCTCTTTTTTCCTATTTTTATCCTTGTTCTTCTCCCTGATTTTTTCTTATCCTTGCCCTTCCACGAACTTTGTTTTATTAGATTATGCAAATATATCCTCTTGAAATGTCCGTTCTTAAAGCCTGAATGTTAATTCACACATTCTCATCTTAGTTATCCATGGTCACATATCTGTGACAAGACGTTTCCTAAATAATTTTTGCGATGAGGCAGTGAGCAAAGAACGCACATTAGTGCCTTTTTTTTGTAAAATAATGTTCACCTAATACAAGGTCCAAGAGCTACTCAATGTTGAGTGTTACTGTATGATATGTGCGTAAGAGAAGGCAAAAAAGTGCCGTTTATAAGGTTAGGTAGGAAAGATAACGATTAACCCTAGACGAACAGGTCAAGATTGTAGTGACGGGAAAAGCACCCTGCCTGTTTCACAAAGCAGTAGTTCATGGAAAGCTGTCCGAGTTTAACTTCCTCCTTACTAATGGAATACGGAGGCGATGACGATGATTCATTCTCATATACGTGGCATGGCGGATAGCTGAAAAGGTCTAAACTGGTAGAACTAAGGAATGTAGAATGTTTGCCATGGAAATGACAATGGAGTAGCGAGAGGCTTATGACCTTTTCTTCTGTGGGAAAGAGGCTGTAGGGTGGGAAATAATTTATCGCTTACAAGGCTGAAAAGACGGTTTTGTACTCCATCAAGACAGCCAACTGAGGACAGTCCAGGTATAGCAGCAATACTCCATTTTTGGTCTGATCTAGCTCTTGTAGATATAGAGCCAGATAGATATAGAATCAGATATTTATGGAGGGGTGTAAGGAACCGACCATGTTTCCAGTGACTTTAGCCAGAGATCGTATATATGAGGCCGGGGTGAGTTTGAGTCCTACTAGGCGTTCGAGGCAAGGAATCCCCTTCAGAGAACAGCCATCCATCATGATTGGTGTAAGTTCCGCGTTTCGTGAATACAAGTAACTTCTGTCGAAATATGAACACGGTTCGCTGAAACATGTTCAGTGGGGTGTAACCATTATGCCGTCCTGCATGTCAGGAAGGAAAAGGGGAAATGAATCTACTTAAATTAAGTGGTTTGTACGTAAAAAGAAGAATTTGGGGGAATTGCTTTGATTTTTATCTGACATGAACTATATACCTGAGTTTAGATGTATCATACACGACTTAGTTGAAATGTAAGTTCCCGTACGATCACCGAAGTTGAGCAACGTCAAGCCTGGCCAGTACATAGATGGGCGTCTGCCTGGGAATAACAGGTACTGTAAGCTTGGATGTGTGGGTGGTGTAATGTATAATGGCCCGGAATTGTTAATTGGAGAGCCTAGTTTCAATTCCAGTTGGGTTCACTTACGCACAAAAAAGGAAAAGTATAATGATTTACTAAGTGTAGCTTATTTGTGGTACAAGGCCAACAGTATGGTGCACCCAATGAGGATCGAATTCACTACTCAGTCGTAATTGATCAAGCGAGACACCACGTCGAAGTGCACAATGGTGATTTTCAAAGCCTAGCTTAGATGTGACACACGGCCGGGAGTTTGGGACACTCGGTGAGAATCGAACTCACTATTTCAGTTGTAATTGATCTAGCGAGACAAGCTTGTTAGCCATTATACCACTCTGAATTACCCGTAGCTTATATGTGACACAGGACCGAAAGTATGGGGTATCGATCCAGTGAGGATCGAACTCACTACTCAGTTGCAATCGATCAAGCGAGAAAAGCTAGTTAACCATTACACCAGGTGGAAGTGGCCGACCTTTTGTGAAAGGTATGAATACACCCCTTCTTTCCCCAGATATTATCTCAAAACAAATTCTTACAATGTAAAAATATTTTATGACTTTAAATAACCTGCGAAGGGTTGATAAGGCGTAAAAAACGAATCAATCAATAAAAAAATATACATGCACAGCAATATAATCAAAAGCCTATTCTAAGTACTAAATGTAAGAAAACTGGTCTCCATTAACAAACATACTTAATTTTTCATCATGAAAGACTCACACATTATCATTTGAAGGCTTAAAATTCAGCAAAAATATAAACTCAATCTGAGATTCAAAGCAAATGGTGTTATTTCTTTCTGAACCAATCCCAGCAACAAAACCTATTTATGCTTAATTCTTCAATAAAACTGCTTTTACGCAGGCAGTATGCCATATACCAATTCTATCTGAGATGTTTTATCCAAATACTTAATTCTTGTTTTGTTGCTAAAAATAAACTATGATTGAAAATGTTAATTGAGGTTTCTTAAACATTGGCTGTATTTTCCATGGAATGAAATTTGTTGATCTGAAAAATTGTGCCTGATGTTCTTTCTTTCTTTCTTTCTTTCTTTCTTTCTTTCTTTCTAATACATGTTGAATTTTGGCGGTGCTTCTATTATTGTGATGATTTTTTATAGTCATGGAAGCACCCTTGTAATTTGTGTATGGTAGATGGATGAAAGACCGGGGTACTACTTAAATTACCTAATTTATTTGCAAAAAAAGAGAAGGAATTTGGGGTGGGGAATAATTTTGTAGATTAACATTCATTTACATTTCCTCTACCCGTTACATTTATGAGAATTATATAATAGACAATTTTTATCATTTTAGTCTTTTTCATAATATAAATAATCAATCAGTGACTTCTTAAAGAGTTACCTGTACTTTTTGTTTATTTACAAGGATCCTGTTTGAAAATGTGCTTACGCCATTGGTAACTGCGTGCTATTGATATTATTCTTTTTAAAATCGTAATAGCTCATTTCTATCAATAACATAAGTATATATTCAAGGAGGCACGGTGGAGTAGTGGGTAGCGGCTCGGATTGATGTATCGGAGAGCTGAGTTCGAATTCCAATCGAATCCATTTACGTGCTAATACCCTTGGGAAAGGTATTAATCCTCTTCTTCACCCTTCAGCTATGGGTAAATAGCAGGACAGACTGCCTTGGATGGCAACTGGTCTAGGAGAAGGACAACTCTGAATTCAAAAACGTGCGGAGGGTCGTTTATGGCACCGGGTTCCTGTATTCGACCCTTCAAAAGGTTTGGTTGGTTCTGCGCAAAGGCTTCACAACTATAATCAAATCAAATGTGCTGGTGTCTGGACTGTCGGTTCCTAGGAACTGAGCTGCTTGACTCTCATACATCGAATACAACAGGAGAATCCACTATATATATATATATATATATATATATATATATATATATATATATATATATATATATATATATATATATATATATATATATATGGCATGGTGAATAGCGACTAGGATTGTGGAATCGAAGAGATGAGTTCGAATTCCAGTCGAATACATTACATTCGCTTACATGCTAATAACATTGGGAATGGTATTAATCCTTTTCTTCTCCCTCCAGCTATGGGTAAATAGCATTTTCTTCTCCCTCCAGCTATGGGTAAATAGCAGAACAGACTAGGTTCTATAGCCTTGGATAGCAACTAATCTAGAAGGACAACTCTGAATTCAAAACCTGCGGAGGGTTGTTCGGGGACCTTGTGGCATACTGTGCACCAGGTTTCTGTATTCAGGCTTCAAAAAGGTTCTGCACAAAGCCTTGACCACTATAATCAAATCATATGTGCTGGTGTCTAGGCTGTCGGTTCCTAGGAACTGAGCTGCTTGACTCTCATACCTCGTATACGACGGGAGAGTCCACCAAGTACACATTCAAACCTGAGAGTTGTAAATCAAAAATACAGATAACTCGGTTTTCGATCTGAGACAGTTTTTATAATATGATGAGGGCCCCATTTCTAGCAAGTACCTCAGTTGGTTAATGCATAGAGTTTTTACTCTGGTTGGCCAGGGTACTCTATATAAGATTCAACATAAAAAAAACAATCAAAATCTTATATTCCCACTTCTAATTTGATAAAAAATCAATATTTTTCTATTTTGACAACTGTCATGGCTTCAGTAAGGTCTAATGAATGCTAATCTATAATTTTGTTTTAATTTTTTATTTTTATTTTTACGAGCGGACCAGTTAATTTAAGTTGTGCCAGGGAGATGAATCATGGTCTTTGGGAATCAGTCAATAATTTATTCATGATTCCTAACTGACATCACACGTGGAAATGATTAATCAATGTTTTGCTTTTTAGCCGAAGAATCTTGAAAATATTGCTCAGTCGAAAGAAAAAATCTCTATAATAAATTTGTCATTGCACTGACATTCGTAACAGCGATGACAAAATGATTTATTACGTGGCCAATGTTTACATGGTTGAAATAGAGATATTAATAAACTCGAGTTAAATCTATTTTATTCCTTGTCTTTTCTTTTCTTTTCATTCTTTCTTCTTTCCTTTCATGTTATCTTCTCACTGAAACCAAAGAGCGTCTCTGATATGTCTTTTCCACCTTTCCTTGCGATAAAAACGGAATAATCCATTATTGATGAGGTATTTTTTTTTCTTTTTTCTTTCTTATCTCATATCTATCTCAGACTGCTCGTTACTCTACATTTATCTATGTTAATTTTAAGGCATCAGGGAGATGCAAAAGTTCCCAGCGATTATTAAAAAAACTGAATAGACGATTTTAAATGTTTCTTTCGCAAAAATACGTTTGACCAGACATCATATCTATATCATCTGTTTTCCTCCACACAAGCATATAACAATGTTTGTTTTCACATACACCCCCACACACAAACACACTCAACCCCACACGCACATATATATATTATAAATTAACTGATTTAAAATATAGTTATATATGCATATATAGTCATCTACAGACAGACTATATATATAGATATATATATATATATATATATATATATATATATATATATATATGTGTGTGTGTGTGTGTGTGTGTGTGTGTGTGTGTGTTTATCTAAAAATAAATACGCTTAAATTTACCTTCTTCTCTGTCGTGCGCCAACGGCTTTAGGGTAAAATTTCCGACTGACGCGAATTCAGCCGGTTTTTGATT
>OZ038513.1:44466148-44573648 GCA_964036315.1 Acanthosepion esculentum | reverse complement strand
ATAAATTAGATGAGCTCAAAATGACAGCTGATGATAACAATCTGTTGTTAACTGGTGCAAGAAAGGGCTTCTTAATTTTAGCGCCTCCAAAACGAAACACCCCTTTTAATTGTTCTAGAGAACCTTTTTTTTTACCTTCCATCAGTATGGCTGATGCTAACCTCCATGAGAGTGACTCATTGCGTCTTCTCGGGCTAATATTTTCCGTTCACATGTAGTAAAAAGATTGTATTGAATTAATTGCTAGGCCTGCTACTAAGAAATTTGGTTCATTTTGTCACGCTAGACAATCTTTCTCGCCACAATTTGTATTTCATATTTATAAGTCTACCATTCGTCCATACAGTGAATATTGCTGTCACATATGTTCTGGTGCTTCTGCTATGTGTTTAGAGATTCTTGATAAAACCCCAAAAGATTCCGCAATGTTATCGGTTTGGCCTATCATCTCGGCTTCATTCAGTTTCCCGTCGCTATAAAGTAGTTACCTTCTGCTGTTTCTTTAACCCTAGTACACTAACACATGGGTAAATAGTACCCAGCGCAAATGTTCCTATTTTTAATTACAATTTTTGTTACCTAAATAATGTTTTTCAGTTCCTATTAATGTTAACTCAAAGTACAAAGTTTGAAGTGTCTGCATGTAAAATATTTCAAATAAAGATTTATATTTAGTATTTTTTTTTATATTTTCAAAATCGCGTATGATATACCCATGGTTAGTAGTGGTGTAACTTTAATTGACGGTTAGTGTTCTAGGGTTAAATAATTTTATGGCAATTGTTCTGATGAACTTTCCTCTTTGGTACCTAGACTTTACGAATTTAAGCGCAGTACTAGATTGGCAGGAAGGTCTCATTATTTTACAGTTTTTTGTCTCGGACTTCTCGCTTGTGCAACTCTTCTTGGTTTCCAGTCAACTTAAATGCAATATCAATCATTATCTTCTGTCTTTTTAATTCGTGTTCTTTTATCGTTCTCTCTCCATTTATTTTTTTTTCTCATATTTTTTCACACTCAGTAAGTCTTAATGGCTTTATTGCCTTCCTTAATGATTACAAAAACAAGGAAAAACATATATCGACGCTTATCTTTTCCTAACAATGAAAATAATTAAGTTCCTTTATAAGTATAGAATATTTTCAACATTCGATCTCAAGTGATGATTGGTTGTTTTTTTTTTACAGTTTATTAACTTTTTGGGATTTATTTAAACCGATCGACCTGAAGATGAGTGATTTCGATAAGTCATATATAGGCATCGACGCTGATGATAAATTATACCAATTTACACTCGTATCTTTTGGAAGAAGAGGAAGAACTATCGATTCCTATAGATTTAAGCACCAATCGCTACACACTTAATAAATTGTGTGTGAATGGGTGTTAGAACAAAAACAGAGTGATTGTAAAGAGTTAACATATAGTTAGAGCAACAAAAAACTGGAAGTTGTGGAGAACTATTATCCCTCACGTCACATAAATGTAAGAAACAGAACGTATGGTTATCAAAAAAAAAAAAATAAATAAATAAAAACAACTCAAGATGCGAACTGCATATTCTTCTTTTATCTGCTGTGTCCCTTCAGGACGGGATCATGGCCCTCCACATCTTCCTGTCCCTTGTAGTTCTTAATAAGTTTTTTCTTTTTGTTATTTCTCCTAAACCCTGTTCTGCCATCCGCTTGCTCAAGCTCATCAAATATGTTACGCTCTGCGTTGTTTTCCTCTGTCCCTTCAATCTGCCATGTGAGCATCATATTTTCCAAGCCCTCCTTCCACATTACGTGCCCTAGAAGTTTCAACTGCCTTTTCCTCATGTTAAGTATCTTCTTTTATGTACAGTGTCACTTCAAGACATAGGCGGTCATGGCCCTCCACATCTTCCAGTCCCATTTAGTTCTCAATAAGTTTTGTCTTTTTGTTATTTCTCCCAAACCCTGTTCGGCCATCCATTTGCTCAAGAATGTTACCGCGCTACTTTCGTCTGTCTCTCTTTCCCTCAATCTGTCCTGTGAGTATCATATTTTCCAAGCCCCCCTTCCTCATTATGTACCCCAGAAATTTCAACTGCTTCTTCCTGATGTTAAGTATACGTTTTCTTTTTGTCTCCATTCTCTTCAAAGCCACGTCGTTGCTTACTTGTTCGGCTCATGGTATCCCCAGCATCCTTCTGTAGAACCATATTTTTGTTGCTTCAAGTCTCTTCTGCATATTAGGAACCTTAAAAATCTAGCAAGTAGATAAATTTAACTATCTGGATAGTGTAGTAACAGACGACAAAGAATTTGGCATAGAAATATGAAGTCGCATTAGAATCGGGCAAGATGTCCCCCTCAGAAACTAAATAGAAACAGGAAATTTTCATTATAAAAAAGTGTTAGTTAAATAATATCTAATCTCCTATTATGACAGTCGATGCAGGGGATTAAGGAAAATGTTCAACTGGAGGATGCTGAGAATACCAAGGACGTGAAAAGGTTAAAATTGTAGTGGTCAGTGAAACACCTTCTCATGAGTCTGTTCTACAACGTAGGGGTTCATGGGATGAATCTGTTTAAGTGGAATATTCTTCTTACCAATCGAATACGAATATGGGGAAATGAGCATGGTTCTTCCCTGTGTACATGGCATAGTACGTCCTAAATGTAAAGGTCTGGACTGGTGAAACTAAGGAACTTAAATCGTCAGAACATTTTCCATAGAAATAGTGATAGACTTTCCAGAAGCTCCCAACGCTTCGTCTTTAGGTTGGAAAATTATTAATAAGCTACGAGGCAGGGTAAATGATTTTGAACTCTTTCGAGTTCAAAAAGAGAGGACTGAGCAGCTCAAGGACATGCATGACTGCAATAAATTCTTTTGTCTGATGTGACTCTTGTAAAGATAAGGCATGGAAGGAGTCAGGTACTTTCTGGAGCGGTATAGGAAGCAACCATTTCTCCAGCGTCTTTAGCGATATAAATCGCCCGGTTCACAATCCTACCGTCTTTTGAACAGGGATAGAGGTTTATGCCTTGTTTCCCTGTCCAGGATTAGTTTTCCAATTCCATTCAGTCTTCTTATTCTATTACACACCCATTAGCACCTTGCATCATAGTGGCATTATCGCTTTGCTTGGGGTGAATTGATAAATATATGAGTCCCACTTGAGGTCTGGAGTGGGCATCAGTCCCAGTAGACGCTTGAAGCACGTAGCCTCGTTCAGAGTTCAATTATTCATCTCTGATGAGATGTTCCAGTGAGAAGGATCTTATATAACAGTTTGGCACATGTTTCTTTGTTTCTAACGTTTTTTCCTATCTCTTAATAGTTTGCTTAGTTTCTGGAAGACATATTTCCTTATTCGTATGTGGCTTTCTGTTACATTTTTACATCGTCTGTAACTTCACTACCACAATGTACTAGATTGATTTTAATGTCACCAGTACGTACTTCACTCCTTGAACTGCGCGTATCTGTTGCTGACAACCATGTATTCCGCATTCTCACAGATTATAGTTAGTCCTTTCTTCTTGCTTTCTTTTACTATCTTGTATATGAGTTCTTTCAGTTTCTTTTCTGCGTGGAGGCTTACTGCTACATCATATTGAAACACTGGTTCCCGTACGATCACCAAAGTTAAGCAACGTCGATCCTGGTTAGTACCTAGATGAGTGACCGCTTGGGAATACCAGGTGCTGTAAGCTTGGATATGCGTGTGGTGTAATGGATAGTGTTTCAGAATTATTAATCGGAAAGTCGACTTCCGATCCCCGCTGGGTTCGTTATATTCACTTACGCGCAAATACCATTGGGAAAGGCATGAATCCACCTCTTCTCTCCCCAGCTATGGGTTAATTAGCAAGACTTAAACTATTATTATCTCCCCTGAAATTTCTTTCGATGAAAAAAATGGTTATTTAAAGACAGAGAATATTTTTGACTGTAAGGAATTATAATCTGTAAAAGGATAGATAAGCAAAGGGTTGATAAACCTTAAAAAATCAAATCAATCAGCACAATGCCATCCGAGCAGAAGCCAGAGTAGTTTCTTCTCGATCTTTTCGCTTTGCAAGCAAATCAAATCACAGACAGAAATAAGAAAAATAATAACGAACTTATTTTATGCACAGTGGACCCTCAAAAAGCCCTGTCTTACTCTTTTTCTTCCTCTCGTTGTCTCCCTTCTTCTTCTTCTTCTTCTTCTTCTTCTTCTTCTTCTCTCTCTCTCTCTCTCTCTCTCTCTCTCTCAAACCACCTCAGAAACAATGGATTCTGCATTTCATAAAAATAGCGATTTGCTAAGCGTAACTTAGGTATAGCACAAGGCCGAACGTATGGAACACCCAATGAGGTTTCGAACTTATAACTCAGTCGTAACACTTGCTATTACACGACGTCGAAGTGAACAATTTTCATCAAAATATGATTTTAAAAATTATAGATTTTTTTTAAAAAAGAATCTAGTTACTTGCCCTTTTTTCAAAAAATGATTACACATTAAAAGACTAGCAAGATTACCTGGTGTTGCCTTTATTCAACTTTATAAAATGTTCCTTGATATTAGTCCTTGTACTTTGCCATTTTTTATTTTAATTTTTCTTCCCTAAGGAAGAAATAATTTTAATGCCAAACTCAGGAAATTGATGTGACAGGAACTAGGGTAGCGGACTCTAAAAATTTGCTACTTGAAAGCTTTTAAATTAAATCCTTCTTAATTTGTGACCAGCAATTTTATCTTTAAATACAATTTCTTTCTTTCTCATCTTCCCTATAGTAATTAATAAAATGCAAAGACTAGAAATAAAGTGTTGGGAAATGCGACAAAGGTGTATCGAAGTTGAGGGAAACACCTAACCTATTGCTATCCCAAGAACTACGGAGTAACAGGCGGAGAAGGGAAAGAGACGAGAGGAAGCAGAATAAAATTGCCTCAGAAGGTTCCAGCACGGCAACTTTAGGAACAAAATGCTCACGGCGAACGACATAACAAGACACCGAGTCTTGTCAACGGCTGGCTGCTGATTTTTCCATCGCTTTTATTGGTATGAGAGAGCTGGCAAAGACACGGATCTGGACAAGTTGAAGAGAGGCCCGTATATAAACATGCCAAGATGTTCAGTTGCTAACAGTTGCTATCTTCAAAAGGGCCACACCATCAATGGAGAGTATTATGCCAACTTGCTTATTTAAATTGTTCTTTATTGTAATATTCAGGACGTTTCAGCCGCTGTACACTCCGGCCTTCTTCATGTGATTGGAATTTCGAACTGAACCCTTTATTTCGCCCACCGGGGTAGATTGTTCTAGTTCCACGTGCAATGGCTTTTCTGGATGTCTTAGTTATCTACCTTTAACTCAACTCTTTAAGTTTTTGTTAACCACTGTAGTAGTCAGACATTGAACTCAAAACTCTTTGGGTTAAGTTACTGGATCCAACCAATGCTTTTATCCACTGGCTGTGTCGTTGAGGACATCAGTATATGTAATTTTGGGACTTATAAACTTTGTCTCAGTAACTACTTTTTACCAGAGCTCATATTGCAATTGTTGTTGTTATTATTTTCTCTAGCACTACGTATTACTGGTTCCCATATTGTATTCATTGAACAGTCCGAACAATGTAAATAATGTAAATAATTACAATACCTCAGAAATATAGACAGATATTGCCGAGGTAGTTGCGAAAGGCTATCAAGACCAAAAACCTAGGAAAACTGACGAAAGTGGTCTTGTTTCACCAGGAAAGTGCACCAGCACTCAGTGATGATGACGTCATATCTGCTGCTGTTGACTTTTGGGGCCAACAGGATGAAAGCATCTCCACCAATGGGATCCAAGTACTACAACACTGATGGAAGAAATGTGTGGACCGCAAAGGGGACTATGTTGAAAAATAAATCTCACTTGGTTGCATTCCATGAGAACATCAGCCGACCCTAGAAGCTGAACAACACCGTGTCATTTAGTTGCTTGCACTTTGACCCTGACCCAGCCATTACACTTATAGTGATTTAATAATATACACAGGTTAGTTGACGAAGGCATCTGTACAGCACGGGGGAATGTATAAAAACACACATGAACGATAGCTATTCCGAATAATGGGTGGGGGGGGGGCAAAGAAATCGATAACAAGGTTTATTAAAGACAGGATGGAACTGAGAGCTCTGTTAATTAGTGACACGAATATTACCTGCAGATGGTTAAAATGTACGCCAAAAGTAGCTATCTCTTTGCTGTAGCTAGATTTTAGTTTTATTGCTCTGGTGCAAACTGGACCTATTTTTTTTTTGCTTTTGACCCTAGTGCAAACCGGACCTGCCTTAACTTTATTAATACAAACGCAAACCGAACGTATGTCTTGGCTTTATCAACTCAGGTGCAAACAGGACCTATGTCTTAGCTTTATTAACTCAGGTGCAAACAGGACCTATGTCTTAGCTTTATTAACTCAGGTGCAAACAGGACCTATGTCTTGGATTGATTAACTCAGGTGCAAACAGGACCTATGTCTTAGCTTTATTAACTCAGGTGCAAACAGGACCTATGTCTTAGCTTTATTAACTCAGGTGCAAACAGGACCTATGTCTTAGCTTTATTAACTCAGGTGCAAACAGGACCTATGTCTTAGCTTTATTAACTCAGGTGCAAACAGGACCTATGTCTTGGATTGATTAACTCAGGTGCAAACAGGACCTATGTCTTAGCTTTATTAACTCAGGTGCAAACAGGACCTATGTCTTAGCTTTATTAACTCAGGTGCAAACAGGACCTATGTCTTGGATTGATTAACTCAGGTGCAAACAGGACCTATGTCTTAGCTTTATTAACTCAGGTGCAAACAGGACCTATGTCTTAGCTTTATTAACTCAGGTGCAAACAGGACCTATGTCTTAGCTTTATTAACTCAGGTGCAAACAGGACCTATGTCTTAGCTTTATTAACTCAGGTGCAAACAGGACCTATGTCTTGGATTGATTAACTCAGGTGCAAACAGGACCTATGTCTTAGCTTTATTAACTCAGGTGCAAACAGGACCTATGTCTTAGCTTTATCAACTCAGGTGCAAACAGGACCTATGTCTTAGCTTTATTAACTCAGGTGCAAACAGGACCTATGTCTTAGCTTTATTAACTCAGGTGCAAACTAAACCAATGTCTTAGATTTTGGCTCTAGTGCAAACCGGACTTTTGTTAGCTTTATTGATTCCGGTGCCAACCGAACCTGTCTTAGCTTTACTTACTCAGGTGAAAACCTGTACTGTCAGAGACTTATTAAATTAGGTGCAAATCGAATCTTTATTTTAGCTTTATTAACTCAATTGCAAACAGTACATAAGGCTTAGCTTTTGACTCAAGTTCAAACCGGATTCTTGTTAGCTTTATTAACTCAGGTGGAAACCGGACCTGTCTTAGATTTATTAACTCAGGTGCAAACCGAACCTATGTCTTAACTTTTGAGTAAAGTGCAAACTGGACCTGTCTTAGATTTATTAACTCAGGTGCAAACCGAACCTATGTCTTAACTTTTGAGTAAAGTGCAAACTGGACCTGTCTTAGATTTATTAACACAGGTGCAAACCGAACCTACGTCTTAACTTTTGAGTAAAGTGCAAACTGGACCTGTCTTAGATTTATTAACTCAGGTGCAAACCGAACCTAAGTCTTAACTTTTGAGTAAAGTGCAAACTGGACCTGTCTTAGATTTATTAACTCAGGTGCAAACCGAACCTACGTCTTAACTTTTGAGTAAAGTGCAAACTGGACCTGTCTTAGCTTTTGACTCTTGTAAAATTGACCTGTCTTAGCTTCATTAACTCAGGTTCAAACCAGGCCTCTCTTAGCTTTATTGACTCAGGTGAAAACTGGACCTATTTCTTAGTTTTTGAATCTAGTGCAAATCGAACCTGTGATAGCTTTATTAGTTCAGGTGCAAACTGAACTTGTCTTAGTTTTATTAACTCAGATGCAAACCGGACCTATCTGAAATTGATTTACATTACAACTATGTTTACTAATGTATTGTTTATTAAAACAATAGTATTTTAAATTAAATATCCTAGAAAATATTTTTTTGCCGTAGAACAAACCAAACAGAAGCAATTGAACCTTGCTGTTTATTTTAAAGGCCATGATTTTTCAGTTGCTTTCGACAGAATATTGATCTCTATCAACAAGAAGGATAAGATAAACATAACAGTCGGATCATAATGAACTTACAAAGAATCATTTCGCATTTTTTAACCTTTTTCAAGTGACATATACTATATCTAATCTAGAAGTAATAAGTCTCAAGATTTCAGAATTGGTGTATCTTTGTTCTAAGTCAATTTTGGATCATTTGAATTAATCAAAACTCGTACACATTAAATCCTTTATTTGTGGATTGTTGCTTTTTCTTTTACGTCTCTTTTTAAATTGTACCTTTTTGCTAGGAATGTGTCTTTAAAACAATCAACTGAACTGTTAAGTAACTGACAAGTTTAACTTGACACTCTTTTCCGCGAATCTTCAATATCGAGTGGATTTGCGGGCCCTACAATACAAATTTCAATCAAATTAACTTTCTTTGTTGATTTCCTTTGTCAGGCAAAAAGTGTATCCTGTCAAAGCAAGTGACACAGAACTTTGAATGATACTGTGTATAAATATTGCTGTTGGGTTGTCATGTCCTACTAGGGTAACAGTAAAAATGACATTAACTGAAATCGACGAAAAAGCCCGAGCAGATGATGTAACTTGTAAAATGATGAAGTGGATTTGAAAATATTGCAGAATGCTAAAGTTTTAACTTAATTTTTTGCCATATTTTAACTGCTTTTTTTTTCTTTGGTTCATTCTCTCCGAAATTTCGAATAACGCTAGCAAGTTTTTTTTCCTTTAAATTAGAACGGTTTAAATCTCATCAAAATAATTGCCCACCTCCTGGAGAGAGACGGCACATAGAAAGAGAAGGCGTTGGTTGTTAATCAGATTTCAACTCGAGACGAGCTTGTTAATCGTTACATTATATCGGACATTGATCGAATATTTGGATGATTTCGGCAGTTTAATAATAGCGAGGCACTCAGTGAGGATCGAACTCCTTCTACTAGCCACTACTCTATAGAAAGAACATTTTTTTTTTTGTTAGATATTTTTAAATAATTTTACCCAAAGCAAAGCAATAAAGTCACTAAGACTAAAGGGAATCATTGAGTCTTGGAGAATATGACGAAAAATATTAAGGAGAGAAAACAATAAAAGAACAATTAAGAAGACAGAAGATAACGATTAACATTGAACTCAAAATTTTGAAGATCAAAGTTGACTGGGCAGTAAGAAGTCGTAAGAGAGTTCCACAAGCGAGAAGTGTGATAGAAGAAACTGTTAGCATAGAACTTACGGTTAAATCTTGCTTAAACTGTAAAATAATGAGACCTTGCCGCTAATATACGTATTAAGTTTTTAAGTCAGTGCCATGCGCGACACAGGCTTAGGTGATCATGTATCTTTCGATACATGACTGACGAGGCAGATTTTTTCACCGCAGTAGGTTGCCATTTCTTTCTGCGGTAGACCAGTTGTCATCCAAGGCTATAGAACCCGGTCTGTCCTGCTATTTACCCATATCTGGGTGGGGGGAGAAGAGGATTTATATCTTTCCCAAGGGTATTAGCATGTAAGTGAATGTGATGGATTTGACAATCCGAGCCGCTATCCATTACTCCATCGTAGAACTGCGCTTAAATTCATAAAGTTTAGGTACCAGAGAGAAGAGTGATATTTATTTTGTATAAAATACAGAAATGTGGCACAAGGCCGAAGGGGGGATTGGGGGAAAAATGACGGTCTTCTTCTGTCTTAACTATAACTTAGCTAGCCGCAAACACTGACCCAATCGTACGAACAATATTCCTTACACCAAAACACCACATTCATACGTACTTTTCTTACTACAACCACCATAATACCTCGCTGTCTCTATGAAAATACTAACTAGTCCACAGAGAGAAGAGTTAATCAGCACAATTACCATGAAAGTATTTATAGAAAAATGCATAGGATACTACGTTGCGGCGGTGAGAAAGAGACAGAAGCCGAGAGGCCAGGTCAGGGCTAATAAGAGTGCAGATTCTTCTTTTGAATTTTACAAGAAATAAAATATATAGCAGGAGTTAAATAGAGACTGTTAGCATAGAAATAACGGTTACGTCTAGATATTGCAATTATAAAATGGTTAGAACTTGCCGCCGATCTAGTAATGTACTTAAATTCTTAAATTGATAAGCTAAGCGTTGTTTCAGACAAGAAGATTATAATAGCGAACAGGGTGAAGAAGAAATTTATTATGCAAGCAATGGTGTATGAAAACCGCTCGTAAACGATCGCTTTACGGCGGCGTCTGGGATGCCCTTCATAAGGTTATAAGACGCAAGAAATAAAGGGGAAATATTAAGCCAGATATTATAAATCCCTTCTCCAAATACTGATTAGCAATTTCGTCTAATGCGCTTTTTTTTTCTTTTTTTTAAAATTTTGGCGCTGGGCGTTCTTTGTCGATTGCTGATGCCGGCCGTTGTACCATGGCCGACACATACACACTCACACACTAAAATGAAATCACTTAAAGAAAGTTTATATCACCGCGCCAGACGGATCAACCCGGACCCGTCGGGGTCAAACGGTGACGTTTGGTAAACCGACCGAGATAATGCATATTAATTAGTATCGATGTTGAGTCCCCCTCCTACACACACACACACACACACACACACACACACACACACACACACACACACACACTGAATAGATAAATATATAGAAAAACTTTTATATTATACACGTGTAAGCGCTGAAGTTAAAATGGATCATTTATATATATATATATATATATATAAACATATATATATATATATATATATCAACATTTACATATATATATATATATATATATATATATATATATATATATATATATATATAAACATCTATCTATCTATATCTATATGTATTATATGATAAAGAACGTAATTATATAAAGAATTAGCACTGTTAATGTGATTAAATGCGAAATCATTTCGCTAACAAGATTTAATGAGACATTGACTATAGTCTTTGTATAATTATTTCTTTATGATATATATATATACTGCACAATTATAATTATTATGATATTATGATATATATATACTGCACAATTTAATATATTTACGAAAATCAGATCTGCAGTACATCCAGAATCTAAAATTCTGTGAAAAAAAAACTACTAAAACATTTTACTCTATTAATTGGTCTATACTTTAGTCTATGTCACTTTACCTGAAAAACACGTAGGACAACAAAAAATCGTGGATTTATCGCATTACTAAAATCAAACTAAATTCTCACTTGAATCATTTAAACACGAACTCTCGCGTTGCTGTATCGCACGTTCCAAAATAATATAACTGTCAATAGCATATTAAAGAAACATCTTTCGGTCTACACAACATTTATTTCGTCTTAACGTTTACCTGTAAGTGGAAATATTACGCCCTGAAGATGAAATTCGAAATTGTTGAAAGTACTCGGCCCAGGATCATCAATTCCATCTGGCAACAATTTAAATGTAAGGATAATGTTATTCAGGGAATTGATAGTAAGTTAATATCTCATTAATTTTGTTAGCGAAATGATTTCGCCATTAATCTTATTAACATTGCTAATTAATTCTTTGTATAAATTACTTCTTTATAATATAATATATATACTGCAGATGATAACATATAGTTTTAATGTATGCTATATTTATGAATTAAAGTGCTCAATGTCAGGGATAGAGCGTATGTAAATATAAAAGTAGATTTCGAAGTCAACACCCAGGGGCGACAGTATGTTTCATGCTTAAACGCAGTTGTCAGGCACATGGACAGACGAGTGCGTATTCCTGTTTTGTTAACACCAAAAATTAAATAAAATATTTATTTGCAAATATTTAATTTTTCTTGTGTTCGAACAGTGTTTTCTTTCCTGGAGACATAGTGTGTAGAAACTGTTCAAATGTTCCCGTAGAATACAGTAACAACACATTTACCACCTCATAGTTAAAAAATCCCACTAGCAGAAACTTTTGCCATCTTAATTTTAAGAGTGAATGCCCACTCAGATGCAAAATAGCACTGATAAAAAAACTTCCTAAAGGGAGCACACGAGAATTCTTCCTCTCGTCTACTTTTCCTTAACGAACTCAACAATGGAAAACAGACACTAGTTAATAATGGTTTTCCTAGCAACCTCATCGACCACCAGATTAGACTATTTCTTTCCAAAGTAAGTAATAAGAATACTGAACACACAAAATAACATAAATATTTTCTACAAAAGCCAAATGCATGTCAACTATAGACAAGATGAATCTTCACTTAGAAAGATCATAAAGAAATACACTACCCTGATTGACCGAAGAAAAAAATTAAAACTCTGAATTCAAAGCCTGCAGAGGGTCGTTTGGGGACCTTGTGGCACGTATACGACGGGAGAGTCCACTATATATATATATATATATATATATATATATATATATATATATATATATATATTATAATATTTTTTTTCAAAAATATGATTCCTTCGCTACATAAGAGTTCTCATGTTTCAAAAGCGAGAGCCGAGACCCTTAATATAATTTTTGAAATTAAGTTGAATTAAGGTGTCTGGTCTCGCTTCCTCGTCAAGCGAGAATTTGGAAATACTAAGGAACTCCGGATTATTTACATAACGTGTTCTTTCCTATTTTTCTGCATACCTGCACATATATATACATACATACATACATACATACATACATATATATATATATATATATATATATATATATATATATATATATGTATGTATATATATATTATAAATTAATAGATTTAAAATATGGTTTTACCGCTACACAGTGATAACCATGTTTCAGAAATGGAAGCTATAAGAACACCGGATTTTATATCTTACTGTTCTTTCCTTTTTATTTATATATACATATATATATATATATATATATATATATATATATATATATATATATATATATATATATATATGAATGAAATATCGCACATTGAGTGTTGTGTTAATAAATGGTGTACGATGTAAATTAATAGAGCTATAAATTATATATTAATAAAACATATACATTTTTTTCCTCACCAGAGGCACAACTTTGAGTTTCATGCACAACGCATTCCTAAGTTGTTGAGTTAAGACTGATCGATACATAATTTAAATAGTATTATATATATATATATATATATATATATATATATATATATATATATATATATGTATATATATATATATATGTACCGGAGCAGTCCATATTATTTGCAGAGATTGTTTGAAAAAAAACTACATAAATGGGGAAGAAATTTGTAATTTACATAAACATAAATAAATGGGAAAAAAGTTTAACAAAAACATATCGACACAACTTATATACTTCAAGCTACATGGCTAGAAATATAAGTTAAATATGAACATACAAATCTAAGTAATTATAAACACAAACATTAGGGCACATTTACATAAGCAAATCATATATATATATATATTTATATATATATATATATATATATATATATATATATATATAAACTGGCGTCTATACTAGGTAGTCAAACCCTACTGCAGACTCTCGCTCAGACACATTTGTGTTTGTTCAACACCCACAGAGCCATCGTGTGCTTTATGCTGCATACTCAAACTCTCGGTCACGATGACTTGCGATTTCGTGCTAGCACAAGTAGTTTCCCGACTAGCCAATTTAAATCACAAGGCTTGGCTAAGTTGGAAAATTCGTAAACTTAAGGAATCAGCACATATGCTAGGCCACAAAAATCTCCTGAGTCGACCAAGCATAGAAATAAATACAATATGGGAACCAGTAATAAGGAGTGCCAGAGAAAAGCAATGACAACAAAAAGTTGCAATATGAGATCTGGTAAAAACATGGAATGATAACAGCCTAATTGCAATATGAGTACTGGTAAAAAAATGATTGCTGAAAAACATTAGGTTTATAATACCCAGAAATTCATACCCAGATGTCCTCAAGGACACATGGCACAGTGCATAAAGGCGTTGGTTAGATCTAGTGACAGACCCAAGGAGTGTGAGGAAGTTCAATACCCGGTTAAGGCAGTGGAGAACTTTCAGAGGGAAAATTAGCAGGAGATAACTGATAACTGACACCCATCAAACATGGCTCGTGGAACTAGAACAGTCTACCCCAGTGATCGAAATAAAGGGTTCAGTTCGAAATTCCAACCACCTGAAGAAGACCGGAGCGTACAACGGCCGAAATATGGCGACAAAGATGAGGACAATAGTCCGACTAATGTAAATACTGTAAATATATATTAAAACAAAACAAGTTCAACTAAGACATGGACTGTTACATTGAGTTTGTATGGAGAAATTATTGTGTGTTGTAGTGTTCGTACGTACGTGTATTGTTCTTAGCGTGTTCCCAGAATTTGGGAATGATTAAGGGACTGAGGAGGAGCTAACTGCGTACTTGGGTTAACAAAAATTACGGTGGTTTCTTTGATGAATTCGTAATGGGATCGGATATAGAGGTAGTTAATGTAATGGCCGCGTTGAAATACGTATTTGTATTAGTAGTTGATAAATGAATTCTTTTTACTTCTTTCTTTTAATACTGAAAACGAAATGAATAAAAATGTACCATAATAACATAAATAATAATACTGGAGACACATGCTGACATTAATAACACGAATTTGTATTTTTCTTTTTCTTGATGTGAATTACAGATATTGGTATGGTGTGTATTAAAAATGTCCTCAGTGTTACTATCTCTTTTGTTTCTTTAAAAGTTTGTGCTTACTTGTCTTTGCTTGTTCCGAGAATCTTGCTGGTGAGGATAACGTTTGAGATCGTCATTTTTCGATTTTCACAGAGGGATGTGGATATGCATGCGTTGGGCCTTTTTACTACTGCTACTGCCACTGCTTGTGGTGGAAGGTTCCTTTTTATAATCATGAAGTTTCAGATATTTGAATGATGAACTATTCTTATTTTCTATCATCCTTTATGGCAAGGTTATCTTTAGAATAACGAAATATCACCATCATTCAAATTTCATATTAACATCATGAATCTGATTCGACAACTGTAAAGTATCAGTTTAAAAATAGACACAAAATATCTATATTGTTCAATGAAACATGTTTGAATATATATATATATATATATATATATATATATATATATATATATATATATATATATATATGACATTACGAAGTATTATTGTGTATGATTTTATATATCAACAAACAGTATTTAGAAAAATAGTATGAAAATATGCTTACATATGAATGACTACATTTACAAAAAAGTACTAGATTATGTTTGTATCTATTTACATATCAACGTATTCGATACAATATTCACTTGAAAAAAGAGAAAAAAATACATATATACACATATCCATAGCAAGGGGAAAAATCGTATAACGGAAAAGGAAATAAACGTAATCTATGCTTGGTTGAAAAAAATGATTATTTTAAAACATTTAAATAAGTCGGGATTATTAAACAAGACTAAAGGAACTGAGAGTTACATGTAGACATAAAAATAAATATTTACTTAAACACGGAGATCAGGATCAATTTTTAATACTAATAACGGTTTAGTTTTAGTGTATGTTAGGTTTTGTATCTGTCTATATTTCTGAGATGAGGTATTAGGTTGGTACAAAAATAATGTCGTTTTTTGACGTTCAACTTCATGTGAGAAAACGACATTATTTTTGCACCAACCTAATATTTACGTCACGGCCAGTCCATACTCAGCACTTGAAGATTAGGTTGTGTATGAAACTCAGAGTCGTGTCGAGTTATTTATTTTTTCACTTTTTTTTTACATACATGATGATGATTGTTATTATATTGACGTAGATTAGATGATGAGGATATAAAGTTTGATTTAATTTCAATGTATTTCACTAGCTGGCACTGTATTCCCCCCTCCTACCCCTGCTTATTCTGCTGACACATTGCTTCTCCTTTTTCTCCCCCCATTCCTCTCTTCAACAGTGTTAATCCCCAGGAAATTTTTTCTAGGTCAAGTAATTTAGACATTTACTTCCTTTTCTTTCGGGATTTAATTTTTAATTAATTTCTAATAAATTGTCAGGATAAATTTAAACCATTTTGTAATTTCTTGTTTTTTATGCCTTATTGGCTCCTGAAAAAAATTAATTTCGGTTGAGCTCTCTGGTTTGAGGTGTGAATTTGTAAACTGACTATTTAAGCTAATATTGCCCGACTCTTCGGCAGAATTGAGTCACTGTCAGTCACTGTGTGTTTATCTAAATCTAAAAATAAACACGCTAAAATTCATCTTCATCCCTGCCGTACGCCGACGGCTTAGTGGGAGAAGTTCCGCCTGACGCAAATTCAGTCGGGTTTCGATCCTAGCTAGAGGCAACCAGACGTCTAGCCACATTGATGAGCTGTGAAACAGCGAAACAGTCTGTCTGTGGATGACAAAAATATGTATATATGTGTGTGTGTGTGTGTGTGTGAGAGAGAGAGAGTTTGTGTGTGTAAATTATTTTCAGATAGTGTATCTGTAAAGGAACAAAATGAATAAAAGGAGATAAGAGAAAAAAAAACTATTCTTAGACGACGCGTTTCGTTCTCGGAGGGACGTTATCAAGGCAACATAGGATTTATTTTGTTTTTGTATATAAACACGTGCAACAAAATAAATCCTATATTCCCGTGATAACTTCCCTCTGAGGATGAAACGCGTCGGCTAACAATACTTTTCAACTTGACTCTTTATCCAAAATTCGCTTGACGAGGAAATGGAACTAATGTCTTTGGTTTAATAACAAAATTAAATTCGAAAGCTATAGCTTCCATTTCTGAAACATGGTTATTACTGTGTAGCGAAAACCCCATATTTTAAATCAATTAATTTATAATATTAATGCTCTGTAAATTTACATTGAGCACTATTGTGTAAAAATAAAAATATCTATAAGAACACCGGATTTTATATCTTACTGTTCTTTCTTTATATATATATATATATATATATATATATATATATATATATATATATATATATATATATCTGTGTGTGTGTACGTGAGTGCGTGCGTGCGTGTGTCTTGAAGATTGAGAGCTGCCTTTTTAGAGATCTCATGAAATAAAAATTATTACCTATGGGATTTTAAGTGTTTGATATTCTTTAATTAATAATAATTTTGCCCTGTCTTGTGACATAGAGCTCTCCCTGGATCTATATCCTCCTGGAAATTCCACACGGATTACCATATTATAGCATTACTATATATATATATATATATATATATATATATATATATATATATATATATATATATATATATGTGTGTGTGTGTGTGTGTGTGTGTGTGTGTCTGCAGAGAGAGAGTGGGAGAGAGAAAGAAATAGAGAGTGAGAGAGAGAACATGCAATCTGAATTCTATATATTGAGAGGAGGCTCTTTTGGAGACCTTGTCGCACACTATGTGCTTCAGTTCTCCGTACTCGGCTTTTCCGAAAAGTATGGTTATTTCGGTACAAGTTCTCTACTGTAATAAAATCATGTGCGAGTAGACTGACTGTTCGGTTCTATGAATCGAAAACCAGGGGAGTGATCCATTTTTTTAATATATTGTGAGAAGAACAAGAGAGAGAGAGAGAGAGAGAGAGAGAGAGAGAGAGAGAGAGAGAGATTTTTGCTGCTATTTCTATTTGAGAATTTTTTTGCTTTAATTTGAATACTTTTGAAGTCTCATCATTTTACATTTGAAATGGCTAGATGTAACCGTAAGTTCTATGCTAAGAGTTTCTTCTCTCGCTTTTGAAACTCTCTTCTGGCGTCTTGCTTTCCAGTCAATTTCGATCTTCAAAAAATCAAGTGCCATGTCAATCGTTATCTTTTGTCTTCTTAATTCCTGTCCTTTCATCATTCTTTCTCCTTAATAATGTTTTCTTTTTCTCATATTTTCTCTCAACCGGTAACCCCCTTTTGTCTTAGTGGCTTTATTACCTTGTTTGGGGTGAAGTAATTCAAAAGAGAAATCAGGAAACATACAGTGTAACCCGGATATAAGAGACCCTGATATAAGATAAACTCGGATATAAGAGACTTCTTCTCAGGACCCCCGACAACTCTCTTATATCCGGGTTACACTGTATTAGCCGAAAAAAAATTTGATATTTTTTTATGTTTTTCTTCAATGGTCGATTCCAGGGCATCGTTGTAAGGAGCGATGGCGTCATTTTTTTTTTTTTTTTTTAATTTTTTAAGCGTATCACCCCCAAGCAAGGCTGGAGGCCACTATCCCGCAAGGGGGTAAAGAAGGGTTGGAGGAAGAGCAGATAGGAGTGGTAAAGGAGAGGATGTGGTGAAAGAGAAAGACAGTGGGTCGATCAAGGCAAGGGGGTTACAGAAGATTTGGAGCGAGAGCAGATAGGAATGAAAAATGAAAAGATGTGGAGAAGGGAAGTGGATAGATCAAGGCAACTGGAGATGTCGATTGACGCTACACTTAAACCGTTGGAGATTGTATTTGTCAGGGAAACAGTAATAGGGAAGGGAGTTCCATAGGCGGGATGTGCGAGACATGAAGCTATTGGAGTAGAAGAGACGTCTACATCTAACAGTTTCTACGGTGTAGGGGTGGGAGCGGGAAGCCAGCCACGTGCGGCGTTTA
This sequence comes from Acanthosepion esculentum, assembly GCA_964036315.1. Lineage (NCBI taxonomy): Eukaryota > Metazoa > Mollusca > Cephalopoda > Sepiida > Sepiidae > Acanthosepion > Acanthosepion esculentum. The sequence goes on along the minus strand of OZ038513.1, from coordinate 44,554,937 downwards.
AATTCACGAGGTCTGGGGACAAGCGAAAGCAGCTCCTTGGAGCAATTACCGTGAAAGTACTTGTAAAAAAGGCAGAGCGAGGCAACATCGCGTCTGTGAGAGAGCGACTGCAGACGAGATGACAGATCAGGGCCAATCACGTTGCCTATCCGTCTCTGGATCTTATCAAGAACCCTGAGGCAAACAGCAGGGGCCCCAGACCATATATGGCAGCAATACTCCATGCAAGGGCGAATGGTCGATTTATAGACTTGGAGGATCGATTCCGGGGAGAAAAATTTCCTGGCTCGGCACAGAGAACCAACTTTCCTTGCGGTGGCTGATGCAACAGACTCGATGTATTTGTACAATCTCAGATCAGCAGACAGCGTGAGACCGAGCAGCCGCAGAGAGGAGCTCTCGAGAAGTTGGTCTTCAGACATGAAGATTAAAACATGCTTTTTTTATTTATTAGTTCTTTTTCTATTATTTAAGGTCTTTTCTGAAAGAATATAAGCTTATTAAAAAGATTAAAAAAATCACCAGTAAATTTTCATTTTTTCTTTTTGCGAAGATGGAGAAACGTGCCAAAGGGACGGATTTTTCCCATGACTCGCTTTTTTTTTTCACTCTTTGGCGGTTTTTATCGTTTTAAACCGCAATGATTAGAATTGTAATAAAACCTAAAGATATGAAAGTGAATTTATACATTTTGTTTTGTTTTTAAGAATTGACAAAAATATTAATCACTATTTATAAAGATTTATATTTACAAGAATTTTATATTTACAACATTCTAAAACTAATACAATTAAAACTAATGAAATATTTATTATTTACCAATTTATAAAGAAATAAATATGAAAATATTTTTTTATTCATAAATTTATAAACATGTGTAGTGGACCGTGGGAGTGAAGTGTGAAGAGATATCTCTGGGTTAAGATTTCCTTCTAGCCGGTCCAGCTACATAGGAATATCGGACTATAATTAAGTCCAAAGAAGACAAAGAAAACAAACAAGACCGATATACATGGGTAAACAAATATATATATTAATACACGAAGACATGAAAAGTTACATAGTGTTTGTATGTTTTGCCGTGCAGGAGAAAGTTGTTTTGTGGACATGTTGTAGTGAATTAAAAGTTCTTTCGTTAATAGAGTACGGCGTGCGTAGGATAGAAAAGAAGTTTCCAATATTATGCTGTTTTGACTGGCTCTCATTTGGAAGGTCTGTATAAGAATTTGTTTGTACATATATAGCGTCTTGTGTGTGATAGCAGGAGTTGAAAATTTTTATCACGTCGGTAAGTCACCATTATGTAGAGGGCCGTGCGCGTGAGGATGTGATGAGATAATCTGGGTTAAGATTTCCTGCTAGCCGGTCCAGCTATATAGGAATGTCGGACTATAATTAAGTCCAAAGAAGACAAAGAAAACAAACAAGACCGATATACATGGGTAAACAAATATATATATATTAATACACGAAGACATGAAAAGTTACATAGTGTTTGTATGGAGAAGCTATGTGTGTGTGTTGTGTCGAGTGTCTGTACGTACGTGTATTGTCCTTAGCGTGTTCCCAGAATATGGGAAACGCTGTAACTGTGAGAGGTCACATATTGGTGTAAGTGGAAAAAGAACGATTTTACCTGGTCTCCGTGCGAGGTAGCGGCCCAAGGCTTGAGTCGAAAAAGAGATTTTACCTCATCTCCACGCGAGATGGCCGCCCAAGGCCTAAGTCGAAAAAGAGAGAGAGAGAAGGGTCAGCTAGTATTTATACTCAGGGGAGAGAAACCCCTGTTGAAGGATTAAGGAAACTGAGGAGGAGCTAACTCCGACACGTGTAATAAATTATTAAAACATGTGAAATATAAGGAAATCCTCAAATCATTCCACTGATTCCTTTTTTCAGCAACCTTGAACCTCCACGTTCGCAAGAAAACAGCGTGTTAAAAGGACGGTTTTGCATTGACACCAATATTACTTTAACTTTCTTCACTCTCCGACAATGTTTATTGTTTTTAAAACCAATGATTAGAATTGTAATAAGACCTAAACATATGAAATATATACATTTTCTTTTTTCTTGATAACTGACAACAAAAATAATAAGCAGTATTTGTTTAGTAGATTGTTTATTTGCACTATTTATTAGATTATTTTTTTTTGGAATGGTTGGCAAAACAGCGGCTAATTGCCAATTGATTCAAACTTTATAAAATAGTAAATTATGGGGTATTCATTTACATCATAGTAGTAGTAATTAGGCTTGTGTTCACGAAAATAATAATATAAAAAAAAAAAAAACTGGAAAATAAACGTGCATAATAACAGGATAAACATGGTAAATTGTATGTTAATTTCATACAATTTATTTATATATTTGTGTGTATTTTTACGTTGCAAATGTGTTCTGGTAAATGTTATACTAGGGAGAAATTTACTCCGTAGTATCACAAGTCATATCACAGAGAGGGAAGTTACATACATGTTGAATGATTGAATGTTCTTGGTGAAGAGATAGAATCTCACGTTTTTGTGGCCTGATGTCCGTATTTCCGACAGGAAGTTTTTGTTGCATGATGGGAGTAATTTTATTACTTTTTTTATTTAATTTATTTTAAATAAAGTTTAAATATTATTTTATTTAAAATTTTCGTTATTATTATTATTATTATTATTATTATTATTATTATATATTTTATTTTATTTTATCTATTATTATTATTTTTATTATTATTATTAACAACAAGAACAGCAGAAGCAGCAGTAGAAACGAAAAACTACGTCATCTTTATCTATGTAAAATTTTATTTTTTTATTTTTTTTGTCAGTGGGAAGTGTTATGATGCCATTTCTATCCTTGCTCCCCGGGCGGGACCCCGAAATAAATGAGTACACGCCAAGAAATCAAAGGAAATAAAAACAATAATAATAATAATATCCCTACAAAATAATAAGTATTTCCGTGTAGTTGCTTTACATATTTTAATAAATTAGTAAATGTTTATAAATTCATGAATAAAAAAATTATTGTCACATTTATATTTTTATAAATTGGTAAATAAAACATATTGCATTGCATTTAGTTCTAATAGTATTAGTTTTTAGAATGCTGTCAGTATAAAATTATTCTTGTAAATAAACAATCTAATAAATACATTTGAATAATTTTGTTGTAAATTCTCAATAACGAAAAAAATGTATAAATTCACCGTTATGAATAATCAAGAGTGGCCTCCCCTTGTTTAGTTAATACCCTCTTTGAGAGAGAGAGAGAGAGAGAGAGAGAGAGAGCTATGTATGTTTACTGGGACTATAAAAGGACACTATACGCGAACCTTGTATTCTCAGTTGAATAAAAATTTCTTAAAGCCTACATCTGCGTATTTTTGTCATTACATTCACTTTTATCATGTTTAGGTTTTATTCCAATTCTAATAATCGCTTTTTTAAAACAATAAACATTCCGAAGAGTGAATTCAATCTTTGGAAGAGAATGTTGTAATGACAAAAGTACGCAGGTGTAGGCTTTAAGAAAGCTTTATTCAACTGAGAATACAAGGTTCGCCTATAGTGTCCTTTTATAGTCCCAATAAACGGAAATAGCTCTTTCAAAGAAGACAGTAGCAAAACAAGGGGAGGTCACTCTTGATTATTCATAACAACATTTATAAACAGCTTCAAATTAAACTCCAGTAGCTGCTTGATTTTAAGCAATTGTTGTCTGCTTATTTACTTCTGGTTCAGTTGTCCTGGAAGCATCGAGTACACGCCGTTGATCTCAGCGGCTCCACCACAAGCCCATCATGGAAGTCATATTAAGTAATCAAAGACAAGAGAAGATTTGCTTTCAACGAAACATGTGTAACGACAAAAGTACGCAGGTGTAGGCTTTAAGAAAGATTTATTCAACAGAGAATACAAGGTTCGCGTATAGTGTCCTTTTATAGTCCCAATAAACGGAAATAGCTCTTTCAAAGAGGAGAGTAAAAAAACAAAGGGAGATCACTTCTTGATTATTCATAACAAACGTTACCACCAAGTCTAATCATTTCAGGTCCAGCCTTTTCGCCTTTCTATAAAGATTTCATACGTGAATATAGAATTGACCTTCATATTTTTCATCATCATCATCATCATCATCATCATCATCATCATCATCATCATCATCATCATCATCAATTCCATGAGTGACTGTGGCCGCAGGGTCGCTGCCAACACCCTCCGCAATGTTTGGTTACGTATTCATTTATGCGCTGCGTATCTTGGCACGATATACCCATCCCTCCCTAGGTTAGAGCACGGCTAATGTCCCCCAACCCGAAGGCTCCCCTCGGTAACGGGCATGCTACTGTTGATACAGTCGAGTCCTCCTTCCTGTCCGTTGTCTTCAGTCTAAGAAGTACTCTGTCCAGCGATACCCTTTCACTACTCTGGATATATATATATATATATATATATATATATATATATATATATATATATATATATATATATATATATATACTGCCAGTAATTCAGTCCAGTTACGTTGATGCGGCTACACATGGGCACAGACGAAGAACGCTGGGAATTTTAAATTTGAAAATAAATTTATTTGTTTTGGTTATAAAATCTAGTCGATTTCATTTATTTTCGTTTTATTTATGTTTTTGTTTCCGCCCCTTTTGCTATTAAATATCTCACACTGTGATAACAGAAGACCTGCCAGGAATGGTAAGACATTGTAAGAACCTGGACGCAAATTGTCTCTGGATGATCTTGTGATTAAAGCACTTTCGGAACATTTTTAACTCAGTGAATTATTTTCTCTTTTAATTAGAGCAACATTTTTTAATATTAAAAATGTATAGAAAGTGCTTTAATTGCTAGATCATCCACGGGAAATTTGTGCCCAGGTTCTTACAACGTTGCACCTTTCTTGACAGATGTTCTATTATGACAGTGTGGGATATTTAATGACAAAAGTGATGGAAACTAAAAAAGTGTCTAAATGAAATCGGCTAGATTATATACCCAAAACACATACAAAAATTATTTTTAAATTAAAAATTTCCCATCGTCTCTCATCCCTGCGCATATCTAGTCGCATCAACGTAAACAAACTTTCTCCGATAAAATCCTCATTGACAAAACGCATCACAGGAAAACTTTTTTCCACTTTGTCACACACATATATATATATATATATATATATATATATATATATGATCAAAATAAACAAAAAAAATAAAAAAATAAATATAAAGGATAAAAAACAAAAATAGAATTAAATAAAAACAAGCAAAATAATTCGACACAAATAAATAAATAAACAAATAAACGACTTCCGGTAAAACATCTGCCAAAACCTACAATGCACCACTGACCCGTATATATAAATAGCCGAGAAAAATAACAGCACTCGTGGCCCGATGATTGCATCTAGCATGAAACAGACTGTCGCCTCTAAGTGTTGACTTCTATGTTCACTTTCATATTTACACACGCTCTATCTCTGATATTGAGCACTTTATCCCATAAATATAGCACACTTTAAGACTATATTTCTTCATATATATATAATTATTTATTCGAAAATTATAGCATAAATATGTTATAAAATCACTACAAAAATAGCCATTTTGTTTCAACACGTCTGTTGTCTTATCAATTGATGATGTTGAATGTAGAATAAAGGGTTTTAAAAGGTTCAAATCAACCCCCCCCCCCACTATGAGAAACACTGTTACATAAGCTGGAATAACCAATCGAAATACAAGTATATGAGAATTCAAAAAACTTGACAAAAGTAATTCATCAAGTCTAGGGGAATCCCCATTAGAATGCAGGAAGCACAGGACGGCTGTTTCGTCCTATTTTGGGACTCATCATCAAAGCTCATCCACTACCGACTTACGATACGACGCAAGAGTCATACCCACTTGACCAACGGGTCTCGGTGACAGAAGAGGTAACAAACTACATTCGATATCGTGCCGCTCGTCACAAATTCCGTCGTGTCGCTCACCCGAGTAATAATACTTAGTCCAACGGACTGTGCTCCCACGAGTCACGTCTTTTATCCCCAAGCCGCTCCATCCAGAACATTAGAAGTCGGTTCAAGCAAGGATATACAATTGATAGAAATTATTAGTGGGGTTTGAATAATCATAATTAAGTAATTAATCGAATCTAGAAGAATCCTTAACAGAACGCAGAAAGCACTGGGACTCAACAGCAGTGTGCATCCAGTACCGGGAATCGAACTCGGAGCGTTACGATATGACGCAAGCGTCATACCCACTAGACCAATATACAGAATGCGGCAGAAATGCCCCACGCATAATAGTAAAATGACTATTAACATTAACAAGATGAAGACATCATTGCCACTAATGTCTTACTATTGTGTGATAGGTATTTCTGGGGGTTATTTTTGCCGCACACTGTACTAGAGTAAGCACAATGCTCGCCAGTCTTGTTTTAAAAAAATGTATATTTATGATACGGGGGTGTGCAATGGCCGACGTCATCTCCTTCTCATTTGGATATGAAATTTTAGATTCTGCCATATTAAATTATTTAACTGTATTCGTTTCTGTCTTTCGTGCAGTTAGCAGAAGAATCAGATTTCATTTGATTGGTGAATTCAAGCCACAACTTGTCAGGGCTGAAGAATAACAAAATCGAACAATATAAATACGTTTTACAAAATAAATGTTGATTGTGTTTGATGAAGAATGAGTATTTTCATATTTTTTTCTTTTTTTTTCCAGGTAATTTATACAGTCAGAATGAGGAGATGACGTCTCGCAATTTGCAGCATCTTTTCTCAAGTGATAGATTGCGAAACCAAAAACATAAAAATAAAGTAAAAATTGTGGTCGCACCAAAAATTTGTTTTATTTTCTGATGTTTTGCTTAATGTAAAAAAAAAAAAAAATAGCAAGAAAGCAACTTTTGTTCAAATGGTGTGGTTTTCTATTACATGGACCGGCGACTTCGAAAGATCAAATTCCGCAGTCAAATCACGAAGTTGGCGCTATCTATCTTCTTGTGTCAGTTTTTCAGCGCGTGTAACGTCGTTCTCTGTGGCGAATGATCATAGATGCTCTCTAAGAGGCTCATCCTGCAGACTTTTACACATTTCTAGGAGAGCACGATACAAGACCGAAATGTGCTTCCAGCTCATTTTTGCTGTAGAAGTTCACGATGAATTTCTGTTAGACTTTTGCCCTTGGCATGCAAAAATCTCATTACATCACGACTCTTTATGTCTCAACACTGTAACAACAGCCATCTTTGTCATGACATTATATAACAGTAATGTTATTATTTGCCGTTTCCTTATAAGGGTAAATTCGGCATTCACTAAGCAAAGAGTCATACCTACCGTCGGTTAAAATTTATAAAATCTTTCTGTTAAAACATTTTTTTTTCAGGAAAATAGGTTTCTCAAGCCCACTAACCGTTATAGCTCTTTCCAGTATTGATGACAGTTTCCTTCCTATCCTTTTGTTGGAAATAATACCAACATCTTAATTATGCCATTATTTTCTCTTCGTGTTACACGTGTTATCCATTTTAGTTGTGGCTGTTGTTGAAAGCCCTCAAATGACGTGGGGTCTGTTATTTGGTGCAGTTTGTGATTTTGTTATGCCAGTCTACGCGGTTCAAAGAAGGATGGTCCTCCCTATGACCTTCCAGGTTTATTCACTCGAAGCCGTTTTTAAATCATTGAGATGAGAAAGCGTTTACTATTTACATTATTCAGACTATTGTCCTCATCTTTGTCGCCATATTTATTACAACGTTTCGGCTGTTGTACGCTCCGGCCTTCTTCAGTTGGTTGGAATGTCAACATAGAAGAACTCGTGGGAGCACAGTCCGTTGGACTAAGTATTATTACTTGGATGAGTTACACGACGGAATTTGTGAAGAGCGGCGCTATATCGTATCTAGTTTGTTACCTCTTCTGTCACCGAGACCCGTTGGTCCGGTGGGTATGACGCTGGTAGTGGATGCGCACCGCTGATGAGTCCCATTCCAACCACCTGAAGAAGGCCGGGGCGTACAACGGCCGAAACGTTGTGATAAATATGGTAAAAAAGATAAGGACAATAGTCCGAATAATGTAAATAGTGTACATAATACCTTACCTCAGAAATAGAGACAGATACTAGAGAAAATGTTTGTATACAGTCTGAACGGCTCTGGCTCCATGCATGACATCCATATAAGAGTCGAGATCTGACGTGGCTATTTAAGAACATGGCACGACTTCTTAGGTTAATGTTTGTATTTGTAGCATCTCGCGATGTTGGACGAAACTAACCTCTAGTGCAGCCTAATTACTTATCTCCTATAATAAGTAGGTTATAATTGATTCATACACCAAGGTATTTTTGTATTATTTCACCCCAAAGAAGGGAGTAAAGCCACTAAGATAAGGTGCAGCCAACTGAACGCCGCCGACTCAACACCGCCGACTCAACACCGCCGATTCAACAACAAGCAAACTATGAATTTTTTCGTCAATTTTTTAAAAACAAGTAAAAGTAATTTATTAAGGACCATTTTTTAATACATGACTTGATTTTTAATTTAAAAATGAAAATTGAAAATTGTCTGCAATTTCCCTCAAAGACTTAGTTGGAGATCGTAGTAAAAAAGAAGAAACAATCTTCAGGATTCTTTCATCTGCCTTTATACACTTTTTCAATTTTAGGGGGAGGGGGATGTCCTCCAATTAATTGCTTGAAAAATGCATCTCGGTTTCTTTACACCTTTTGCAGCCCCGTAACGAATCCCCCCTATTATGGGGTGCTCCATCCCCAACTCTGTGTGCTGTCTTCTTTTGGCTTCAGCTTGGTTATTTGTTCAGTCTTGAAAATGAAACACCAGTCGGCCAAATAGGCTGTTGTAACTAATAAATCACTAAGACAAACATCCAAACTTTCAAAATCTCTACAACTCAAAACCGATCTAAGAGATGCGCACACTAAAACAGCCAACACCAGTTGGTCGGTGATGAGTCGACAGTGTTGAGATGACAGTGATGAAATGCCCTCTCCCGACTAAGACACAAGGGGTTACTGAGTGTGAAAGAATAAGAAAAGAGAAAACCATTATTAAGGAGCGAGAACAATAGAAGAGTAATCAAAAAGAAAATAATGATTGACATTGCGTTTAAATTTTTGAAGATCAAAGTTGACTGGGAAGCATGGACCCGACAAATATTTCCAAGAGAAAGAAGTGCGAAAGAGGAAACTGTCAGCATAGAACTTACGGTTCAACTGTAAATTGTTGAGACCTTGAATTCATAAAGTCTAGGTATCATGAAGAGTTCATCCAAACAGCATGAAAGCATTTCAAGCGTTTAGTATTTATTAATTCCATATCCTGAATTTATATGATGGATTCGGGGTAGGTGCCATCACTGCTTTCCAATTCCAGATCATAGTTTCTGTTTTGGAAAGGTTTATCTTGACTCCTGCTTCTTGGAACACTTGATAGAGGATGTTGATTTTCTGTTCAAGATCATTCTTATCCAAATTATAAATACCTACGTCATCAGCATAGCACCCCTAACCTCATAATCAGTACATTGGCGTTGGGAGGGAAAGCAGGATAATTGTCTTCTATTGGTAGATTCGTTTGGGATATGGTAGGGAATGGTCAGTCCTCATCTCATCACAACTGTATTTGTAAAGGTACAGGGTATAGTATAGTATAGTAAAAGATTAAATATACTAGGGCTCTCATTTTCTCCTTTAGTGCAGCCTGTTCTATATTTAATTTCCTTATTTCCTATACTAAATTTGTTCAAACTGGTTCATATACTAAGGTATTTCAAATATTTAGTATGTACTAATTCCACATGCTGAATTTTTATGATGGATTCAGGGTAGGTGCCATTACTGCTTTCCAATTCCTGATCATAGTTTCAGTTTTGGAAAGGTTTATCTTGACTCCTGCTTCTTGGAACGCTTGATAGAGGATGTTGATTTTCTGTTCAAGATCATTCATATCCAAACTATGAATACCTACGTCATCAGCATAGCATCCTTCAGCTCATAATCAGTACATTGGCCTTAGTAAGGAAAGCAGGATAATTGTCTTCTACTGGTAGATTCATTTGGGATATGGTAGGGAATGGTCAATGCTCAGCTCATCACAACTGTATTTGTAAAGGCGCAGAGTATAGTATAGTAAAAGATTAAATATACTAGGGCTCTTATTTTCTCCTTGTCGTACTGCTAAGCAAACGTAAAAATCTCTATTACTGATGCAACACAATTTTCTCTTTAATACCTTTGAGTCAAACTAAGTTAATCTTTAAATAGAAATAATATTTATCTTTAATTTAAAAAAAAACAACTGTCTTTGATGCTATGAATGACTGGCTTTTTCTTTTCTTTGTTTGAAGAAAGAATTTGAAGAAACTGTTATTTCATCCTTGCTGTTGGGAAAGCATCCTCCTGTTTTATTAATTATAAATTGTCAGCATTTTTTTTGTAGAACCACATCTCTGTTGCCTCAAGTCTCTTCTTCATCTTTGCGGAAATCATCCAAAATTTGCTACTGTAAAGAAGGACAGATGTCATGTAATAGCTTAGTATTCTTTTCTTTTCTTTGTTTAAGTATGTACTAATTCCACATGCTGAATTTTTATGATGGATTCAATGTAGGTGCCATCACTGCTTTCCAATTCCAGATCATAGTTTCTGTTTTTGAAAGGTTTATCTTCAGTCCTGATTCTTGGAACACTTAATAGAGAATGTTGATTTTCTGTTCAAGATCATTCTTATCCAAACTATGAATACCTATGTCATCAGCATAGCACCCCACCCCATAATTAGTACATTGGCCTTGCGATGGAAAGCAGGATAATTGTCTTCTATTGGTAGATTCGTTTGGGATATGGTAGGGAATGGTCAGTCCTCATCTCATCACAACTGTATTTGTAAAGGCACAGGGTATAGTATAGTATAGTATAGTATAGTAAAAGATTAAATATACTAGGGCTCTCATTTTCTCCTTTAGTGCAGCCTGTTCTGTATTTAATTTCCTTATTTCCTATACTAAATTTGTTCAAACTGATTCATATACTAAGGTATTTGAAACGTTTAGTATGTACTAATTTCACATGCTGAATTTTTATGATGGATTCAGGGTAGGTGCCATCACTGCTTTCATTCCAATGTCAATATCACCAGTGTTAATATAATATATTCTCTGCTCTTTCCTCTCTTGAAATTATGATAATGAAAATAAGCTGAAAAACAGCAACATGAAAAAATGATGGCAGCAAACACACTTGCAAGACTAACAAGTAGCAAAGGTCACAGAGTTTTCAATAACATGAAAAAACAATAAGATATATTATGATTTTTCCTTTATTGTTAATGAGTAGTAGTAGTATTAAGAGTTGTGCTTTGTCTGCCAATTATAACCTGTTCTTTTGTTTTTAAAAAATTCTACTTAAAATATTTTTTTTTCAACTTAAACAATAGATGTCGGAAAACATTTGGATTTTAGAAATCATATCCTTTGCCCTAACATGTCAAACTAAATTCATTTTATCTGTCTGTTTCCTATTTTGTCTAAGATTGGACTTGTTTGCCAGCTTCTGACTTTGATCTACAGTTTTATTATGATCTTTTTTTTAAGTTCTTCTGGTATTGGGTGAGATTACCTTTTGTGCAGCCTATTCTATATATAATAAAAGATGCTTATACTTGACATCATAAAGAAATTTCTACGGCACACTATGAGGGAAGAGGGCTTCAAAAATTTGATACTCACTAATTTTTCTTCATATATATATATATATATATATATATATATATATATATATATATATATATATATATATATATATATATAAAGAAAAACAGACCACTTTAAGCATTGCGCTCTCAGGATTTCATCCTCCTTGCTACTACCAATACGGATTACCAAGTTTTTCGTAACTTAATTATATATATGTATATGTATATATATGTAATTCAATTCGCCCCAAGAAGACAGTCAAGCCACCAAGACACAAGGGGTGACTGGATGTTGAAGAATTAGAAAAGGAAATCTTACTAAGGAGTGAGACCAAATGAAGAGTAATCAAGATGACAGTATATAGCAATGGACATTGCATTTAAATCTCTAAAGACTAAAGTTGACTGGAAAGCCTGGAACGAGAAGAGAATTCCATAAGCGAGAAGTGGGAGAGAAGAAACTGCTAGCATAGATAAATCTTACGGATGCGTCTATCCGACTCAACGCTAAATTGATGAGACCTCGTCGCCAGTCTAATACTGCGTTCAAATTCATAAGGTCTAGGTACCACAGTGAAGAACTCATTCGGACAATTGCCTTGAAAGTATTTATAGAATAGACACAGGGAGGCAACATTAGGGCGATGGGAAAGTGACTGAATCCGAGACGAAAGATCAGGGACACTAATATTGCCGATTCTTCTTTCGATTTTGTCAAGGATTTATTAATATATCGCAGGAGCGCCGGATCATATATGGAAGCAATATTCTAATCTTTGACGAATAGTAAACACACACACACACACACACACACACACACACACACACACACACACACACACACACACACACACACACACACACACATAAAATAGATAGGTTGGTTAATAAAACAAGGGCGAACGAATGGGTACCAATGTAATCAGTACGAAAAACATTTATTAAATATTAATCATTAAGCACATGACAGAAATGAAACACGGAAATTAAGGTTTTAAGTCCGGAATTTTCGGGCACGTCTGTGTCCTTCATCAGCAGCACGGGAAATAAACAGAGAAATGGGGATTACTCACCGACAGTCTTCTTATGGACGGTGTGAATTTTGGTGGAGATCGTATTCGCAAAAACCAAATCTCTGTCTGAGTCCTCACTGTGCGAAACTTCATATGAAAATAAACTTAGATACAAATTTTGGATCGGTGTGAATGCGTTAGGCCGTTTTATTTTTATCAGTGAGTGTAATGTGGGAGTGAGATTGTGAACATAGGGGAAGAGGGTCATAGGACGCGGGGTGGGGAAGACGTCCTGTGTATGGTCAGTGCCGAAGATTGTTCGTCCAATACATTTGACGAGACAGAAAAAGAGTGGGGGAACAAAGGAAAAAAGGTAATAAAAATAAAATAAAAGGAAAGGAACAGATAAAAGCGATAAAAGGACAAAGCACGTACCCGATATCGTCGATGCTGTGACCGGGTTGGTTGAAGTGTACGGTACCGGGATATTGTTGTTGTTGTCCCTGATGATTTTCTTGTGGTCATTGAGCCGTAAACGGAACTCTGTTCCGGTTTCTCCTACATAATTCCTCTTCTCGCATTTGTGACAGAAAAATAGATATCCGAGATAATTAATTTCCGTGCTTCATTTCTGTCATGTAGCTAATAATTAATATTTAATAAATATTTTTCGTACTGATTACACTGGAACCTTTTGTTTGCCCTTGTTTTATTAACTAACCTATCTACTTTACATACTATAAGAAGCTCACGTGGACACTTTCTTCTAATCATATATATATATATATATATATATATATATATATATATATATATATATCAATATGGTGCAGTTCAATTTATATTACAATGAATCATTCATACGAAAAAAAATGTTCGTCTTTGATGCTACATGGATTTTACTAAAAACAAAATAATTTCCATGCCCGAGGATGACTGAATGTAGAGTTGAAAGTACTTGCATATTAAAAAAGACCACATACAGCTCATAATTATTAAAAGCAACCCTTCTCCACATCCTTTCACCTTTCATTCCTATCTGCTCTCACTCCAAATCTTCTGTAACCCCCTTGCCTTGATCGATCCACTATCTTTCTCCACATCCTTTCCTCTACCACTCCTATCTGCTCTTCCTCCAAACCTTCTGTAACCCCTTGCGTGCTAGTGGCTTCCAGCCTTGCTTGGGGTGATAAGCTTAAAAAAAAAAAAGTATCATAACATACATCGAGTGATTTATAGGTTAATGAAACTTTAAAATTTTGTTCGCGAAGTGATTTCGCCATTTTATGTCATTAACTTTACTAATCTACATTTTGCATGAATGATTCATTGTAATATATATATATATATATATATATATATATATATATATATATATATATATATATATATATCTCAGTCTAAATAGAATATAAAATATTAGATAGTATATTGTAAAAGGAGGCCGTAAACAGCTGTACTTAAAAGGTGCAATAAAAAATGGCGCTCATTACAAAATTCTCAAAAGTTTGAGTCGCAAAGCAAAATGTAATCAGAAACACCAAAACTCAAGCTACCATGCTACCTAGGTTTCGAATTTTAGGTTTCCTCAGGCAGGTAGAATGAAAGATTTTCGTTGATTCCACCACCATTATATATGAACACCGAAAGTTACGGTGGGGGTGGGGGAGATGGAGGAGAGAAAAGGCGGAAGAAAAAAAAACTATTTATTTTGAATTTTGTTGTTGTTGTTGTTAAGCTTATCACCCCAAGCAAGGCTGGAAGCACGCAAGGGGTTACAGAAGGTTTGGAGGAAGAGCAGATAGGAGTGGTAAAGGAGAGGATGTGGAGAAAGATAGTGGATCGATCAACGCACAGGGGGTTACAGGAGATTTGGAGCGAGAGCAGATAGGAATGAAAGGTGAAAGGATGTGGAGAAGGGAAGTGGATAGATCAAGGCAGCTGGAGATGTCGATTGACGTTACACTTAAATAGTTGGAGCTTGTATTTGTTAGGCAAACAGGAATAAGGAAGGGAGTTCGACAGGCGAGATGTGCGAGACATGAAGCTATTGGAGTAGAAGAGACGTCTATATCTAACAGTTTCAACGATGAAGGGATGGGAACAGGATGCCAGCCTCGTAGGACGTTTAAATTCACGAGGCCTAGGAACCAGCGAAAGCAGCTCCTCGGAGCAATTACCGTGAAAGTATTTGTAAAAAAGACAGAGATCCAGACGCGACGTTGCCTCGCTTAAAAAAAAAAAAATACAAAATAAATATTTACTAAGGTGTCCAAATCTGGATAACATTTTCGATCTTCTCTGTACATGCAATCGTCAGGTGCGGCTTGAAAACTGACCTGTTGTAAAATGGAAATATTTATATTTATAACATATTTTTATGAAAGCGGAGCAGACATTTTATTTACGGGTACCCCCCCCCCCCCAAAAAAAAAACTATATACACTTACAAGTAACCAAATATAAGCATATAAATATATTTTGAATATAAATATATACATCTAATATATATTTTCAAATATGTACACAAAAATATCATTCACATAACCATATATCCAAAAATATTATTTCGCTTTTATTAAAGCTTTATCGTGGAAAAAAAAATTCTGCTATTTTTATTTTTGTGTTCGATTTGAATTGGTAAAGCAGATTTCACATGCATTTGACTAGACAAGCAGCGTTCGTGTGTATAATTTATGTGCGTAAGTGTATTATAATTCTAGTCTATGCAGAAATAAAATGATAATGTATATATGTGTGTGTGTTTACGGGTGTGTGTTTGCGTGTGTGTGTGTGGTAAGCATTATTTATGTTTGAAAGTTTTCAGCATGTTCATTTGGGGATGTTTTTACGTCAGCATCGGTCGTTGTGGATAATATATGTTAGATTCTTCAAGAATGGATTTACTGAAAGTTAGTGTTGTAATATAGTGTTTTTGATGTTTGTTTATAGTTTGGTAAAAAAATTTTTTGTCAAGTCTCCCTCGAAGTATTTTCGACGTAATGGTGTTCTTTTTTAATTATTGTAGCATTCGTAAAATCAACGACATGGCCAGTTTTGTTCCTGTGTATTACGAGAAAGTTTAAATGGTTGTCTCAGCTTATGACTTTCTTGTACTCACTTCGAGACGTCTTTTTAGTGTTATTGTATTTACATTGCAAGCTTTTACCTGATAAATCCTTGCATCTTAAGTGATGTCGGTTCTATTTTTTGCCTAATTACGAGGGTCATTCAATAAATAGGTTGAATTTTTCGGTATAAAGAATTCTAATACAGATAGAAGCTTACTCTTTTTATTTTTGTTTGTTTTACTTCTTTTTCACATGGATTTAATTTCTTTTGCAGATTAAAAAAACTGAGAGTTTTGGCGATTAACAAACATAGCCGACCAAGAAGCATGCTCCAGGATTGAACAACGGTCAGTTATCAAGTTTTTGGTTGCTGAAGGGTGAAAACCAGTTGAAATTCATAGGAGAATGTCAACTGTGTATGGTGCCACATGTTTCAGCCAAAAAATGTCTACAAGTGGGCTAAATTGTTTAAAGAATGACGGAGCAGTGTTGAGGATGAAGACAGGCCTGGGAGGCCTACAGAAGTCAGTCTGACAGAAGGGTGACAGTGCATGACATTGCAAGGACTTTGAGCTTATCTGTTGGGACAAACGCAGGGGTCATCAGTCAGAAGGAGTCATCTTGCATCATGACAACGTAAGGCCTCACACAACAGCCCAAACGGTGCAGACCATCAACGAGCTGGGCTGGGAACTGCTCCCTCATCTTCCTTACAGCCCAGACCTTGCTCCTTCAGACTTTCACCTGTTTGGTCCCTTGAAAGCGTTCACGAGAGGCACGAAGTTTAAAAGTGACGATGAAGTCCAAAGTGTTGTGAGCGACTGGCTGAGACATCAGTCCAAAGATTTTTACGCTGAGGGAATACGGAAGCTTGTGTACAGATGGGAAAAGTGTGTGACAATGCTGGGAGACTACGTTGAAAAAAAAGTAAGCTTCTATCTGTATTAGAAGGCCTTATACCGAAAAATTCACCTTATTTATTGAATGACCCTTGTATATCCCCGATTGTCTTGGAGGTGGTGGTAAAAACGTTAGTATTGGGGATAATTAATTTATTCTCAAATTTTGTAGTGTCAAATCAGTGGTGTTTAATTTTTTGGATTTGTGTATTTCGTAAGCCCGTTTGCTATCGTTGAAGAGGACAGGATGTGGGTAGTGAATACGTTTAAATGTTTTTACAACATATTTCTCTTCTTCATCTAGACATCCTGGGTATGACGATAAACTACGTCCAGCAGCAAGGCTTTTGATCGGGAGGTTTTGAGGAGGGTGGAATCACCTCTTAATTGCTGGTGTTCCCCAGGTCCACCCTGACCTGGGGTGGTAGCACCCGTTAAGGTGCCAGCTATGAGCAAATAGTTAACCCCCAAACTGGGGACAAAATACTATGAATGTGTAAATATAGGTTTTAATACCAGAAATACTTTGTAAAAATTATTACCAGCAATATATTTATGAAGGAAAACATCATTACCAGCAATACTTAAAAAAATTATTACTAGCAATACATTTTAAAATAAAATATTACCAGCAATACATTTTTTGAAAAAACTATTACCAGCAATAGATTTTTGAAGAAAAAATATTGCTGGAAATAGATTTTTGGAGGAAAAAATATTACCAGCAATACATTTTTTGAAAAAAATATTACCAGCAATAATAATTTTGTCGGCATTAAATAACCCATTGAGGTTGATATACCGTAAAACAAAGCAAACCAAACCAAAATCTTCTTCACCTAGGTATTCTGAGCTACATATGCTAAGGGTTAAGGTAGAAATATTTGACTAATCCTAATTTTATTTGTTGACTGTAGTGGGAATAGAAATTAATTATGTTGTTTTTGTTAGTTGGGTTGCGGTAAACGCTAAAATCTAATTTGTTTTGTTACGTTGTATAAGATGTCGAAAAAAGGTAGAGATTTGTCCATTTCTAATTCATGTGGGAATTCGATGGTAAGTTCCACATTAATTTTCTTTATTGCGTCTAGTCTTTGTTGGGAGGAGATACTAAAAGAACGTCATTTATGCATCTTAGGTAAGTGGGTATGATGTGTTTAAATAAGCCGGACTCTAAAAATTCTACGAAAAGACAGGAAAGGACAATACTAATAGGTGGTCGCATAGAAATAGCCAAACTTTTGCTTATACGACTTTATATTGAAAGAGTGGTTAGTGATTAGTTTGCATACTCATAATAATTCATTTTTTGACCTGCAATATTATAGGTCCTGACCTGGCATCTCGGCTTCAGTCTCTTTCCCACCGCCGTAACGTAGCTTCCCCGTGTGTTTTCTATAGATACTTTCATGGTAATTGTGCTGAGGAACTTTCCACTATGGTAGCTAGATTTATGAATTTAAACGCGGTACTAGATTGGTGACAAGGTCTCATCAATCTACATCTGAAATGGCTAGATGTAACCTTAAATTCTATGATAATAGTTTCTTCTCCCTTATTTGTCGAACTCTATTCCGGCTTCTAGCTTCCCAGTCAACTTTGATCTGCAAAAATTTGAATGCAATATCAATCGTTATCTTCTGTCTTCTTAATTCTTGTTCTTTTATTGTCTTCTCTCCTTAATTGTGTTTTGTTCTTAGTATTCTCTAACACCCAGGAACATCTTACGTCCTAGTGGCTTTATTGCCTTGCTTGGGGTGAAATGATTAAAAAGAAGTTGTATAATTTTATGAACAGGTAGAGGAAGTTTTTTTTTTTTTAGGTTGTTTGTTAATATATTGAGACCTTTTGTAACGGGTATATTGGGGTATATTAGGGTGTAGGGATTTGCTAGCCATAATTTTATTCTTCCATGTTTATGTTTCGTATCCTCCTGATTAAGTTACCAAAATATTTAATGTGTGTCGGGTGGATGTTGCCTAAGGACGGAGTTAGGATTTTTGCAATTGCTTTCGCTAATTTGTGGGGTGCACTGTTGATGTTGAGCATAATGGGTTTGGTTGCGTTGGGCTTGTGTGTTTTGGGTAAGCCGTATAGTGTGGGTGGGTGGGGTTGTATTCAGTTGGGTTGGTGCATAATTATCAGGCGTTTTTCTAGGCGAGTTATTTGTTAATAAAAATTGCTGTTTTGTTTACTTTTTTTTAATAAAAGATTATAAAATGTGTATCGATAATTATACGCTCGGAAATAATCATTAAAAATGTTATTGTTGAATTGTTACATTTCTTTTTTCATAATAAATATTGTTTAAAAAACGCCTGATAATTATGCACCAACCCAATATTAGTCTAATCCAAGATTTGTTTTTATTTTATGATAGTTTTTTTTTTTACTGTCTTGTTGAATTTTTGTGTTCTGCATTTAGTCTTTGTTCGTTGTGTTTTTGTTCTTTTTACATAAAAACCAGCGAATAAACAGTAAATACAAAAATTTAAATAATGAAAAAATAAAATAAAAAACGTAAGTCGAAAAGAATAAAAACCTAATATTTATCAGTAAATGTCGTCTGGTGTTGATAATCACAAACAAGTTGTAGGACAGAGAGGAGACTGTTACCGTGGTTGGTGGATGTTCGCCTAGCTAGACCTCATATCATTTACTATCCCTGCCATGGCGTTTTTTGCTGTATTAATAAATATTTTATAGTGAATTAGCCACAGAATTTAAAATGGCTTCAACACCTTGATTCCACATTCTAAAAGTTGAAGTATAGATGCCTCACAGTTAAGGAATCTTGCCAACATATTCACTTGCAGTGGCTGGAAAAATTGTTCTCCCGACATTCTCAAATGCCCATGATCCTTCACTGGTTGTACTCCACACACCTTGTTGCCCCGTGTAGTACAGGGCACCTCCAGCAAAGGCAATTTTGCCTGCGTTCGTCACGACACCCGTCATTGAAACCATTTTATATATATATGCTGCCCCCTCCTGATCAACTATGGTGATCGCACGACACTTATGAAAACTTTTTATTGATGCTGCGATAGAATAGAACGTTTGTTCAGCCAATGACAATGCCAGAGAGCCACTCAAAATAGAGGTTTACATTCAAAATAGTAATAAGTGTGCTTATGAGTGGAAGAGATGATGATAGAAAGAGAGGCTTATGCGAATTATGAAGACAAATAAACATTGACCTTTGAGTTGACGCGATAATGTGTTTAGGTTTGACTGATTTATTTGTTTAACGGCATATCAACTCCTTATGGGTCATTGAATGCCGAAATTTAATTTTCTTGGGAGCTTTGATTTGATTTGATTGTTTAACGGCATATCAACACCTTATGGGTCATTTAATGCCGACATTTAATTTTCTTGGGAGCTTTGATTTGATTTGATTGTTTAACGGCATATCAACACCTTATGGGTCATTTAATGCCGACATTTAATTTTCTTGGGAGCTTTGATTTGATTTGATTGTTTAACGGCATATCAACTCCTTATGGGTCATTTAATGCCGAGATTTAATTTTCTTGGGAGCTTTGATTTGATTTGATTGTTTAACGGCATATCAACACCTTATGGGTCATTTAATGCCGACATTTAATTTTCTTGGGAGCTTTGATTTGATTTGATTGTTTAACGGCATATCAACACCTTATGGGTCATTTAATGCCGACATTTAATTTTCTTGGGAGCTTTGATTTGATTTGATTGTTTAACGGCATATCAACACCTTATGGGTCATTTAATGCCGACATTTAATTTTCTTGGGAGCTTTGATTTGATTTGATTGTTTAACGGCATATCAACACCTTATGGGTCATTTAATGCCGACATTTAATTTTCTTGGGAGCTTTGATTTGATTTGATTGTTTAACGGCTTATCAACACCTTATGGGTCATTTAATGCCGACATTTAATTTTCTTGGGAGCTTTGATTTGATTTGATTGTTTAACGGCATATCAACTCCATATGGGTCATTTAATGCCGAAATTTAATTTTCTTGGGAGCTTTGATTTGATTTGATTGTTTAACGGCATATCAACACCTTATGGGTCATTTAATGCCGAAATTTAATTTTCTTGGGAGCTTTGATTTGATTTGATTGTTTAACGGCATATCAACACCTTATGGGTCATTTAATGCCGACATTTAATTTTCTTGGGAGCTTTGATTTGATTTGATTGTTTAACGGCATATCAACACCTTATGGGTCATTTAATGCCGACATTTAATTTTCTTGGGAGCTTTGATTTGATTTGATTGTTTAACGGCATATCAACACCTTATGGGTCATTTAATGCCGACATTTAATTTTCTTGGGAGCTTTGATTTGATTTGATTGTTTAACGGCATATCAACACCTTATGGGTCATTTAATGCCGACATTTAATTTTCTTGGGAGCTTTGATTTGATTTGATTGTTTAACGGCATATCAACACCTTATGGGTCATTTAATGCCGACATTTAATTTTCTTGGGAGCTTTGATTTGATTTGATTGTTTAACGGCTTATCAACACCTTATGGGTCATTTAATGCCGACATTTAATTTTCTTGGGAGCTTTGATTTGATTTGATTGTTTAACGGCATATCAACTCCATATGGGTCATTTAATGCCGAAATTTAATTTTCTTGGGAGCTTTGATTTGATTTGATTGTTTAACGGCATATCAACACCTTATGGGTCATTTAATGCCGAAATTTAATTTTCTTGGGAGCTTTGATTTGATTTGATTGTTTAACGGCATATCAACACCTTATGGGTCATTTAATGCCGACATTTAATTTTCTTGGGAGCTTTGATTTGATTTGATTGTTTAACGGCATATCAACACCTTATGGGTCATTTAATGCCGAAATTTAATTTTCTTGGGAGCTTTGATTTGATTTGATTGTTTAACGGCATATCAACACCTTATGGGTCATTTAATGCCGAAATTTAATTTTCTTGGGAGCTTTGATTTGATTTGATTGTTTAACGGCATATCAACTCCTTATGGGTCATTTAATGCCGAAATTTAATTTTCTTGGGAGCTTTGATTTGATTTGATTGTTTAACGGCATATCAACACCTTATGGGTCATTTAATGCCGACATTTAATTTTCTTGGGAGCTTTGATTTGATTTGATTGTTTAACGGCATATCAACTCCTTATGGGTCATTTAATGCCGAGATTTAATTTTCTTGGGAGCTTTGATTTGATTTGATTGTTTAACGGCATATCAACACCTTATGGGTCATTTAATGCCTAAATTTAATTTTCTTGGGAGCTTTGATTTGATTTGATTGTTTAACGGCATATCAACTCCTTATGGGTCATTTAATGCCGACATTTAATTTTCTTGGGAGCTTTGATTTGATTTGATTGTTTAACGGCATATCAACTCCTTATGGGTCATTTAATGCCGAGATTTAATTTTCTTGGGAGCTTTGATTTGATTTGATTGTTTAACGGCATATCAACACCTTATGGGTCATTTAATGCCGACATTTAATTTTCTTGGGAGCTTTGATTTGATTTGATTGTTTAACGGCATATCAACTCCTTATGGGTCATTTAATGCCGAAATTTAATTTTCTTGGGAGCTTTGATTTGATTTGATTGTTTAACGGCATATCAACACCTTATGGGTCATTTAATGCCGACATTTAATTTTCTTGGGAGCTTTGATTTGATTTGATTGTTTAACGGCATATCAACTCCTTATGGGTCATTTAATGCCGAGATTTAATTTTCTTGGGAGCTTTGATTTGATTTGATTGTTTAACGGCATATCAACACCTTATGGGTCATTTAATGCCTAAATTTAATTTTCTTGGGAGCTTTGATTTGATTTGATTGTTTAACGGCATATCAACTCCTTATGGGTCATTTAATGCCGAAATTTAATTTTCTTGGGAGCTTTGATTTGATTTGATTGTTTAACGGCATATCAACACCTTATGGGTCATTTAATGCCGACATTTAATTTTCTTGGGAGCTTTGATTTGATTTGATTGTTTAACGGCATATCAACACCTTATGGGTCATTTAATGCCGACATTTAATTTTCTTGGGAGCTTTGATTTGATTTGATTGTTTAACGGCATATCAACACCTTATGGGTCATTTAATGCCGACATTTAATTTTCTTGGGAGCTTTGATTTGATTTGATTGTTTAACGGCATATCAACTCCTTATGGGTCATTTAATGCCGAAATTTAATTTTCTTGGGAGCTTTGATTTGATTTGATTGTTTAACGGCATATCAACACCTTATGGGTCATTTAATGCCGACATTTAATTTTCTTGGGAGCTTTGATTTGATTTGATTGTTTAACGGCATATCAACACCTTATGGGTCATTTAATGCCGACATTTAATTTTCTTGGGAGCTTTGATTTGATTTGATTGTTTAACGGCATATCAACTCCTTATGGGTCATTTAATGCCGACATTTAATTTTCTTGGGAGCTTTGATTTGATTTGATTGTTTAACGGCATATCAACACCTTATGGGTCATTTAATGCCGACATTTAATTTTCTTGGGAGCTTTGATTTGATTTGATTGTTTAACGGCATATCAACACCTTATGGGTCATTTAATGCCGACATTTAATTTTCTTGGGAGCTTTGATTTGATTTGATTGTTTAACGGCATATCAACACCTTATGGGTCATTTAATGCCGACATTTAATTTTCTTGGGAGCTTTGATTTGATTTGATTGTTTAACGGCATATCAACACCTTATGGGTCATTTAATGCCGAAATTTAATTTTCTTGGGAGCTTTGATTTGATTTGATTGTTTAACGGCATATCAACACCTTATGGGTCATTTAATGCCGACATTTAATTTTCTTGGGAGCTTTGATTTGATTTGATTGTTTAACGGCATATCAACACCTTATGGGTCATTTAATGCCGACATTTAATTTTCTTGGGAGCTTTGATTTGATTTGATTGTTTAACGGCATATCAACACCTTATGGGTCATTTAATGCCGACATTTAATTTTCTTGGGAGCTTTGATTTGATTTGATTGTTTAACGGCATATCAACTCCTTATGGGTCATTTAATGCCGACATTTAATTTTCTTGGGAGCTTTGATTTGATTTGATTGTTTAACGGCATATCAACTCCTTATGGGTCATTTAATGCCGACATTTAATTTTCTTGGGAGCTTTGATTTGATTTGATTGTTTAACGGCATATCAAGACCTTATGGGTCATTTAATGCCGACATTTAATTTTCTTGGGAGCTTTGATTTGATTTGATTGTTTAACGGCATATCAACTCCTTATGGGTCATTTAATGCCGACATTTAATTTTCTTGGGAGCTTTGATTTGATTTGATTGTTTAACGGCATATCAACACCTTATGGGTCATTTAATGCCGACATTTAATTTTCTTGGGAGCTTTGATTCGATTTGAATGTTTAACGGCATATCAACTCCTTATGGGTCATTTAATGCCGAGATTTAATTTTCTTGGGAGCTTTGATTTGATTGTTTAACGGCATATCAACTCCTTATGGGTCATTTAATGCCGAAATTTAATTTTCTTGGGAGCGTTGATTTGATTTGATTGTTTAACGGCATATCAACTCCTTATGGGTCATTTAATGCCGAAATTTAATTTTCTTGGGAGCTTTTATTTGATTTGATTGTTTAACGGCATATCAACTCCTTATGGGTCATTTAATGCTGAAAATTAATTTTCTTGGGAGCTTTGATTTGATTTGATTGTTTAACGGCATATCAACTCCTTATGGGTCATTTAATGCTGAAAATTAATTTTCTTGGGAGCTTTGATTTGATTTGATTGTTTAACGGCATATCAACACCTTATGGGTCATTTAATGCCGACATTTAATTTTCTTGGGAGCTTTGATTTGATTTGATTCTTTAACGGCATATCAACTCCTTATGGGTCATTTAATGCCGAAATTTAATTTTCTTGGGAGCTTTGATTTGATTTGATTGTTTAACGGCATATCAACACCTTATGGGTCATTTAATGCCGACATTTAATTTTCTTGGGAGCTTTGATTTGATTTGATTGTTTAACGGCATATCAACACCTTATGGGTCATTTAATGCCGACATTTAATTTTCTTGGGAGCTTTGATTTGATTTGATTGTTTAACGGCATATCAACTCCTTATGGGTCATTTAATGCCGAAATTTAATTTTCTTGGGAGCTTTGATTTGATTTGATTGTTTAACGGCATATCAACACCTTATGGGTCATTTAATGCCGACATTTAATTTTCTTGGGAGCTTTGATTTGATTTGATTGTTTAACGGCATATCAACACCTTATGGGTCATTTAATGCCGACATTTAATTTTCTTGGGAGCTTTGACTTGATTTGATTGTTTAACGGCATATCAACTCCTTATGGGTCATTTAATGCCGACATTTAATTTTCTTGGGAGCTTTGATTTGATTTGATTGTTTAACGGCATATCAACACCTTATGGGTCATTTAATGCCGACATTTAATTTTCTTGGGAGCTTTGATTTGATTTGATTGTTTAACGGCATATCAACTCCTTATGGGTCATTTAATGCCGACATTTAATTTTCTTGGGAGCTTTGATTTGATTTGATTGTTTAACGGCATATCAACACCTTATGGGTCATTTAATGCCGACATTTAATTTTCTTGGGAGCTTTGATTCGATTTGAATGTTTAACGGCATATCAACTCCTTATGGGTCATTTAATGCCGAGATTTAATTTTCTTGGGAGCTTTGATTTGATTGTTTAACGGCATATCAACTCCTTATGGGTCATTTAATGCCGAAATTTAATTTTCTTGGGAGCGTTGATTTGATTTGATTGTTTAACGGCATATCAACTCCTTATGGGTCATTTAATGCCGAAATTTAATTTTCTTGGGAGCTTTGATTTGATTTGATTGTTTAACGGCATATCAACTCCTTATGGGTCATTTAATGCCGACATTTAATTTTCTTGGGAGCTTTGATATGATTTGATTGTTTAACGGCATATCAACACCTTATGGGTCATTTAATGCCGACATTTAATTTTCTTAGGAGCTTTGATTCGATTTGAATGTTTAACGGCATATCAACTCCTTATGGGTCATTTAATGCCGCAATTTGATTTTCTTGGGAGCTTTGATTTGATTTGATTGTTTAACGGCATATCAACTCCTCATGGGTCATTTAATGCCGACATTTAATTTTCTTGGGAACTTTGATTTGATTTGATTGTTTAACGGCATATCAACACCTTATGGGTCATTTAATGCCGACATTTAATTTTCTTGGGAGCTTTGATTCGATTTGAATGTTTAACGGCATATCAACTCCTTATGGGTCATTTAATGCCGAGATTTAATTTTCTTGGGAGCTTTGATTTGATTGTTTAACGGCATATCAACTCCTTATGGGTCATTTAATGCCGAAATTTAATTTTCTTGGGAGCGTTGATTTGATTTGATTGTTTAACGGCATATCAACTCCTCATGGGTCATTTAATGCCGACATTTAATTTTCTTGGGAGCTTTGATTTGATTTGATTGTTTAACGGCATATCAACTCCTCATGGGTCATTTAATGCCGAAATTTAATTTTCTTGGGAGCTTTGATTTGATTTGATTGTTTAACGGCATATCAACACCTTATGGGTCATTTAATGCCGACATTTAATTTTCTTGGGAGCTTTGATTCGATTTGAATGTTTAACGGCATATCAACTCCTTATGGGTCATTTAATGCCGAGATTTAATTTTCTTGGGAGCTTTGATTTGATTGTTTAACGGCATATCAACTCCTTATGGGTCATTTAATGCCGAAATTTAATTTTCTTGGGAGCGTTGATTTGATTTGATTGTTTAACGGCATATCAACTCCTTATGGGTCATTTAATGCCGAAATTTAATTTTCTTGGGAGCTTTGATTTGATTTGATTGTTTAACGGCATATCAACTCCTTATGGGTCATTTAATGCCGACATTTAATTTTCTTGGGAGCTTTGATTTGATTTGATTGTTTAACGGCATATCAACACCTTATGGGTCATTTAATGCCGACATTTAATTTTCTTGGGAGCTTTGATTCGATTTGAATGTTTAACGGCATATCAACTCCTTATGGGTCATTTAATGCCGCAATTTGATTTTCTTGGGAGCTTTGATTTGATTTGATTGTTTAACGGCATATCAACTCCTCATGGGTCATTTAATGCCGACATTTAATTTTCTTGGGAACTTTGATTTGATTTGATTGTTTAACGGCATATCAACACCTTATGGGTCATTTAATGCCGACATTTAATTTTCTTGGGAGCTTTGATTCGATTTGAATGTTTAACGGCATATCAACTCCTTATGGGTCATTTAATGCCGCAATTTGATTTTCTTGGGAGCTTTGATTTGATTTGATTGTTTAACGGCATATCAACTCCTCATGGGTCATTTAATGCCGACATTTAATTTTCTTGGGAACTTTGATTTGATTTGATTGTTTAACGGCATATCAACACCTTATGGGTCATTTAATGCCGAAATTTAATTTTCTTGGGAGCTTTGATTTGATTTGATTGTTTAACGGCATATCAAATTCTTATGGGTCATTTAATGCCGAAAATTAATTTTTGGGAGCTTTGAAGTAAAAAAAATAGGATATATGTTATTCTGCTTTCACAATTGAATACTTGGTAGATGATACTCAGCTTTTGTGTTTATAAGTGTTTTTGTGGACATGATTACTAAAGGCGGTGATATCTATGTTTGATATTGTAGTTTATTGAAGTTATATTTTGGAATACAATTTGATTTAAGAAACTGGAGGATATTATATGGGTTCATATCATGATAGAGATCTTTCACGTTGGTTGTTTGGTTGGTTGATTTTCTTTGGTGGTGTACCAACCTTGAATGTCGAAATCTAAATAGTTTGTACATAATTTTATGCTTTCTACGACATATATTTGGTACATAATTTTATACTTGCAGAGTAAAGGTACGTTTTTTTAGATATACTGTATTTTCCGGCTTATAAGACGCTGTGACTAAAAAGACGCGCCCTAATATTGGAAAAGAAATTCCAAGAAAAAAAAGTAATTCCCATGCAACAACACATTCATAATGCGTTCCTCACATACTGGTTCCACGTATTGTTTACATTAATTCACGCGTCAGCTTTTGTTTGTATGGCAATGACATACTAGTCAAGAGAAGAAAGGCTCCCACTGCTGCTAGTAAACAGAGCATGTTTAAACTTGTGGCTCGGCTCCAAGAAGGTTTATAGTCTTGGAAATACTTGTAACAGCTAAGTACTGAGGTTACATCATATAAAGGGCTGAATTAGATAGATAGCTAACATTATAGTGTAATGACTCAACATACAAATCCACGTCCCTATCAGGCAAGCCAATTAGGTGAGCGTCTAAGCTTATTAAGCCTGGGCGTTGGCTTTCATTCATCTTGGAAGACGCACACGTATTTTCAAGGTATTTTTTTAGGAAAAATGTGCATCTTGTAAGCCGGAAAATACGGATGGTCATTTTACTATAAAAATATATTTTTATAAAATATTGTGTTGCATCGATTGTCATTTTGCTATGAAATTGTATTGTTGGTCATTTTATTATAAAAATGTACTTTTGATTTTTGTTGGGGGTTCACTATTTGCCCATAGCTGGAACCCTAACAGGTGCTACTACACCGAGTCAAGGTGGACCTGGGAACAACAGCAATTATCCGAGGTAGTTTCATGCTCCTCAAAACCACAAATCTCCCGATGAAAGGATTTACTGCCCTATGTAGTTTATCGTCAAGCCCAAGACGAAAAAGTGTTTAGGAGAGCACACATGCGTGAATATATACACAATGCGACAGTCCTGGTGAAAAAAGCTGTCAGAGATGAACTTACTTCTTAATTTTGGAACGCGAATGAACTAAATACGATTCGACATCGCATCCACGCCAGAAGTCAATTCTCTATACAAATTGGTATAGCTTAATTGGAGTGCCCAACTGCACCCGCAGTACTCCCCTGATTTTGCAGCGGTTTGCCAATTACTTAATTTTTTTTTTTTAAGCGTATCACCCCAAGCAAGGCTGGAGGACACTACCACGCAAGGGGTTATAGAAGTGTTGGAGGAAGAGCAGATAGGAGTGGTAAAGGAGAGGATGTGGAGAAAGAGAAAGACAGTGGATCGATCAAGGCAAGGGGGTTACAGAAGATTTGGAGCGAGAGCAGATAGGAATGAAAGGTGAAAGCCGACGGTTATCACCCATGATGCGAGCAGAGAGGGGGTTTGGCACAGCCTGAATCATAATGTGGCCTCAGGGTTGCCCACCGGAGATGACTGCAGGGACACCTATCCATGCGCGACATGGCACTACAGACACCCCGATATTATGCAACTGTTGATCAGAGTCCATACAATAATATCTCAATGAGAAGCGATTAAATTCTCTGGTCAGATGATTCTATGCTCTGGTAGAATGCAATGGTCTGAACTGGGAGAAACAAGGAATATAACTCATCTAAACGTTTGCCATTGAAATAGCGCTAGAGAATTCATCTGTAGGTGACAGGCTGTATATTGTGGTGGGGGTAGCCATTCATCACAAGACTGTGTAAAAGATTTTGAAAAGTGGGGATCGGTTCCATCCCAGATATGCCAGCAATATCTAAAGTATGGAGAGCACCCAAACATTTGCCATGGAAATAGCGATAAAGTAGAAATAGGCTTGCGACGTTGCGTCTGTAGGAAATATAATGCACAGTGGAGAATAATTCTTTCTCCACAAAACTGCATGAACGATTTGAATTCCATCAAGACTGAAAAGTGAGGATTGGGAAGCTCCAGGCCAGACATGGCTGAAATGTCTAAAGTATGGAGAGCATCTGAACATTTGCCATGGAAATAGCTATAGAGTATAGATATGTTTCTGACGTTGTGTCTTTGGGGAATATAGTACAGAGTGGAAAGTAAGTCTTTCTCCACATGACTGGATAAACAATTTTGAATTATCTCAAGACTGAAAAGTGAGAATATTGGGCAGTCACAGCGCAGATATGCCAGCATACTCCATTTTTACTTACTTTGTTCAAATCAAAATCCTCAAATAATTAATTGAATCATAACCCGAGTCGTCCTTTTATGAGAGAAATTTACTTCAGAGGTGGCGTAATCTCATAGAAATCTAATTAAATTATTCTAGTCACTGAATAATGATATAAATGAAATTCTATGTGTTATGTAGGATCTACCTAATCTGCATAGGTGACTACCAACTATATAAATAATCACGAGATCCAACTAGAGACTCTGATCGACTGCGACTAGTCAACACATTCTCCAGGAACGTCTTCCCAGAAATATACAGAAATACTATATGTACTTATTGTGTACACTTTCTTGTTATAATACATTCTTGTTCTAAGTACATTTTGTGTTGCATTATTATTCCATGCAATAGGCGAGATTCAACATTGAGTCAAGACTCAACACTATGAATACAAGATTTTATAAAATGGAAATACTGAAAAAGGGCATAAGACTAATAGAGAGATAGGTGAATACCAAATTCTTTTTAAAAAAATCATATCGCCCCAAGCAAGGGAATAGTTACTAAGACGCAAGGGGGAACTGAGTGTTAGAGAATATGGGAAAAAATAACACTTTTAAGGAGAGAACAATAAAAGAAAAAGAATTAAGAATACAGAAGATATCGATTAATATTGGATTTAAATATTTGAAGATCAAAATTGTCTGGGAAGCAAGAGAGTTCCCCAAGCGAGAAGTGCGACAGAAGAAACTCTGAGCACAGAACTTAAAGTTACACCTCGTTTAATCGGTAAAATAATGAGATCTGGCCTTCAATCCAGTACTTCGCTTAAATTCATAATCTAGATTCATTCGAGGAAAGTTCCTCAGCACAAATACCATGAACATGTTTATAGAAAAGCATAGAGAAACTACGTTACGGCGGTGGGAAAGTGACTGAAGCAGAGATGCCAGGTCAGGACCAATAACATTGCAGATTCTTCTTTGGATTCTTTCAATATATAGCAAGAGAGCAAGATCCTATGTGGCAGCAATATTCAAAGCAATAACGAACGGTAGTCCTACAAATACGTAAGATATATTCCGGCGATAAAGAGTGTCTAGCCTGATACGGTGAAACAACTTGCCTTGCTGCAGACCTAGCAAATTGATTCATATATTCTTTTTGCTTCTTGTCAGCGGGAAATGTTAATCCAAGAACGCGCGATAAGCCACTGCCGTGGAGGTTAGCATCATCCATGCTGATGGAAGGTAAAAATGGTTCTCTGAGACGATTAAAAGAGAAACGTTCTTAAACCAAACAAGAAAAACAAGTTTTTCTTACTACTTATAGATTATCAGGCCACAGACGCACTACGCTTGTGTTGCTTCTGTGATTTCCATAGAAAGTCGGCTTTTCTTATAGGTTGGAGTCGTCAGCTTCATCCGATTTTGAATTTAGAGTTTTCTTACTCTAGTTGCCAACCAATGTATGAGAGCCCAGTCTGAGTTTCTGTTTAAGACATAGCTGAGAGGAGAAGAAATGGATTTATACCTTTCCAGGGGTATTCCTCCGAAAGTGATCGCAATGACCTCGACCGGAATTTGAACTCGACCTGTTGATCACACTTTCGGTACCGATAACCACTGAACGACGCGCATATATCCCAGACGCTAAAACCCTATTGGAAAATGAATCATAGCTAACAGGAAATGATTGACTAAACTTCATTAATGCTTAAAACAACTAAAAGCGAAACGTAATGGAAATAAGACAACACTATATCGACGTTATTAAATATAAGCGTTTGAAACTGTAACTCTGTTAATCATCTCCAGTGAAGTCTCGCCAGTTGACGTTAACCGGCGGTAATAAGAGAGAAATGAACTCAGTTCTTGAGAGCAAGATGCATAGAAAAGCTTTCAGTCGGCGCAACCGAATTCTGCTTCATCAAACGAAATTAAATGATAAAAGAATGAAAATTGATTGGTGCTTTTGTTTGGCTATTTTTTTTATCACTGTTTTAATTGGTCGACATTACCGTCATAGTCGTCGTCGTCGCCGTCGCCGTCGTCGTCGTCGTCGCTGTCATTGAGATTGCTTTCTTCTTCTAACCCTTAATTCTTCACCTTGTTTTCTTCTTTTCTTTCTATCTTTACTATCATTCACCATCTTCCTATTTCTTTCTATCTTTTTCTTTCTTTCTTCAATTTTTCTTTTTTCTTCTCTTCTTTTTCTATCATCCACCATCTTGCTCTTCTTTCTTTCTTTCTTTTTCACTCTTAATTCGTTAATTTTCCTTGCCTCTTCTTTCTCACTCTTTTATTAAGATTCACCTTCCATCTCTTTCTGTCTTTTTTCTTTTTTCTTCTCCGCTTTCACTCTTTTACTATTGTTCACCATCTTCCACTTTCTTTCTTTCTTTCTTTCTTTCTTTCTTTCTTTCTTTCTTTCTTTCTTTCTTTCGTTCGTTCGTTCGTTCGTTCGTTATTTCTTCCTTTCTTTTTCTTCTCCTTTTTCACTCATTTATTATTATTAATCATTTTATCTTTCTTTTTTCTTCTCCCCGCTCATTCTTTTGCGATCATTCACCAACTCCCTCTTTCTTTCTTTCTTTCTTTCTTTCTTTCTCCTTTTTCACTCATTTATTATTATTCATCATTTTTATTTTTATTTTTTCTTCTCCCCGCTCATTCTTTTGCGATCATTCACCAACTCCCTCTTTCTTTCTTTCTTTCTTTCTTTCTTTCTTTCTTTCTCCTTTTTCACTCATTTATTATTATTCATCATTTTATCTCTCTTTTTTCTTCTCCCCGCTCATTCTTTTGCGATCATTCACCAACTCCCTCTTTCTTTCTTTCTTTCTTTCTTTCTTTCTCCTTTTTCACTCATTTATTATTATTCATCATTTTTATTTTTATTTTTTCTTCTCCCCGCTCATTCTTTTGCGATCATTCACCAACTCCCTCTTTCTTTCTTTCTTTCTCCTTTTTCACTCATTTATTATTATTCATCATTTTATCTCTCTTTTTTCTTCTCCCCGCTCATTCTTTTGCGATCATTCACCAACTCCCTCTTTCTTTCTTTCTTTCTTTCTTTCTTTCTTTCTTTCTTTCTTTCTTTCTTTCTTTCTTTCTTTCTTTCTCCTTTTTCACTCATTTATTATTATTCATCATTTTATCTTTCTTTTTTCTTCTCCCCGCTCATTCTTTTGCGATCATTCACCAACTCCCTCTTTCTTTCTTTCTCCTTTTTCACTCATTTATTATTATTCATCATTTTATCTTTCTTTTTTCTTCTCCCGACTCATTCTTTTGCGATCATTCACCAACTCCCTGTTTCTTTCTTTCTTTCTTTCTTTCTTTCTTTCTTTCTTCTCTTTTTTCTCGCTTTTATTCATCATTTCATCTTTCTTTTTTCCCCTCCTCGCTCTTCACCATCTCCCACTTCGTTTCTTTTATCAAATCTCACATTCCTTTTATTTCTCACTTTTCCCTCTGTTCTTTCTTTTTTCTCTTGTTCACATTTTTATCTTCATTAGTATTCTTTATTTTACTTCTATTATTATTTACTCGGGTTTTCTTCGTCCTTTTCTCCTCCTCTTCTTCCTCCTCTCTATTCTCACAACTCTTATACTTTTCCTTCTCTCTCAATCATACATTATTTCCCATCATTCCAAAAATCTTTTACCCTTTCCCCAATCGTCACTTTTTCCTGAATGATTTGGCTCTTATTTTTTGCCACGTCATTATCCTCGCCTATTTCCTGACTAACCTAATTCCAGGTGCCAGCCACTCGGTCTTTGGTGCGCTTTCAGATATTCAGCCAATTGACTGGACGTGACATTACAAAACTTGACAACACGAAAACCAACGAAAAGAAAAAACATTGAAAAAAAAAATCACTTAAAATGTTGCCTCGTCAATGTACATATGAAATGAAATGAAATCAGCGCAAAACGAAATCAAATTTAAATGCAGAAATTCAATCAAATTTATCTGTTTTAGCCCTGAATCTATTTCATCGCTTCAGTTTTAACAAGAAAGAAAATGGCGTCTACATAATCTTGAACGCAAAACCGAAGATAGAAAAGTAAATCTTTGGCTCCTTTTAAAGCAGCAGAGACCAGGCTGATTTCATATTTCTATGAACAGTTTAGGAAATATTTTTCAGTGTACGAGCAACTTTATACAGTATTATAGAATTTATCTATATTACTTTAGACATTATTTTAGAATTTATTATTTTATATTACTTCATAAAGTATTAAATTACTTTAGACAGTTTTATATAGACATATATATATATTTCTTTTTTTATACTTATTCATTTTTAAATTTTTCATACTTTTTCATTTTTTAAATTTTTTTATACTTTTTAATTTTTTATACTTTTTAAGTTTTTAAATTTTTTTATACGTTTTTAGTTTTAACTTTTTTAATACTTTTTAAAATGTTTTATATCTTTTTAATTTTTAAAATTTCTTTTATACTTTTTTAATTTTTAAATTTTTTTATCCTTTTCTATTGTTCAAAATTTTTTATATTTTTTCTTTTTTTAAATTTTTTATACTATTTCTTTTTTTCATTTTTTTATACTTTTCATTTTGAAAAATTTTTAATACTTTGTAATTTTAAAATTTTTTATATTTCTCTATTTTTTAAAGTTTTCTATACTATTTTATTTTTAAAATTTTTTAAAAATTTATATTTATTTTTATACTATATATATTACTTCATACAGTATTATGTATTTATATTTTATTCATTTTTGTTTCGGTTTTATTCTTTTTAAGTTTACATACTTTATATTTTTTTCAATGTTTTTCTCTTTTCATTTTATTTATTTTTTATACTTTATATACATTTTATACTTTATATTATTTTATACAGTATTATAGAATCATTCTTTTATATACTACAGCACATACGTAAAATAGATCTTTAGGTTATGAAATCATGCATCGGATTGCTAAGGCTACCAGTGCTTTCGGCAAACTTTGCCATCGCTTGTAGGATAAGCGGGGTATCCGACTGGATACGAAAATTCAGGTTTACAGAGCTGTTGTCCTTGCCATACTTTTGTACGGCTCAGAGTCGTGGACTCCATACAGGTAACATATACGCCAGCTGGATGTTTTTCCATAAGAGCTGTCTGCGTGCCATCCGTGGAGTTAGCCTTCAAGACAGGACATCCAATGTAGACCTGTTTAATATTAGAGGAATCGAGACTTTCCTCATAGAGTCTCAGTTGCTGTGGACTGGTTATGTCTTGATGATAGGATGCCCAAAATCCTAATGTACAGCCAGTTAGATCAGAGCTACAGGAATGTAGGACGCTATGCCTTTGTTACAAAGACAAGCAGAAGAGCTACTTGTCAGCTGTCAATATACCACATAAAACACTCGAGCGCTAAGCCCTGAAGCGGGTAGAGTGGAGATCAACATGTTTTAGTGGATTCAGCGATTTTCAACCTGATAGTCTGAATCGTCTTCAAGAAGCGAGAGCAAAATCGAAAAGGTCAGCTAATCTAACAGTGATCTCATTCCACAATCCTCACTCTTACTCCATATGCGGCCTCCTTTGCAAATCATCTGCAGGTCTTAAGTGCCACTTAAGATTGTCGCACAAAATTCATAACTGAATCAGTTGGTTAAGTTGTTAGATCCTCATGCGTCGAAACCGACGGGAGAATACATTATATATATATATATATATATATATATATATATATATATATATATATATATATATATATATATATATATATTACTTTATCTGATATTGTTTGTCCGATACCGATGTTTTGAACTTTTTTTTTAGCGTGATTGAAGTATTGTTTTCCCAATTAGCAAAACATATGCCGATTTCCGCTATGTAAGCCATCTTTAAGCCCGTCCAAATGAGCTTGCATATAACTCCGTAAATTCGCTTATCGATTCTAAGACGATCTTTTGACACCAGAATCAATTTCAGGAGTAATAAAATCTAGGACCAATATTTGTATAAGTAGCCCTGATAAATATCTGGTGTTGTGGTTCTGAATTATTCTGACTATATAAATAAAATGTCGTCTCTATTCGACGACACTGGGCAATTTCGGAAAATAGGTTATACAGCATTTGATGACACCGAAAACGGAATTTAAATTTCAGAAGAGATTTCTTGAATTTCATAACAACATGTTCCCCTTAAAGAGGGTATATGATAGAATTGTTGGCTCCCAGTGTCTTAGAATGTATCGTTTGCTGAAAGTTCATAAAATGAATGTTCCACTTGGGCCTATTTTGTCTATAGTGGGCTCTGTCCAGTATGAGTTGGCCAAGTGGTTGTTTGAAGTTCTTCATTATATTTTGCAGTGTTATTCTGTGTATTGTATTCTAGACTCGTTCCAGTTCGCGTTTGATATGACTTTTGATATTTGTAATCTGTTCACGAATGTCCCTGTTGACGAGACTATTGTCATTTGTTCTTACTATTTGTATCGTGGCCCCTTAAAGTTTCCGTCTTTTCCTGGGAGTGTCTTCGTCGAGGTGATGTAGATGTCTACTAAAACTGTCTCTTTCAACTTTGATAATAACATCAACAATAGTATCAACAAATTTATGG
This sequence comes from Acanthosepion esculentum, assembly GCA_964036315.1. NCBI lineage: Eukaryota > Metazoa > Mollusca > Cephalopoda > Sepiida > Sepiidae > Acanthosepion > Acanthosepion esculentum. Next base: position 44,518,568 of record OZ038513.1, on the reverse strand, counting down.
GGTAGCGATGGGTAGTCCTCTGGGCCCTCTAATGGCCAACATTTTTGTAGGGTTTCATGAGAGGCAATTGTTTGATAAGCTCCCTAAACCACACTGCTATTTCCGTGATGCTGATGACACTTTTACATCTTTTACATCACATAACGAGGCAGATAGGTTTTTCCAACATCTAAACGGTCCTCACCCCTTACAATTTACGATGGAGATGGAGAATAATAATTACCATATTTTTTTCTCACCAGCGTATATAGGAAGCCCACTTTTACTGGGCTGTATGTCAGCTGGGACTCGCTTGCTCCTAAATCTAGGAAAATTAACCCTGTCAAAAACACTTACTCATTGTGCATTGATATGTTCGGAGTGTAAACTTCATGCTGAACTTAAGGGAATTAACAATAACTTTTCGTCAACGGCTATCCGGAAGGACTCATTAAAATAAAATAAAAACATTAGACTTAGAATTTGTAAGTTTAATGAACGTAAAATATTTGGTCCACCTAAGTGTCCTGTCTATATGAAATTACTTATAGTCAATCATATGCTGATAAGATCTCCTCATTTGTCATACGCTGCTTCAATTCTGTAGAAGTACGGAACATCTTTCTACTAGGAGTGCTTCCCCATCTGTCCGTTAGGATGCCTTGCCCACCAATCAACAAAGATCTGTTATTTATCGTTTTAAGTGTCGGTGTGAGGCTGACTATATGGAGGTGCAGATTGCACATGTCTGGCTTTATACGTTGATATGCTCCATTAGAATCCGAGGATTCACATGTGCATGAGTCTGCTATCAGGAAGCATTTATTGAGTTCTGTCGCTTGCGGAGATCTTCTTTGTGCTGCGCAGGCCTCGTACGTAACACCATATTAACATGTTACGTTGTTATCAACCCGTCTCGCCTGACTCTCTGTAGGCAGAAGGAGCTGAAACATAAACAGGCACTATTCGGCGAGTTTTTGTCTTGTTTTGGGCAACTTTAATTTTTTTTCTTCCCCCCGACGTTGCCTCTTTTAGATTTGTTGAAACGAAGGGTGCTTCCTTTCAGAATTTTTTCTAAATTCCGACGGTTTTTGTTCTGACGAATCATCGGGCGACAACTACCATAACATTTCTATTTTTAATCGAAACAATACTTTTAGTATCCGACGTGTAGCACTAAAATATTTTCATTATATATATATATATATATATATTGGCTCCTGAAAAATTAATTTCGGTTGAGCTCTTTGGTTTGAGGTGTGAGTTTGTAAACAGTGACTATTTAAGCTAATATTGCATGACTCTTCGGCAGAATCGAGTCACTGTCATTTCACTGTGTGTTTATCTAAATCTAAAAATAAACACGCTAAAATTCACATTCATGCCTGCCGTGCGCCAACGGCTTAGTGGTAGAAGTTCCGACTGACGCAAATTCAGTCGGGTTTCGATCCTCGCTAGAGGCAACCGGACGTCTAGCCACACTGATGAGCTGCGAAACAGTCTGTCTGTGGATGACTATATATATATATATACATACACACACACACACAAATTTATTAGAGTAATTTCCCTAATAAATGATTTTTATCACCAGTTACCAACTATCGCCTGAGGAAGTACAATCATAGTATTGAAATATGAAAGCTTCTTATTTCTTATAATAAAAATACTATAATAATATTTTACATTACTTTGTCTTGAGCACTTTTTAAAAAAGTAAATGCTACGACCTGTAGCTTTTTACTTCATCTGTTTTTCTCTTACTTATATATATATATATATATATATATATATATATATATATATGATGAATTGGATCGGATTTACAATTCCAATATGTGTATGTATGTATATATATTTATATTTTAGATATATGATTGCATATTTATGTGTATATTTACCACTAATATATATATATATATATATATATATATATATATATATATATATATATATATATATATATATAATTGCTATAAACGTTCAGTTGTTACCGCTATTTATTTTATTTTATTTTTTTAAACATCGAAACTGGTTCCATAGCCAAACTGGTAGAGGCATATATTGGCTTAAAAAGTGCTTTCCCTCATGGCAAAAAAGGAAGCAGTTTCGAAACCTGTCGGAGGCACCTTTTTTCTTTAGGAAGACTTCTCAATTTAGCCCGGTTAATATTAATTTCACTGATTAATGAAATAATTAAAAGAACAGGGATAGTAACTCACGCAAGTGTTGCCACTAAAAATAACCTTTATCATAATAAAAAATAATGTCGGATTAAAAAAATCTTTATATATATATATATATATATATATATATATATATATAAATTGTCCAAAATATTATTAATGTCTTCAGTAATGTTACCGGCATTCATACTTTTGTTTCGATCTTCAAATCTATACCAGAACCATTTAGAGAGCGGTGAATAAGTTTAAAAAAGAGGAAAACTGGCTGAGGAGGTCACAACAGCAAGAGGCATCATCATTTCAACTTAGAGCTAAAGAGATCAATTAGAAAAGATCAAACTCAATCCATAAGACGTTTGCCACGGGAGACAGGAATCTCAGCTATGAGAGCCCGAAGTACAGCGAAAAAAGACTTGAAAAAGAAATGGGACGTGAAGCCTGTGATGCACCTTGTTACTCCCGGACAGAAAGTTTGAGAGTTAGAATGGGCGAAAATCATCTTGAATAATTTGGAAAATTATATATATATATATATATATATATATATATATATATATATATGAACTTAATTTCAATATTTCATGAGCTTCCAATCCTTAGTTATGATTACTTAATGATGAACATGTCATTTTTGTTTATGATCGATTTCATCACGATTCGTCTGTTAAGCTTTGAAAGTAATTATACATTCTTATTGCTTAATGTAAGATACAGTAATGTCAAAAATACCCCCAGAGAATTCCTATTAGAAATCTTTAATCATTTCTAAAATACAACGGTTCAGAAATTAATCTAACAATTGGACAATTTTGCTGTTACACCCAGTGTGTGTGTGCGTGCTTCTTTGTGTGTGTGCGTGCTTCTTTGTGTGTGTATGTGTATATATATATATATATATATATATATATATATATATATATATATATATATATATATTATCGGTATGGCTGGTAATTTATATGCAGTATATATTTGAAATATTTTTTTATCCTTGAGATGTATTTGTTGTCTAGTGCTTCACTGATTCTGTGAGTAATGACAGGTTATCAGCAGTGGGCCGAGCCGACCGAAATCCGTACTGCTTGCCGCTCAATAGGAACTTCCAGTTGAGGTGATCAACAACATTCTCGTTGATTTTGATTATATATATATATATATATATATATATATATATATAAAAGGCAGGATGTGTGTGGGTGTAACGAATGCACGGCCACAATTCTCAACGGATTTGCACCAAAATTTACATGCACATGCTCCAAGTTAGTAACCTAGTCAAGACCGACTTTGCATTTCCCAACTCCCATCGATAGTGGAAATAATCGATTTGTCATGCTTCTACGGTAGTTTTCATGTAGTTTGCGGCCATTTTCCACTGGCCAGAGTGAGAACCTATAGCTGGCTGCTACGAATAGGCAGGAAGATTCTATTGGCCAGCGTGAGAGCCAACAGCTGACTGACACGAATGTTAACTAGCATGCTAGCATGCAAAAAAAATCGATAGCTGCATTCGTCACAAGTGGGAAAAATTTAAAGGTAAGGAAGGGCAAAAATATTTTAAGTCAAGTGATAGCGATTGCTGTATAAGTCGTACGATTTTTGAATCAAGCACGGGCAACGCCGGGCCATGCTGCTAGTATACACACACACACACACACACACACACACACACACACACACACACACACACACACACACACACACACACACACACACATATATATATATATTAAAATGAAATGCAAATTAGCCAAATGCAGATTTACGTTGACTTTTTAAAAATACATTGATCATTATCATTTAGATAGTCAAGTGTAGTGTGTATCTTACGTTTTTTCTGGGCCGTATTAAAGTGTTTCATGAACACGCGTTATTAAAACTTTCTTTGTCATAAACCGATCGTCAGCCACTTAAAATAGGTCACTGCCATTTTTTAATGACAAAGGTTACCAGTTTTATTTTGTCGGACCTGTTTAACTTACCATAAATACAGGGGTAAATAGTAACAAGCATAAATACTTAGGTGGAAACAACGTAGGTCAAAGGGCAGAGCTCTGGGGGACGCCAGCATTAATGTGAAATTTTCTAGAAGCGTGGCCGTTCAATACGTCTGCATTACTCGATTTGTTAAGATCGATTGAATTAAGTCAAATATATGGCCAGATACACCATAGCCCTTGAGCTTGTGGAGAAGACCAGCGTACCAAACCCTGTCAAATGCCTTCAAGATATCTAAAGCCACAGCCCGAGCCTCGTCGTTCTTATCTAAAGTTTGATAGACAAATTCAGTAATAACCATTAATACATCGACGGTTAAACTACAGAAACGAAAGCCATATTGTATATATAAAAGAAGGACGTGTGAAGTGAGATGCTTCAATATTCAGAGTTGATTAGAGCCTGTAAATACTTTGCAAAAAGGTGGGAAAAAGTGAAACTTAGCTGAGCGTCTGACGATTGCTTTATTACTGTGAAACTTTTTTTTAACGCGCGTGCTTTACAAGTTTAAAAAAAAGATCCAGTAAAACGTAACATACACACTTCATATATATATATATATATATATATATATATATATATATATATATATATATATATATATATACACACTTCATATATATATATATATATATATATATATAAAGAGAACGAACAGACAGATTAAGAATTCACTGTTCTTAGCATTTACTTTTTTATTCTAAGTTACTCAACTTCGCCTGATGATGGAACAATTTTTAAGTTCCGAAACAGAACTTTTTGTGTAGCGATGTAAAATATTTTTTAATATATATATATATATATATATATATATATATATATATATATATATATATATATATATATATATTAAAACGATCGGTTTTAACGATGACAGGTGTGTCGTTCAGCGCCTTCAATTTCGAATGAAAGAAAAAACTGTATGGATTTTTATTCATTAATCTAACAGATTTTATCAACGTAAACGTTATTTATAGTGGATACTCATATTTGACTAGACGCCTCGTTTATTTATTAAGCAATATATTTATTAATTTTCCTTTACCAGCTTGAATAATGGAGAAATTTTATTAAAGAAAAGTAATGCATCCTCGGGCAGGATTTGAACCGACGTGCTTTAATCGACTCACTCACGAAGAACTTAGCCGATCGATGCAAAACTGAATAGCGCCTTTAAGGAAACATCCATCTCTTCAGGGTCTCTCGAAATGTTCATATCTGCTCAGTATATCTCAATATATCTGCTCAGTATATCTGCTCAGTATATCTCAGTGTATCTGCTCAGTATATCTCAATATATCTGCTCAGTATATCTCAATATATCTGCTCAGTATATCTGCTCAGAATATCTCAATATATCTGCTCAGAATATCTCAATATATCTGCTCAGTATATCTCAATATATCTGCTCAGTATATCTGCTCAGTATATCTCAATATATCTGCTCAGTATATCGCAGTATATTTACTCAGTATATCTGCTCAGTATGGTATTCGAACGTAAACAAATCGATATCTAAAGACGTAATATATTTTTTATTTATTAATCCGACAGTCTGTTTAATAAATAAACAGATCGTCTATTCAAATATGAGTATCCACTATAAACACCGGTTAAAGTGACAAAACAAAATTGTACGTAAGAAAAGTGCGCTGCGACTTTTAAGTTTAGAGATGTAATAAATTAAATTAGCTTAGCTTAGAAGATCCAACGACCAGAGACTAGAAAGTATTTTTTTAAATACTTCGATTGCATATAGGTAAACACTAGTGTTTCGTGGATAGGTTAATATTGGTTGTTTATATTTGAATTTGTAATGTTTTACTTGATTCGTGTATAGATAAATAATCGTCATTTACTTTTGAGTTTATAAACATTTATATCGTTCATTGATAGGTTGAAATTGATCGTTTAAGTCTGTAAGTATTTGCGTAGTTCGTGGACAGGTAAATACTGGTTGCTTATATTTGAGTGTTCTTTCGGAAATAGGTAAATATTCATCACTTAAATTCGAATCTATAAGTATCTACTTGTGTTGTAACCTAGGGAAGGTTACTGAATAGAATAATCACGCGAAGATTGGTAATAAACGATAATACTTAGGACAAGAACAACACATATAAGATTCGCCAACGGCGCGTAGGAGTAGTCAGCTGCTAGAAGTGAGTCAAGTGAATTTCACAATGAATCTCCAACTCTAGGATATCTACCAACCGCCGCACGCGGTCAGATGTGGCACAAGGCCGAATTTAATATGGGGTATCCGAGACCGTAAATCAGCCAAAAAGTCCCCGTAGGCCCCGCATAAAACGGGGTCGGGTAGCTATTTCCCGAGACGAGACTTTGCCCTTCGACTTTCCCCCCCGGGCAGAGAGGATCCCCAGATGAGTCTGAGAGTTTGACCACCACAGCTGGAGACGAATCTCCAACTGCAGACTAACATACAGTATCTACTACTGTATTTAGGTGAATGAAGACATACTCGTTATCGTCCGTAGGTATGCTACAGCAACTTGGTTCAAAGATAAGCCAATAATAGTCGTTTGTATTTGAACCTGTAAGCATTTACTTAATTCGGGTGTGGGTAAATATTGATCATATGTATTTGCGTCTATAAGCATGTATTTCGTTCGGAGATAGGTTTTTATTGGTTGTTTATATTCGAGTTTGTAAGCGTTTACTTGGTATGGAGCTCCTTTTAAGGGACGAGGCGAATATTGAAAGGTGCCAAAGCGTTTTGATAAAGTGCATCACAAAGAACTGTTGGAACTACTAGTTAACCAAGACATATTTGTGAAGGATATTAGATGAATTCAGAACCTACACTGGCAGAAAACTGACTACATATGGATAGAAAATGAATTCAGTAAATGTACAAAAAATTGAAAGGGGCGCAAGACAAGGATATGTCTTCTGAACGGACTTATTCAACCCATACAGTGAGGCGATTCGGATCCATTATTTATGGCCACTCTCTTAACAACATAAAATATGCTTTACTTCCATTATTTACATTATTCGGACTGTTATCCTCATCTTCATTGCCATATTAACAACGTTTCGGCCATTGCATTCTCCGGCCTTCTTCAAGTGATTGGAATTTCGAACTAAACCCTTTATTTCGTCCACCGAGGGGTGGGTGGTGGTAGATTGTTCTAGTTCCACGTGTCATGCCTCTTCCGGATGTCTCAGTTATTTTCGAACCAAACCCTTTATTTCGTGCACCGGGGGTAGATTGTTCTAGTTCCACGTGTCACGCCTCTTCCGGATGTCTCAGTTATATTCGAACCAGTTAATTTCGAACCAAACCCTTTATTTCGTGCACCGGGGGTAGATTTTTCTAGTTCCACGTTCCATGCCTCTTCCGGATGTCTCAGTTATTTTCGAACCAGTTAATTTCGAATCAAACCCTTTATTTCGTGCACCGGGGGGGGGGTAGATTGTTCTAGTTCCACGTGCCACGCCTCTTCCGGATGTCTCAGTTATATTCGAACCAGTTAATTTCGAACCAAACCCTTTATTGCGTCCACCGGGATAGATTGTTCTAGTTCCATGTGCCATGCCTCTTCCAGATGTCTCGGTTATTTCCATTTAACTTCCATCTCAAGTTTTTGGTTCGCCACTCACAACTCTTTGTGACTAGTCACTGGATCTAAACAACGTCCTTATCCACTGGTCCGTGTGTCCTTGAGGACATCTGTGTATGAATTTTCGGGACTTATAAATCTAATGTCTCAGCAATATTTTTTTTACCAGTGCTCATATTGCAATTTTTGTTATTATTGCATTTTTTTTACCAGAGATTATATTGCAATTTTTTGTTGTTATTCATTGCTTCTCTTTAGCACTTCTTATTACTGATTCCCAATCACCTGAAGAAAGCCGGAGCGTACAACGGCCGAAACGTTGTGAGTATGGCAATGAAGATGAGGATAACAGTCCGAATAATTTGAATAATGCAAGTAATCATAATACCTCGTCTCAGAAATATAGACAGATAAAATATGCAGACGACACAATAGGGCAGCCTGATTTGTTACTTCGTTTTTCAGTATGAAAGCTGGAGGTTGACGTGTTAAGTACTGACACCAAAGATTAGATTCATAGCTTTTACCAACTTTTGAGAATTTACATGTAAAAATCGTCTGAAGCAAATGTACAGAAATACCTTATTTCCGTAGGGTTTTCTGCTTAGGAACTAACTTGAAAAATTTACTATTTCAAGGTGTGAAGCGTCATTATTTAATTTAGCTACTCTTTCCACACCTTGAGAATATGCTGGCAAATTCAGCATCTCCAACGTCGTTCCATTCATTAGAACATCTTACAGCTCATTATTTGAAAACCTTTTGCAAGCGCAGGTATAAAAATTCCGTTCTGTGAGAGGTTAATCAAATTCGATCATTGTGTCACTTCAGAGTTGACGGATGTAATTATTTTTAATCGCTTCTTTGGTAGCTCGCTACTTCTGAAACTAACAAAATATATATTTACATTATTTACATTGTTCGGTCTGTTGTCTTCATCGCTATTGTCATGTTCACGACGTTCAGTTCGAAATTCCAAAGAGTGATGGAAGAAAAATATTTCATTCATAGTAATTGAAACCTTAAAACATGCCATTTAAGAAACAATGATGGAATTTTCATTTTTTCAAAATTACGTCCTGTAGATGGCGTCCTCCTGTGCGAATGCATTCTTGAAATCTGCTGTTGAGATTCCTCATTGACTGCTGCAACATCTTAGCTGGGATACTGTGAATTTCATTCTCGTTACTAAAATGTCGAAAAATTTACTTGCTCAAGGTCACTGTCTCGCAGTGTTGCAACTTGCTCATGCCTGGCAATACGCACTTCAAAAATTCCCATTATTTTGGGTCAACCTATATAAGAAGTATTATATATATATAAAAGATTATAATTTATTATATAAATTAATTTAATATATTAACAATAAATAATAATATTAATTTTAAATATTAATACAATAAAATATTTATATATTAATATAAATAAATGAATATAATAATAGATACAACATTATGAAAAGGGGATATCTTGGGCTATCAAAGACATTGACATCGATGGAGCCGAATAAAAAAAATAACTCGCAGAGCAACATCAACCACAGGGATCACATTTAATAAATCTGCACGTTTTCATTTATTAAATCCGCTTCTTCTATGTGCCGTGTCCTTTCAGCATAATGGCTCTCCACAATTTCCTGTCTTTTGTAGTTCTGAACAAATTTTTATCTTTTTGTTATCTCTCCTAAACCCTGTTCCGCCATCCATTTACTCAAACTTGCTAGGTTAGGTTATGCGTTAAACTTTCCTCTGTGTCTCTTGCCCTCACTCTGTCCTGTGAGTATCAAATTTTCTAATCCCTCTTTCCTCATCACCTGCCCTAGAAATATCAACCGTTTCTCTCTGACGTTAAGTATAAGTGTCCTTCTTGTCTTCGTCGTTGCTCACATGTTTGTTCCCATATTTAAAAATGGCTTAACATGAATCATTTTACTAGTGTACATAGATGTTCCATAGAATTTAGGGGTTAAATAAAAGTTTATTTTCATTAAATTAGTTTCATTTCAAAATAAAGCATATACATTTACTATTTCTATAATCAGTTAGTTAAGTGCCACGCGTGAGACACGCATGGGCGATCACGTATCTTTCGATACATGACTGACGAGGCAGAAGATTTTCCTGAAGTAGGTTGCCATTTCTTTTTGTGGTAGACTGGTTGCCAACCAAGGCTAAAGAACTCTGTCCTACTGTTTAACCCATAGTTGGGGGAGAAGAGATGGATTCATACCTTTCCCAAGGTTATTTGGAAGGAAGGATCAGTCTATGTTACATATCTATAAGACTGCCTTTCGCCCCCGCTTAGAATATTGCTGCCACATATGGTCTAGTGCTCATAAAACCCAAAGAAGAATCAGCAATATTACTGGCCCCGATCTGGCGTCTCGACCTCAGTCAATTTCCCGCCGCCGTAAGGCTTCCTCCCTTTGACTTTTCTATAAATACTATTTCTTATATAGGAATAAAGTGTCGCCGCCGACACTTGGGTTTGAACATAGATCGCCAGTGAGCAAACACAGGCGATCCCATTATTGAATGAAGTAGATCACGTGACCATAGAGAAAACGCGTATGGTAGGAAGTCGCGTGACGTCTAGATTGATCGTTATTTCTACCCTATCCTCTATTACTGTTAGGATCACCATTTCTATTCTATCCTCTATTTTCTATACAGACCCCTATTCTCTACTCTATTCCCTATACTATTTCTCCATTCAGGTCATTATACGGGTTACTTGTCGAGCGAGTATTATCGAGTAAGTACTATTAGTGCGAGATTATTCACAGGCGTCAGAACCATCATTATTCAGCGGCGGTACTATAGTTGTATCTGCGATTACGAAAGTGTCAACGAGTATTCGCTGACATCACAAAAACTTTCATGGCAATTGTTCGGATGGGCACTTCGTTATGGTACCTAGACTCTGAATTTAAGCGCAGTGCTAGATGGGCAACGAGGTCTCATCAATTTACACTTGAGCAGGCTGGATGTAAACGTAAATTCTATGCTAACAGTTTCTTTTCTCACACTTCTCACTTGTGGAAAATTCCTCTCGCCTCCATGTTCTCCAGACAACTTTAATCTGCAAAAAATTTAAATATGCAATGCCAATAACTATCTGCTGCTCTCCTGATTTTCTTCTGTTCTCGCTCTTCCTCTATCTAACTCTTCCACACCCCGTAAGCCCTTGCGTTTCTGTGTCTTTATTGCCTTGCTTGGGGTGAACTCGATTAAAAAAAAAATCATCTAACAAAGTCTTTTTTCCAGTTTTTTTCTCTAAAATTTAATAATTTTTAGAACTGTTTCTACATTTCAAGTGTCAGTGTATAATGTGTATCTGGCGACGCCCGTTCGAATATGCCCGTCTGTTAGGACGACCATCTAATCCTTCTACTCTCGCTTAGGTTGTGTTTCTTCAACACCCACAGAACCAATCTGTGATTTTTGATGCAACTATGTTGTGTCGAGTTTAGTTGTAGTTTCTGGAGTGATTAACATTTTGCACAAGGCCCACACGCTCAAATCATCGGTCACGATGACTTGTAAATTGGTGTTAAGCACAATGATCCAAAGAATTTCGTTTACCCAATTTCACTCGAATACTTTGGGTCAACATGTGGTATAGTTTTCTAGCGGTTTCAAATGATGCCGCTCGCTGGTATCACCATTTCCTTAATAGTCAACACCTTGACAAATCGACGATGGTGAGATTCGAACACCGGTCTCATGGGTGGAACGCTAACTTTCAAACCACTAGGCCACGCACCAGAGAGTATTTCTATAATAACTGACCCACTGGTTGGCTTCATAACTCTCAGTAGACAAAACGATTTTCTTTCCGCTTAGGGGGTTCCTTATGAGACAGCTAATATATTCGATTGATTATTTTTTTTTTACGGAATATGAATCCTTTGCGGGTTATTTAAAGCCAGAAAATATTTATAGACTGGAAGATTTTGGTGGGGGAAAATAATATTTTATTGATACAAGTCTTACTAATTAACCCATAGATAGGGGAAGGAGCGGTGGATTCATACTTTACCAAGAGTATATTTCCGCGTAATGAATATAACGAATCCAATTGGAATTGTAACTCAGCTCTCATATTAATAATTTCGAGCCATTACACCCCCGCATCAGGCATGTCTCTCATGGCTTCTGCTATTAATTAGTTGTTAACATTTACATGTTTTTCTTGGTGAACTAACATCGGTTGCAGTGCTGAACTCGTACGTGATATCCATCTTCCTATATGTCGCTGTATCCTAGATACTCACAGATGAAGAGAAGACTGGGGGACTACAGAAGGATGCTGAGAATACCATGGACGTAGTGCGTAAGCAGCGAAGAAGTCTTTAGGAAATAAAAAGGAGAGTCATAACCAGATCTGAAAAAGACAGTTGATGTTTCTTGGACGCATCATGAGAAAGCTAGGCTTGGAGAATTAGACATTCACAGAACACATTGAGAGACAAAAGGGTCAGGTGACACAACCGGCCAACTATCTTGGTAGTTTGAATGAATGGTGGAAGGCAGAGTATGGTAAAAATCGGCAAACCAAAAAAAAAAAAAAAAAAAAAAATTATCGAAGTTAAGCAAGTTCGAGCCTAGTCAGTACTTACATGAGTGACCACTTGGGAATACCAGCTGCTGCACAGATGGTGTAATGGATAATGGCTCGGAATTGTTAATCGGAGAGCCGTGTTCCTAATTTCATTTGGGTTCGTTAGATTTACTTACGCGAAAATACTCTTGGGAAAGTCATGAATCCACCGCTTCTCGCTCCAGCTATGGGTTAATTAGTAAGACTTGTATCACTAAATCATTATTATCTTGAAAAAAAAAAATCTTACAATCTAGAAATATTTTCTGGCTTTAAATAATCTGCAAATGGTTGTTAAGCCGTAGAAAGCGAATAAAAAATAAACAGCCCCCCCCCAACGCCCCCAACCCCCCCACGCCCCCACGCCCCCACGCCCCCACGCCCCCCAACGCCCCCCAACAAACAAACAAAAGAAACGTTACTCAGAACTACAAGGGTTAGGAAGTTGTGGAGAGCCATGATTACCCACGTCCTGAATGCATACGACATACACTGTTTTCTTTGTTTTTAACGAGATTTTCTTATTTTTTAAATATTTTGCTTAGCTTCTTAAAGGCATTTTTCGCTATTTCCATGCACCTTCGGTTTTCGGTGCCGTATTTCCCGTCGTGTGGGAAAACAATTCCGAGCTATTTAAGCACTTGGGCTTGTTTTATTTTGGCATCTTCAATTCGTACTTCGCATCTTGGGCTCACCCGCTTGCTGACAAGATGGTCCTTTCTTCTCGCCTCGAAACCTGCCGAACGGCAACCCTGCTACAATGACCTAGAAGTGAGCTGACTGCTCGTTTATTGGGGAGACTTGCTATCACACATGAAAGTCACTGATGGTGCGAAAAAAAAACGGCTTTGTTAGAAAATAATCAAGTAATCTGAGGAAGGGGCTGAAAATTGGGAGAAAGATTTGTTGTCACTTCATCCAAAGCGAAAGTCGGCAAATATTCCAGATTAGAAAATACGTAAGAAAGAAGACTTAATCGAAAAAGTTTGTTTTTTTCCACAGAAAAGAGAAAGAAAACAGAAAATATGAAAAAAAAAAATCTTTTTTTCACCCAGGTGACTTCAAAGGGATTCAACTATACAGGTGGAGAGGTGGGGGAATTAGGTAGCTCCTACGTGATTAAAGAAATTACAGGTGTGAAGACAGAGAGAGGGAAAGAGGGAGAGAGAGAGAGAGAGAGAGAGAGAGAGAGAGAGAGAAAGTGTGTGTGTGAGTGAGAGTGAGAGAGGGGGGTGAAGAAAGAGGGAGAGGGAGAGAGAGAAAAGCTTTCATTCGTTTGAAAGTATTGTTAAAATTAGTTTCTGTTGGATATGAATAATAATAATAAGACAAAAAGCAAAACAGATAAAAAGATAAATAATTGCAGTATAAATAATAAAGATGATGATCATCATTTGAAAAACAAACAGAAATAGTTAATAATAATAATATATAAAGATATATTCTTTAATATAAAACACAATGTTAATGGACTTATCGGTGACGCAGCCTGATCTCCCCCACTTAAATGATGCGATATTCGGTTGTTATAGTAACAGGCGACATTACACGATGCCAAAAAGGAAACATGATTCGTGTAAATATAACAACGGAATATCTCATTAATAGGTAGGGAAATCAGACAGTTAATTCTTTGCATTTTATTTCTTTTGTTTCGCGTTATATTTCTGTTGAGATATTTTTTAAAAATACGTCCAATGTTTCTTTCTTACGTGCGACAGAGTTAATTATACAGGGGTGCAAAAGTAGGTATACAGTAATGAAAAACAAAACGTGTGCACAAAACTTATTTTATTGATTATGCAAACATATATTAATACGTTTTGTACACGCGTTATCTTTTTCATTACTATATACCTACTTTTGCATCCCCTCGTATTGATAGCACCTTCTGTCTATCTTGCAGAAATTATAAATAATGCAATTGCAAAATAAGTTAAATATAGAATTCATTATTTGACAATACCGAGATGGATCGGATATATCGAGTTCCTCCTAAGGTCCGGAAAGAACTTGAGTCCTAACAGAGGTTCAAAGCAAGAGGCCTCTTTGAGTATCCCTAGAGATGGATCGGATATATGAGTTCCTCTTACGGTCCGGAGGGAACTTGAGTCTTAACAGAGGATCAAAGTAAGAGGCCTTTTTGAGTATCCTTAGAGATAGATCGGATATATGAGTTCCGCTTAAGGTCCGGAGGGAACTTGAGCTCTAACAGAGGTTCAAGGTAAGAGGCCTCTTTGAGTATCTGTTGAGTCTTGACTCAATGTTGAATCTCGCCTAATGCATGGAATAATAATGCAACACAAAATGTACTTAGAACAAGAATGTATTATAACAAGAAAGTGTACACAATAAGTACATGTAGTATTCCTGTATATTTCTGGGAAGACGTTCCTGGAGAATGTGTTGACTAGTCGCAGTCGATCAGAGTCTCTAGTTGGATCTCGTGATTCCTCCCCTCGTCTTCCGGTACCAACCATTATTTATATAGTTGGTAGTCACCTATGCAGATTAGGTGGATCCTACCACAACAGTATCCCTAGAGATGGATCGGATATATGAGTTCCTCTTACAGTCCGGAGGGAACTTGAGTCCTAACAGAGGTTCAAAGCAAGAGGCCTCTTTGTGTATCCCTAGAGATGGATCGGATATATGAGTTCCGCTTAAGGTCCGGAGGGAACTTGAGCTCTAACAGAGGATCATGGTAAGAGGCCTCTTTGAGTATCCCTAGAGATGGATCGGATATATGGAGTTCCTTTTAAGGTCCGGAGGGAACTTGAGTCCTAACAGAGGTTCAAAGCAAGGGGCCTCATTGAGAGTGTAACCATTCATCTTTTCTGGTGGGAGTTCAGAGTTAGCTCAGTGAAGATGAAATGTTACTAACTTGAGATATTGAAAGTTACAAACTAGTTTCTCCCATATTGGGCTGTTAGATCTCGACCAGAAGAGAGATCAGCTACAAGGCTCGGGTCATCTTGATTTTTGGAGGTGCGCACCCATAAACTCTGGTATCATCGGCACAGATATTTATTAACGACCTGAGAATGTTCTTAGTCAGACCGTTAATATAGAGCAGAAAGAGGGTAGAACTGTTGGGTAGACACTTGCATTGATCTTCTGGAATACCGAAGCCTGGTTATTCAGTATTCATTTCATAGCATTTCTGTGGTCTGTGAGAGTAGTGAGAAAGGCGCTGGAGATGTGTGGACATTTGGTAACACGAAAACATAAATAATTCCAAATGTTGTCAACCAATTTATGTAAAATAAGATTATTGATATGTAAGATGATTTTTCACAATTATCACCTTATTGATTCATTGATTTCTTTTTTTACGGCTTATCAACACTTTGCAGTTTATTTAAAGGTAGAAAATATTTGTAGGTCCTAAGAATTTTTTGTCGATTATAATGATGTACTTATACAAGTCTTACTAATTAACCCACACCTGGTGCAAGAAGACGTGGATTTGTAGGTTTCATCAAGGTATTTTCGCGTAAGTGAATATAAACAACTGGAATTCGAACTCGGATCTCTGATTAACAATTCCAAGCCATTATCCATTACATCTGCCAAGCTTGGTATTCTCAAAGAGGTTACCCATCCATTGTTTAACTTCGGTTATCACAAAGGGAATCGGTGTTTGAACGTGATGTGGCCGTAAGCCAATTATTACAGTATATCATTTTTATAGGGGGATCATTTTTTATGCTTTAAGTAATGGACATTGGAGCAAGAAATGATATCTTAACGATCAGAAAAGTCTCAGAACGATCAATACAAATAAACACGTGGCCGAGTTGTTAAAACGTTCACATTCCGAACGTTAGACTCGGGTTCGAATCTCACCCTAGTGGATATGTCAGGGAGGTGACTTCTTTAGGGTAAGTGAGCTCAGCCTTGCTGCAGAGTCCGAAAAAGCCTGAAAATCTATAAGAATTGTTGACCCAAGCCTTGTGAGTGATATCGATTAGCCGTCGAGGGTTGTGCTAGCACGAAGTCAAAAGTCATCATGTCCGAGGGTGTAAGCGTATTGGTCTTGTTCAAACTGTTGACCATGCCGGAATTCTCGCTATGCAGGTGTTGAACAAGCACAACTGTGCCCGATCAGGTGCCTGAACAGAGATTAGCTCGCCGGCCTAGCAGATAGCCGTGCTCGAAAAGAATAACCGGTCCTTACGTGTCGATTTTACGATGAATCAGTTAGTTAAGTATTAATATTAATATTAATAATATTAATAATAATAATAATAATAATAATAATAAAACATGTCTAAAATGGAGTTTCAAATGGATTCAGCAATACAAGTAAAGCACAATACAGCGATTGAAGATGCAAAATACATACAAAAGAAAGCAACAACAAATGCAACCGGCCAGATACAAAAACAATGGCAAGATAAACCGCTTCATGGCTAATACTCTGCCCATAACAAACAAGCTGATGTAGACGAGCCCCGTACCCATCTGTGGCTACGTAGGGCTGGGTTAAAAGCATTAAATAACCCACTGAGGTAGATATGCCGTAAAATAAAATAAACCAAACCAATCTAAACTAAAGAATACATATTCTATTCATACGAATCTATCCTAAAAATGTTGTCGGCATTAAATAACCCATTGAGGTTGATATGCCGTAAAACAAAATAAACCAAACCAATCTAAACCAAAGAATACATATTCTATTCATACGAATCTATCCTAAAAATCTTGTCGGCATTAAATAACCAATTGAGGTTGATATGCCGTGAAACAAAATAAACCAAACCAATCTAAACCAAAGAATACATATTCTATTCATACGAATCTATCCTAAAAATGTTGTCGGCATTAAATAACCCATTGAGGTTGATATGCCGTAAAACAAACCAAACCAAAAAAAGCGCAGAAATGCCTATTCTATTTTTCAGAGATTAAATGAAAGCATATACGTTAAAACACGAAGTTGAAATGCTAGAAAACATTAACACAGAAAAGAACCTTCACTAGCAACAAAATGCATAGATGTGGATAAATTATAAAATCAGTCAAATAATAGAAAGAGCGGTAAGATAAACCTGCGTTTCATTGTCAGCGCTGTATGGACTTGAAGACACATTGCAAATCAGTGTGCTTTCTTATCTTCATTTGTGTTCCTTCAACATCCACAGAGCCGACTTCTGATTTTTACTCTGCCGAGTTGACCTCAGTTACAGTTGAAGAATGCGTTTTCATACCGGATTTATTCAACCTATACAACATGATGATTCTAACAGAAATAAAAGAATTTCTAGGATTTATTATCTGCGGTCATAATCTTAACAATATAAGACACTGAGTTGATGCAGACTCAGAAAGGAAACAGAATGAAGTCTTTGACAATGTAGCTGAGGAATAAAGCATAACGCACTATTGACATCAGAATGCAATGTCGTCAGCAAAAGAGGCAATTCAAATTGTGAGCTACATACTAGGGATGTCAAGATCGATTAAGTATAGAAATTCAATTATTTCGGTAGTGTAGTAAAAGACGACTGCAAACGGGATTCAGAACACCGAATTTTTTAAAAATTTTTTTAAGCATATCACCCCAAGCAAGGCTGGAAGCCACTAGTACGCAGGGGGTTACAGAAGGTTTGGAGGAAGAGCAGATAGGAGTGGTAAAGGAGAGGATGTGGAGAAAGATAGTGGATCGATCAAGCCTAGGGGGTTACAGAAGATTTGGAGCGAGAGCAGATGGGAATGAAAGGTGAAAGGATGTGGAGAAGGGAAGAGGATAGATCAAGGCAGCTGGAGATGTCGATTGACGTTACACTTAAATAGTTGGAGCCTGTATTTGTCAGGGAAACAGGGATAAGGAAGAGAGTTCCACAGGCGAGATGTGCGAGACATGAAGCTATTGGAGTAGAAGAGACGTCTACATCTAACAGTTTCAACGGTGAAGGGGTGGGAACGGGATGCCAGCCTCGTGAGACGTTTAAATTCATGAGGCCTAGGAACCAGCGAAAGCAGCTCCTCGGAGCAATTACCGTGAAAGTATTTATAAAAAAGACAGAGCGAGGCAACGTCGCGTCGGTGAGAGAGAGACCGCAGACGAGATGACAGATCGGGACCAATTATATTGCATATCCGTCTCTGGATCTTATCAAGAACCCTGAGGCAAACAGCAGGGGCTCCAGACCATATATGGCAGCAATACTCCATGCAAGGGCGAATGGTCGATTTATAGATTTGGAGGATCGATTCCGGGGAGAAAAATTTCCTGGCTCGGCACAGGGAGCCAACTTTTCTTGCGGTGGATGATGCAATTGACTCGATGTATTTGTTCCATCTCAGATCAGCGGGCAGCGTGAAACCGAGCAGCCGCAGAGAGGAGTTCTCAAGAAGTTGGTCATCAGACATTCTAATGGGATGCAGGGATGGATCCTTGTGGTGGTTAATAGAGAGCAGTTTAGTTTTAGAGGTGTTAAAGTAACCGTCCATTTCTTGCCCCAGTTCACAACCGATTGGATGCCAGGTTAATTTTGTCAGCATCACTGGATTTGTGTTTGAGGCAGGAGTAAATTGTGGTGTCGTCCGCATAGATGCCGACTTGGGAACCTATGGCGTCAGGAAGGTCGTTCATGAATATGAGGAACAGAGTAGGGCCTAGGATGGAGCCTTGAGGAACACCTGCGTTAGTGGGATAGGAGCTGGAGATGAATCCATTGAGAACGACCTTCAATTCACGGTTTGACAGGAATGATTGTATTAGGTCAAACAATCGACCTGTGATGCCATAACCCTGGAGCTTGCGGAGAAGGCCGGCATGCCAAAGAAAAATATTCAAAGTTGCATTCCAGAAGTATTAAGTTATAGAAAAAACAAAGAAATTAAAAAAAAAATGAAAAGAGTGCTGAACAGTTAAGTAAGTTTTCCTATATAGCGTTTATTATTGGACAGTTTCCTCCCTGATGAAGAAGAGATTTGAAACGACGGGGATGGATCCTGTCGATGAATATTAAAACAATATGTTCAAAGCAGTTAAGAAACAAAAAAAAGGCGTAAGAAAAAATATGAAATATGATGTAACATTTACATAAACCCAGAAATATGCCGCTTAAATTTCTGGGGCACGTTATAAGGAAAGAGGCTTGGCGAATCCTTTCCCTCGGACGAAGCTGGACTAATTACGGTAACCTGTGCTCGATGGCTAGGAGGTCATATCAAGTCAAGCCTTCACCTGGCTCTTTGATGGTATTGTGTAATATTGAATGCAAAGTCTATTGCCGGAATGTGACACATACTATAGTGAGACTGATAATGGGCATTCCATACAAACACTCAAAATTAAATCACCCAACAGAGATTGGCAAGGTATAAAAATCAAGCAAGCACAATCTCAAGTATAAAGACAGCCTATGTCAACATTTGTACTGAGATTTCGACACTACATCACACAACATGGCGTAAAATCAAGCAATCACAATCTCAAGTATAAAGACAGCCTATGTCAACATTTGTACTGAGATTTAGACAATACATCACACAACATGGCGTAAAATCAAGCCAGCACAATCTCAAGTATAAAGACAGCCTATGTCAACATTTGTACTGAGATTTCGACACTATATCACACAACATGGCGTAAAATCAAGCAAGCACAATCTCAAGTATAAAGACAGCCTATGTCAACATTTGTACTGAGATTTCGACACTATATCACACAACATGGCGTAAAATCAAGCAAGCACAATCTCAAGTATAAAGACAGCCTATGTCAACATTTGTACTGAGATTTCGACACTATATCACACAACATGGCGTAAAATCAAGCAAGCACAATCTCAAGTATAAAGACAGCCTATGTCAACATTTGTACTGAGATTTCGACACTATATCACACAACATGGCGTAAAATCAAGCAAGCACAATCTCAAGTATAAAGACAGCCTATGTCAACATTTGTACTGAGATTTCGACACTATATCACACAACATGGCGTAAAATCAAGCAAGCACAATCTCAAGTATAAAGACAGCCTATGTCAACATTTGTACTGAGATTTCGACACTATATCACACAACATGGCGTAAAATCAAGCAATCACAATCTCAAGTATAAAGACAGCCTATGTCAACATTTGTACTGAGATTTCGACACTACATCACACAACATGGCGTAAAATCAAGCCAGCACAATCTCAAGTATAAAGACAGCCTATGTCAACATTTGTACTGAGATTTCGACACTATATCACACAACATGGCGTAAAATCAAGCAAGCACAATCTCAAGTATAAAGACAGCCTATGTCAACATTTGTACTGAGATTTCGACACTACATCACACAACATGGCGTAAAATCAAGCCAGCACAATCTCAAGTATAAAGACAGCCTATGTCAACATTTGTACTGAGATTTCGACACTATATCACACAACATGGCGTAAAATCAAGCAAGCACAATCTCAAGTATAAAGACAGCCTATGTCAACATTTGTACTGAGATTTCGACACTACATCACACAACATGGCGTAAAATCAAGCAAGCACAATCTCAAGTATAAAGACAGCCTATGTCAACATTTGTACTGAGATTTCGACACTACATCACA
Organism: Acanthosepion esculentum; assembly: GCA_964036315.1. Taxonomy (NCBI): domain Eukaryota; kingdom Metazoa; phylum Mollusca; class Cephalopoda; order Sepiida; family Sepiidae; genus Acanthosepion; species Acanthosepion esculentum. The sequence goes on along the minus strand of OZ038513.1, from coordinate 44,497,641 downwards.
CAACATGGCGTAAAATCAAGCAATCACAATCTCAAGTATAAAGACAGCCTATGTCAACATTTGTACTGAGATTTCGACACTATATCACACAACATGGCGAAAAATCAAGCAATCACAATCTCAAGTATAAACGTAAATAAATGTTAATATTTGGATTCAGATTTCGACACGATATCAGCCAACAGGAGTTGTCATATTGCAAAATCGAGTACCCACAACCTCCAGTATAAACACTGTCTATTGTAACATTTGGACTCACATTCCGACACTATATTACCCAACAGTAAAATCAAGCAACCACTACCTCAAGTATAACACGGCCAATTTGGACACACATTTCGGCAATATATCACTGAACAGTGTTTGATATGTCTTAAAATCAAGCAACCTCAATCTCAAGTATAAATACGGCCAATGTCAACATATGAAATCAGATTTCGACATATCACTGAGCAGACGTTGACAAGTCGTAAAATTTAGCAACCTCAACCTCAAGTATAAACACGGCCTATCGCAACATTTGGACTCAGATTTCGGATGTTGACTTGTGGTAAAATCAAGCAACTGCAACCTCAAGTATAAACACGGCCAATGTCAACATTTGGACTCCACACTATATCACTCAACAGGGGTTGACATGTGTTAAAATCAAGCAATCTCAACTACTGGTAAAAAAAAAACGGCCAAAGTCAACATTTGAACTCAAATTTCGACAGTATTTCACACATGTCGTAACATCGAGCAACCGTAATCAAAAGAGTAAATATGGCCTATGTCTAATATCTGATTTATGTCTAAACTTGACTTGTATTTACCCACGGATCCAGATTTTGGGATTACGTAATTGGAAAGAAAAGGAAACGTATACTTAAAATCAGAAAGAGGTCGCTGGTATTTCTGGCACACATAATAAGAAAACATTGGTTACAGCATTCGATACTCAACGGACCCACAGAAGGCAAGATGTCTAGAGGAACCGCAAGTCATATTCGTCACTGGATTGTGTAAATGGTTGGCAGAACTGGAAATGAAAGTAAGGAAACAAACATTAATTAGGTCCATAAAAGATCGGAAGTTGTGGAAAATTAGGAAATTCTCTCTATATAGTATGAATCATATTCAAAAGGTTCACTGTAAAAAAAAAAAAATAAAAGTTTTTTTTTTTTATATATTCATATTTTTTTGAAGGATTGTTTGTCAAGGAACCAAATCCTGATTTTGCTGAAATCGTTTCTGATTAAGAGAAAGAATACAAATTATATTGACAAGCGGTGTTTTGAAACAAACTTGTGCAAGCGTTTGTGGATGAGTAGCCTTTAACCATTACACCAATGGTTAAAGGCTCGGAACTAGAAAGTGGTGAACCGTGTTCAAGTTCCGGTCGAGATCGCTATGTACACTTTCGCACAAATACTCTTGGGAAAAGTATAAATCCATCTGTTCTCCCTTCATCTGTGTGTTAAGCCGTAGGACAGAGTTGAATCTTTAGCCGTGGTTGGCAGCCAATATATAAGAAGCACCAATCTGAATTCAAACGCGCATGCGTCCCTAATGGTTGAACACATAGTTGAACTGTAATCAACCTCCGCTCAGAATAGTTACAACATAAGCCACAGGTTGGTTTGCGTCTTTTTTTTTTTTTAGAAAATCGTGAAAACTGCTAATAGTTGTACAAAATGGGAAGTTGCAGAGAGCCATGATCCTGAAGTGAAGCGGCACATTTTTTTTTAATCAATTCGCCCCAAGCGACATGATAATGCCACTAAGATGCAAGGGGCTACTGGGAATGAAAAAGAATGAAAAAGACCTTAGAATTAAGCGTAAACCCAATCCTAAACACGAAACAAAGGATAAACGTCTACTCCTGGTTAAAAGACTGGGGAAGAAATTCAATCGGACGGGGAAACATATATAGCACCGAGCGGACAAGCATATTTAGATGCGAGCAGCCATGCTGAAAATGAGAAATCACACTGATTTACAGTGTGCCTTCAAACTGAAACACCTCTGACGTTAAAACGTTTTTTTCTCTTGCTGAGAGAAGGAATAGTATTAAATCCGACAGAAAATAAATACACTTCCAATTAAAGATCTTTTTTGTTCACTGGGAAACATGATTAATTTTGTAAATTAATCAATAATGAACCAAGTAATAAATAACACCTGGCTGTCAAACAAATTCATGAATATCTCGGTTGTCTGAGGGTTGGAATCAGGATTTTCCTTCGTGAGAGGTCGGCAGGGGTAAATTCTCCGAGTGTTGATTTTTTTAAGGAATTTTTCTTCCGGATGATATGAAAAACATCACAGAATGTCTTCTTCTGTGTGTCATGTCCCTTCAGGATAGTTACGATCATGGCTCTCCACAACTTCCTGTCCTTTGTCGTTCTTAATAAATGTTGTCTTTTTGGTATCTCTCTCAAACCCTGTTCTGGCATCCGTTTACTCAAGATCGCTACGTAGTTTTTCCTTTTACCACTTGCCTTCATCATGCCCTTTGAGTATCAGATTTTCCAATCCGTCTTTCCTCATTACGTGCCCTAGTAATTTCAACTGTCTCTTCCAGATTTCAAGTATCATTCTTGTTTCCATTTTCTCAAAAACTTCGTCGCTGATCACATAATCGGTGCATGGTATTCTCAGCATCCTTCTGTAGAACCACATTTCTGTTGTTTCAAGTAACTTTGTAGTATACTGCTATTGACTCACAGGAAGTAGTATGCACTCGACTGCCTCATGGGTAATAGCTGTAGCTATTTATAATCTTTTTGACTTCATATGTGAATGAGTCACCTCATCTCCCTGTACCGAAGAGGTTTTATCCCTTTATTATCCCTGGTACTTCTGGGAGCTTTTGTGTCCTCACTATCGTTTCCTCCTTCTCCTTAAGTTATTATCTAGATATAGAAGATCATGATCTTTTTTTCTTTTTTCATAGGAGTGTTCCTCCAACGATTGTTCATCTTCAGAGTCTATATTACTCTCAGTTTTACTGTCATGTTCGTTTTACCATGACGTAACAGTTTCGTCTTCATTACTTTCAGGCTCCCTATAGATTTCTTCATCGTTATCGTGTTGCAATCTAACTTCATCTGCATGCGCTAACATCCCATTTCCATTTTATTCTTTTATCATAGTGTTCTGTCCACTTTGCATTATGAATCTTGCCTCTTGTAGATTAGATTCACTATTCTTTTTGTACAATAGTTTTTTTTTGTTGGTAGCATAGAACATGGTGAATGTGGTTCTAATTTGTCAACCCATGAAGGCGGACTGGCTTTTCCATCTTCCAGCATGTGGGATTGTCCTATAACTTAGCAACAATCTAGGCAGAAATGTTTCTATCTTTTCTTTCCGCTGTACACATATATTTTCAATCAGTCTTTATAGCTTACACCGTCCTTTCTGCTAATCCCTTTGATTGCGGATGGTACGGTGGCATTTTAAATGGTTTGTATCGATTTTTGTGCAACCACTGGCATAGTTCCTTGTTACAGAACTCTGGAACGTTGTCAGGTGGTACTAGCGTATTCTGAATTCCAATTCTTGAAAATATGTTTCACGGTCGAACCTCTTTTGTTATAAACCTGTATTACTTTTGCCCAGCCTGAATCCGAATCTACCAGTATTAGTAATAAACCCACTCCATTAACACGGGCGTAATCCATGAGAACTCTTTAGGCCATGTATGTGTTTTTGTCTGTCTGAATCTTCTACTTTCATTGCACATTTTACACACTTTTATGTATTCTCCTACATCTGTAGAATAGCCTGGACCCCCATGCATTAATCTCCATCGCGTAGAAGTTATTCCGCAATGAACATCATCATGTATACTTTTTATAATTTTGTTCCTTTGTGTTGCTAGCGGAACCACTACATCTCCATTACAGATTACGCCCTTTTCTACGGTTAACTTGAGTTTAACAGCTTTGAAACGCCTTTCGGTCCTTGAGCAATTATTCCACTTATTTTTTTATTCTGAACAATAAACTGTTCAATATGGTATCTCGCTTCGCATCCTCAGCTAATTTGTTTATCGACAAAAATATCAGTTTCGATCCAGTGTAAGAAAGCATCTCTGAATTTCTTCCTCCTCTTTCTCACTTTCAGAAGTGATAAACCTCAATCTCGACAAAGCGTCTACACGCGGAATGGTATTGCTTTTCACGTACTCAATATCAAAGGCAAACGCCATTACCATTAAGGACCATCTGAGAAACCTAGACGACGTTACCTTAGGGAGTTCCTTCCTAGGATTAAATATGAATTCTAAAGGTCTATGGTCGGACCTTAAGTAGGAATATGTTTCCAATCAGAAACTGACGAGCTCTATTTGTCGTCCATATTATGGCCAACGATTTTTTTCTCAATATTTGAGTAGTTCAATTTGGCTTTTGGCAATTTTCTAGAAGGATACACAATGGAATGACCTGTGCTAATATTTCCGAAATTGACTGTTCACTTGCGTCGGTTGTTACTGCTATTCCCCTTCTAGGGTCGAATATTTTCCCCTTCTAGGGTCGAATATTTTTCCCTTCTAGGGTCGAATATTTTCCCCTTCTAGGGTCGAATATTTTTCCCTTCTATGGTCGAATATTTTCCCCTTCTAGCGTCGAATATTTTTCCCTTCTAGCGTCGAATATTTTCCCCTTCTAGGGTCGAATATTTTCCCCTTCTAGGGTCGAATATTTTTCCCTTCTACGGTCGAATATTTTTCCCTTCTAGGGTCGAATATTTTCCCCTTCTAGGGTCGAATATTTTTACTACTGGCAGAACAGATTTGAAATTTTCAAATGCCACTTGTTCTTTGTTCAAATAAATTCCGCGTTCTTTTTTCTTAAAGCAGCAAAAGCTGTCAATTCGGAATATCGCTCTACATATCGCCTGCAGAAATTTACAAGTCTTAAGAAAGATTTAAATTCTTTCTTGTTATAAACTGCTTCAACTTTTAATATTTTGTCCCCTCCAAAAAAAAAAAAAGATAAGAAAAGAAAACTCGCACTTGTGGTTTTAATTCCATACGGCATTTCCGTCAGCTGATTGGCTTGTTTATTGGTGTGTCTTCGTTAAAGTCTTCGGCAATAAGTCAGTTTTAGAAAATATTTTTATACCAGCAAGGGAATTCAAAAAACCATTCCACATTGGGGTTTAGATATAAGTCTGCACATATATTGTTTTACACCTATTTTTATAGTCAACACAAATGCGTAGACCCCCATCCTTCTATCTTAAAATTATTAAAGGTGAGGCCCATTTGCTCTCCGCTGGTGGAACTCGCTCAAGTAGATCTTGTTCCAGTAGTATTTTAGTTTGTTCACAACTCTTAGTAATAAATGGTTTTGTACATTTTGTGCTTCAAAATATGAAGGGGGAGACTTCCCGTATTTAGCTGCATGTCCAATAGAACAATATTGATTCAAATTTTTAACAACCCTTTCTCACTGTTTCGCACTTTTCATACAGTGTTCTTTCCATCTTAATAAGTATATTCACGTGTTTATTGTTGTGACTTCTTTAAAGTCTTCGACAATAGGTATTTGATGCTATGTTGACTTTAGATCAATTTAAGAGAATGTTATCATACCCGCAAGAGAGATCAACATTGGGGATTACACCTATTTTGTAGTCAACATTATGGTTTACGCCTATTTTGTAGTCAACACAAATGCGTAGACCCCCATCCTTCTATCTTAAAATTACTAGCGGGGAGACCCATTTGCTCTCCGCTGGTGGAACTCGCTCAAGTAGATCTTGTTTCAGTAGTTTTTTAGTTTGTCCACAACACTTGGTAATAAATGAACTGGCACTTTTCGTGATTCAAAATAGGAAGGGGAAACATTTTCCTTTAGTCTTAACTTTGCCTCATAGATTTTTTTAACATTCCAGTTTCTTCTGCCATGACTCTATTTATTTTGTTGAATTCATGTTCAATACATCATTTTCTATTAGACCGTGATTCCTGTTGCAGTTCGCCACGATAATTGGTAATACGTCAAAATCATTTTTAGTTCTGCATAGGCTTCAAAATAGCCTAAAATTTTTTCCCGGATCTGTCGAACTGATTCAATTGGACAAGGCTTTTTCTTTAATCTTGGTTTTCCTCATTTCTTCCAGAAATTTCTGGGTATCAACGTCATGTTACATCCCGTATCTAGTTGCATGTCAAATAAAACATTATTGATTCGAATTTTTAACCATCCTTTTTCACTTTTTCTTTTCAATGAAAAGACTTCCATTTTTATTTCTTCTTCATTTTGTTGGACCGTCTTTACCTTTTTCTTTTTGGATTTACACATGCATTTAGAATTATTCGTTTTGAAACAATTTTCACATTTTTTCTGTATTTTGTTTTCTCTTTGAAGGTACACATTATTTTACCGTTTTTCTTTATCAAATATGTGTCCATTTTCTCTACCAAATCCGTAAATTTTGTTTGACTAAATTTTCCAATTAATTCTTGTTGCTGAATAAATTAGACACACTGTTCTAGTCACAGCTTCCCCATTTGTAAATGCATTAGAATCATTTGCCAATACTCCTCATTTTGAAGGCTGTTAGCAAATTCATTTGAATCCGATCCTTTTCGATTGACTGGTTTTCCGATTCCAGTTTCTCAAATCCACAATATTTAACGGCCTGTTTTAAACGAAGAACATCTTCAATCATTGGTCCATTAACTTTCTGAGAAAGATTCATAAACTTAGCTCTCTCTGCATTAACTATTTTTCTTGTGTTCTATTTTTTCACTATTCTTTCTTTTTATGTGCCATGTCCTTTCAGGACGTGGGCGATCATAGCTCTCCCCCTCCCTCTATCCCTTGCAGCTCTCAGCAACCTACTTACCTCTGCTTCCTCCCCCAGACCACATTCTGTCATCCACCTGCTCAAGCTTGTCAGGCATGTCACGCGTTGCTTTCCCTTGTCTCTTTTGTCTCTTTTACCCTCTATTTGACCCACTGAGTATCAGATTCTCCAGGCCCTCCTTCCTCATTATGTGTCCCAGAGACTTCAGCTACCTTTTTATGATGTTAAGTATAAGCTTCCTCCTTGTTTGTAACCTCTCTAAGACCTCATCGTTGCTCACATGCTCGGTCCATGATATCCTTAGCATCCTTCTCTAGAGCCACATCATCGACACCTCGAGTCTCTTCTTCATCTTTGCTGAAATTGTCCAATATTCGCTGCCGTAAATAAGAACAGATGTCACGTAGCAGCTCAGTATTCTTTTCTTTGTTACCAAAGAAATCCTCCTGCCTCGCAATACTATGCTCAGTTTTTGGAATGTGTACTTGATCCTCCCAATACGTCTACGGATCTCAGTGTCACATTTACCATCCTCTGTCAAGACGCTTCCCAGTTGTTTAAACTTCCGTGTCTGCTTGATTCTAGTTTTCCCGACATGCAAATCGCATTTCGGGTTCTTCCTCTTATTGATGACCATGCATTTAGCTGACTTATATCGTCAAACATCAATTCCTTCAGCTGTCTTGGGTGTGAAGTTGCTGATAATTTTATAATGGCCCCACAACCAACAGTTGTCAATAAGGGATCAAATATTTGGATTTCTCCTCCAATTGACTTTAAATCCTTCAGTTATTTTTCTTCTAGATTTAGCTGCTAGTATCCTAAGCCACGCTTGTGAATACTCATAATTAGCCAGTGATAATTGTTCGTTCAGTTCTTTAGATATCGGCGACGCCATTTTAGTGTAAGGTTACTTACTCACTGGTAGCAGTCTGCACTGAACTGCATTCTGGGTAATGTCCGTAGCTATTTATAGTCTTTATGAATTCATATGTAAATGAGTCACCTCAGTCTTATTCATCTTTGAAGAGGCTGTCCAGTACTCACTGCCATAAAGATGAGTTTGTAAACCTCTCTCTTGAGAGGTATACACATTCTGATACTTGCCTGTGGTAGGGATCCGTCCCTGCACTGGTAGTATCATAGCTATGTCTAGCTTAGACCGGCTCTGACCAGCTTGGACAGCTATGACCAGCTAAGACCAGCGGCCCGAATGAAGACACTCGGGTCCCCATTTTATAAAAACGACCTTGTTTCACAACCTGACTCAGTGGTGGTGGGGCAAGTAAATCAATAGACATTCTGATACTTACCGGCCACAGGGACCCGTCCTTGCGCTGGTAGTATCATAGCTTTATCTAGCTTGGACCGGCTCTGACCAGCTATGAGTAGCATAGACCGGCTCTTGCCAGCTTGGACAAGCTATGTTCCGCTAAGACACTCGTTTCTTCACGTTAAAACCTGACCTTGAGTCACAACCTGTCTCAGTAGGGGGGGTCAAGTAAATACATTCACTGCCATAGATGAGAACATATATCTCATAACGGTTTACTACTCTTTTCCTTGTTTCTTACGAAGTTTTTTTTTTATTTCTTCCAAAACTTACAGAATATACACCCCAACAACAATATTTTAGATTGTAAAAAAATTTTTATATCGAAAGAGAGTAAAAATTCACAAATAAAATGAAAAATATTTACTTGACTTCTCAGAGATAACGATTAAAAATTCTTAAAAGGGGATGAAGCCCTACCAGGATTCATTATTGTCGGTCACAATTTTAAAAACGCAAGATATGCAGAAGGCACTGTGTTTATATCAGACACAGAAAGGAAACTTACAGAAGGCAGTGGAGGAAAACGTGAAGAAAGGACTAAATATCAATTGCAAATAGATAGAATGCGTGTTTCTTTCCCAAGAGAAGAGCCCAACGTGCAAAAGTGTTTTTAACAAAGTACAGACAGCGCGAAACTAAAATCTGAAAACGCATTGAGAAAGCCAAAGGTGCCTTCCAAAAGCGACAGTATTACGACAAAAGAAAGTTTCGTTAGAAACAAAGTAAATAGTATTGAACTCTTACATAATATCAGCCCACCCTCTATATGGCAGTGAATGGTGGACAATCTAGATAAAGAGAAAAGACAACAAATATATATATCTACAGAAGGATGCTGAGAATACCTTGGGCGGAACCCGTGAACAACAACGAGGTTTTAGAAAATGGAAACAAAAAGGATACTTATACTTAACATCAAACGGAGACAGTTGAAATTTCTAGTGTACATAATGAGGAAAAGAGGTTTTGGAAAATTTGATGCTCACAGGCCAGTTTGAAGGCACGTGGGGCAGAGGAAAACCTACCTCGTGAGCTTGAATAAATGAATGGTAGAACAGGGTTTGGGAGAGATAACAATAAGACAAAATTTATTAAGAGTTACAAATGACGGGAAGTTGGGGTGATCCATGATCGACAACGTCTTGAAGAGACACGACACACAGAAGAAAAATTAACGAATTAAAAATTCTCATAGAAGAGAAAAATAGGAAGAATTAACACTACAGAATTATTTTTACACTGTCAAATTGTCATAAACGATTTAACTTTTTATGTAAATTTTGGTATGCCTCTAGAGCTACTATTATTATAAATGAATATAAAATAATAATAATGGAAATTATAAATAAAAAATAAAACAATAATATAACAACGTTATATTAAAAAAAATGTTTAGAAATAAAAAATAATAAAAATACTCCCAGCATACAAAAAAACAAAAAACAAACAAAAAAACCTGTTCCTGTCGGAAATACGGACATTCCGCCAAAAATCTCTTCACTACGAACCTTGGTACGGGCAACACGTGTCCAACTTCTCTCTGTTATACCACGGAGTAAATTTCTCCCTTTTATCACATGTACCATAAAACTATCGTAACCTAAAAAACACTCACACCAATATACACAAAAATATAAATAAATTATATGAAATTAACATAAAATTCACCATGCTTTTCCTGTTATTTCTTCACGTTTGATTTTCTGTCAAGTATGCTTTTATCTCTGTGAACACGAAGCTAATTTTGGCTGCTATGATGTAAGTGAAACCCCCACACCATTATGTGACCACCGATATGTACAAAAGACGTACAACCATCCGCACCAGTTTTGAGGACCGTTGAGGGGCATAACAAAAACGACTTATTCAACCACATGCTAAAATGGAGTGTTATTTAAATAGACAAGCTAAAACTTATGACAGTTTGAGGGTGCAAAAATAATCCTGCAGAATTATAGCTGCTGTTTGATGCGTTAATACCTACTATGTTTCTTTTGTCACCTTTTCCCAAGCATCGTGAATTATTGGCTGTTACAATTCTGTATTGTACTGCAACATTAAAAGATAAATATTTAAATGAATTTTTGATAGGAGGAATTATTATTATACAATGATTAATGACCTCGAATTGCTTTTTACAATGACAACACATTCGTCTCCATGATTTTATGATAATTTCAACCCTCCAAGAATTTCAAACCAAACCCTTTATTCAAGCAAGAGTAGATTGTTCTCATCCTGCTGTTCACACGAGAAGAAATATCGTAAGACTTAATTAATCCGTATCGTTTATTAGCTTCTTTCTCTAAACCAGAATATGTGATTTTTGAATCACCCAAACCCAGGGATTTAACGCATGACATTAATACGTTTAGGTAAATCTTATATGGAATACGCCATATTGAAATCTCATATGGAATACGCCATGTTGAAATTATATATATTGAATACGCCATGTGGAAATCTGATATAAAATACGCTATTTTGAAATATTATCTATAGGGATTCCGCCATGTTGACATCTTATATGTAATACGCCATGATAAAATCTTACATGGAATACGCCATGTTGAAATTATATATGGAATACGCCATGTGGAAATCTGATATAAAATACACCATGTTGAAATCTTATCTTATAGGAAATCTACTATGTTGAAATCTTATATGGAATACGCCATGTTGAAATCTTATATGTAATACGCCATGATGAAATCTCATATGGAATATGCCATGTTGAAATTATATATGGAATACGCCATGTGGAAATCTGATATAAAATATGCCATGTTGAAATCTTAACTTATAGGGAATCCGCCATGTTGAAATCTTATATGGAATACGTCATGATGAAATCTTATATGGATTAAGCCATGATGAAATCTTATATGGAATACGCCATGTGGAAATCTGATATAAAATATGCCATGTTGAAATCTTAACTTATAGGGAATCCGCCATGTTGAAATCTTATATGGAATACGTCATGATGAAATCTTATATGGAATACACCATGATGAAATCTTATGTGGAATACGCCATGATGAAATCTTATATGTAATACACCATGTTGAAATCTTACATGGAATACGCCACGTTGAAATCTTATATAGAATACGCCATATTGAAGAATACAGTAGTTGAAATTCGGCGTTTTAAAACTGATGTCTGCTGTTAGATGTTTCCCCTGAAACAGAATAAATGCCTTTTAATACCACCCACCCCAGAAATAACTCATAATCTCGATATAGTTAAGAAAAAGTTTCTATCCACTGTGCCAAAATGGCGTGGTGGGGAGTTGACACCTTAAAACTAAGATTATTTTCCAGCTTCTTCAACCGAAAAACAGTGTATGTCTTTTTGAACTACTATACCCAGCGATTGAACTCACACTCATGTTCTGTTTAGGCAAAGGTTACATCTACTGGGCCATCTTGAAAATCAATAGCCGAGAATTAGAATCTTAAAATTAGAGTCATTAGTTTGATATTACCACAAAGTAGGAATAATGGTATTTCGCACCAAATCTGCCTCGATTCGTTTAGGCAAAGCTTATAACGACTGGGCTACGTTGGAATCTTCTGCAGCAAGAACTTGAGGTATTAAAACAAATATCGCTTGTTCACTGCTTACACTGAAACTGAGTGTATGATTTCTGGCGAAACACATAGCCAAAGATTTAAATATGTTATGGTCCAGGTTAAGAACATGGAAGAGCAACACGAACACAAGAGTAGAAATAACGAAGATATATTACACGGAATAATAATACAAGATGTGGAAGGTGTTATTATGACTGTCAGTCTGGTTTGGAGTGAACTACTATCGGCTCGACTCGATGCGTCCCTCTCTCTTGAGAGGCGTAGTATATATAGTGTTAGGAAGAGTTCATTCTGTAGTTATAGGTAAGGACGCATAACAAAATATTTATGCGTGTGTGTGTGTGTGTATAAAATTATGTGACTTCCGCCTGGCTATCCCACCCTCTAAAGTAGCCATACTTTGAGTGCTTGAAAAAATTTGGGGGGGAGATGTGCAAACAGGTAAGAGGGGTACAAAGTACAGTTGGTTTTACCAGGGCGCGTAACTTAGTACAATAAATTCTCATTAATTTTAGGGGAAAAATTAAAAGTTTTATTATTTAACATACGCAGTACTCCCACTATTTTAAAAACAATTCAATGATTAAAATAACAAATACTTATTTAATAAAAATCCAATATTGTTTTTTTGCATATCTTTTCTTTAAGTTTTACATATACAGGAATCCAGTTTTCAGTCCGTCCTCCGTTTGCGAGAATTATAAAGAAATCACAAAGCCAAACACTAGCATTGCTAGCTGTATGTTGCATGCTCAAGAGTAAGAAATCCTAAGAATTTATTCTTCGCTGTTAAAAAGGAAAAAAAAGAATTTTAAAAATAATTATTTACCATGATGTTCTATAAATTAAATTAAGGAAATTATTAAAAAAGTCGGGTTTTTGTCAAAGAAATTTCAAAACAAATCAGCTCATTCAAAATTCATCGATTGGTTTGCAAAATTGAACGAAACGTAGAGTTTGTAAATCTCGACAAAAATGTTAGCGATAACTTCAAATTTAACTAAATAGTGGGAGGATTTAAAAAAAAATTCTAGTGCTTAAAAATACGAAAGTTGGAAACTTATAGTTTAAAAACTTGCTTGTTTCCAGGGAACATGAACGAATGATTTCTTGCACCAACCAATCTAGACCTCGATTCGTTTCGACAAAGCTTATATCCATTGGGCTAGATAGGAAAATGCTGGTGCCTTTAAGCTAAATTCTCTTGTCAGCCACGTCCACTGAACCAAAGAATTCGACCTTGCTCAACTCACTCACCTATTCGATAATAAGCGTTCTTCGAAACCATTTCTTCGTGAAACTCTTTTCTGACATCTGATTGTAATTTCTTAGCTTTCTCGTTTTGATAGTCCATGCTTTTTATAAACACGTTTTATAAACTGGTCTTCTTCGTTTATCTCTTGTATTTTTGTCACATACTCCGATACTCCACTGAAAGGGGATCGGAGCTAATTTCAACTTATAAAGCTCAGGCGAACGATATCAATTTCAGATTGAAAGTATCTATCTATCTATCTATCTATCTATCTATCTATCTATCTATCTATCTATCTATCTATCTATCTATCTATCTGTCTATCTTCTTTGCCTATTCATATCTATCTATCTTTGTCCATTCATATCTATCTTTGTTCATATCTATCTATCTATCTATCTATCTATCTATCTATCTATCTATCTATCTATGTCTATTCGTATCTTTATCTATCTATCTATCTATCTATCTATCTATGTCTATTCGTATCTTTATCTATCTATCTATCTATCTATCTATCTATCTATCTATCTATGTCTATTCGTATATCTATCTATCTATCTATCTATCTATCTATCTTTGCCTATTCATATCTATCTATCTATCTTTGCCTATTCATATCTATCTATCTTTGTCCATTCATATCTATCTTTGTTCATATCTATCTATCTATCTATCTATCTATGTCTATTCGTATCTTTATCTATCTATCTATCTATCTATGTCTATTCGTATATCTATCTATCTATCTATCTATCTATCTATCTATGTCTATTCGTATCTTTATCTATCTATCTATCAATCTATCTATCTATCTATCTATCTATGTCTGTTAATATCCATCTATCTAGACAGAAAGTGTGCGTGTAAGAAAAAGACAGAGAGGGGTAAATAAGAAAAGAAAAAAATAGAGTAGATGGATAAAGAGAGAAGATGAAGAAAGAGAGAGATAGAGTTCCACTTCATTTTATAAGACAGACTCTGACGTCTGGAAATGTGTTTCGAGTCGTTCATAATTGAATGGCAAAGAATAGCGATGTATTTGCGAAACAAAATGCCTCCAGTGAAAATTGTTCGTTGAAGAGGGAAGAATTCGAATCAAAAAAAAAAAAAAAAAGAAAGAAGCAATGCCCAGAAGCCAAAAATTCAACACCAAAATTTGGCAATTATCATCACATCATAATAGCACGGCGTGGACGGTGGTGTCATTTTTGTATCGTCTGCATATACAACAGCGAACAATTCGCAAAATTATTTAAAAAATATAAACAATATATGGTAAGGGAAAGTAGCATTGACTGGGCGACCTGACAATAAAATTGGGGTCTTTTGGTATTCCTTTAACTGATAATCTAGTTTCATAAATCTAATTACCATTGGGATTTCGCTTCAATGCTTAAAAGACCAACCTAGAATTGGGTAATATTAAATTTTATTTAAAAAAATATCATGCCACTTCAGGACTTTGGAAAACGTGGCACTTCTCGTATTCATTTTCTTTATTATTTGGAAATTGCCATAACATTTTGGGAAAGACAATGGAGCAGTTCCCTGTTGCCACACTTCACAGTTCAAGGAAATCATTCTCATAGCCTGTCTGTTCATATCTATCTACTTTTGTCAATTAATGCCTATCTATTCATAGTAATTTTCCAAGCGGAGCTCAGATGTGGCACAAAGCCGAAAGTATGAGATACCTAGTGAGGATCGAAATCACTACTCAGTCGTAATTGTTATAGCGAGAGAAGCTTGCTAACCATTACACCACCTCGAGGTACCTTCTGTCTATCAATATATATCTATCTTTTTCTATTCGAAGCTATCTATCTATCTATCTATCTATCTTTGTCTATTCATATATATATATCTACCGTTGTCTATTCGCATCTATCTATCTATCTATCTATCTATCTATCTATCTATCTATCTATCTATCTATGTCTATTCGTATCTATCTATCTATCTATCTATCTATCTATCTATCTGTCTGTCTATCTATCTATCTATCTTTGTCTATTACACCACCTCGAGGTACCTTCTGTCTATCAATATATATCTATCTTTTTCTATTCGTAGCTATCTATCTATCAATCTATCTATCTATCTATCTATGTCTATTCGTATCTATCGATCTATCTATCTATCTATCTTTGTCTATCTATCTATCTATCTATCTATCTTTGTCTATCTATCTATCTATCTATCTATATATCTATCTATCTTTGTCTATTACACCACCTCGAGGTACCTTCTGTCTATTAATATATATCTATCTTTTTCTATTCGTATCTATCTATCTATCTTTGTCTATTCATATATATCTATCTATCGTTGTCTATTCGCATCTATCTATCTATCTATCTATCTATCTATCTATCTATCTATCTATCTATGTCTATTCGTATCTATCTATCTATCTATCTATCTATCTTTATCTATCTATCTATCTATCTTTGTCTATCTATCTATCTATCTATCTATCTATCTATCTATCTATCTATCTATCTGTCTGTCTGTCTATCTATCTATCTTTGTCTATTACACCACCTCGAGGTACCTTCTGTCTATTAATATTTATCTATCTTTTTCTATTCGTATCTATCTATCTATCTATCTATCTATCTATCTATCTATCTATCTATCTTTTTCTATTCATATATATCTATCTATCGTTGTCTATTCGCATCTATCTATCTATCTATCTATCTATCTATCTATCTATCTATCTATCTATCTATCTATGTCTATTCGTATCTATCTATCTGTCTGTCTATCTATCTATCTATGTCTATTCGTATCTATCTATCTTTTTCTATTCGTATCTATCTTTGTTTATTCAAGTCTATCTATCAGATAGAGAGCAAAGTGTACGCTGCTATTTAACCAATAACTGGCGAGGTGATCAGATGCAATTCCCAAGAGTATTGATGCGACAATTCCAGCTCCTCGAAGACTCCATCCTACAACGTTCCCTTATTTAGACTAGCATAAGCGCTACACATAATAATGTGTAGCACATATTGTTTGTCAGAAAAAAAATGTCCCGAATGTTCAAAAACGTTTTTTAAGGAATTCTTTTTTCTTTTTATTTCGACGTTGTGTCATAGCAAGAGGGAATTACGATTGACATGTGAGTTCGACCCTTACTGGCCGCTCCATAGATTTTGACTTATGCGACATCTAAATTACGCTTAATAAATCCCTATAAGCATTTAGCTTCTTCTGTGATAAGCAAATATTGGTCGTTTATATTTGAATCTGTAAATAATTATTTGTCTCAGGGAAAGGTAAATATTGATCATTTATACCTGAATTTGTAAGAATTTGTTTGTTTCAGGGAAAGGCTAATATTGCTCTTTTATATTTGAATTTTTAAGAATTTAGCTGTTTCAGGGAAAGGTAAATATTGCTCTTTTATATTTGAATTTTTAAGAATTTACCTGTTTCAGGGAAAGGTAAATATTGCTTTGTTATATTTGAATTTTTAAGAATTTACCTGTTTCAGGGAAAGGTAAATATTGCTCTTTTATATTTGATTTTATAAGAATTTACCTGTTTCAGGGAAAGGTAAATATTGCTCTTTTATATTTGAATTTTTAAGAATTTACCTGTTTCAGGGAAAGGTAAATATTGCTTTGTTATATTTGAATTTTTAAGAATTTACCTGTTTCAGGGAAAGGTAAATATTGCTCTTTTATATTTGATTTTATAAGAATTTACCTGTTTCAGGGAAAGGTAAATATTGCTCTTTTATATTTGAATTTTTAAGAATTTACCTGTTTCAGGGAAAGGTAAATATTGCTCTTTTATATTTGAATTTTTAAGAATTTACCTGTTTCAGGGAAAGGTAAATATTGCTTTGTTATATTTGAATTTTTAAGAATTTACCTGTTTCAGGGAAAGGTAAATATTGCTCTTTTATATTTGATTTTATAAGAATTTACCTGTTTCAGGGAAAGGTAAATATTGCTCTGTTATATTTGAATTTATAAAAATTTACCTGTTTCAGGGAAAGGTAAATATTGCTCTTTTATATTTGATTTTATAAGATTTTACCTGTGTTTGTGTGAGTGCTGAAACAGATTGGTTTGATTTGGCCTTGTTAGTTAGATAGCTCACCATAAGAGGGGTATAAAACAAGAAAATCAAATTGTAAAGTGAAACAACAAATTTATATACATATAAATAAATTAAGCTCTCTACAAATAAAATTAATGTATTTTGGTTGATACTAGGTCGTCAAAATGTTCGTAGTAGTCCTTGCAAGAATGAGTTTATGTGTACGTAGGAAGGAACGTATGTATGTATGTATGTATGTATGTATGTATGAGCGTTATCGTAGGGTAGGAATGTCTTTGAAGTAATCGCTCAGTCTTAAAATGTTCCGTTCGTTTATCAAGTATAAAAGAGGTGAGGGAGAAAGGTAGACCGTATTAACACGTCCCTTGACAAACGAGCGTATTAATACGTCCCTTGACAAACATCAAGGGATCGCTATTATCATAATAGCGATCGCTTGATGTTTGTCAAGGGACGTGTTAATACGCTCGTCTCCTTCTCTCTGGTGACAGGTGAACTTGCCTGTCTTTTGTTTTGTTTCTGGGGCTTGAAAAGGTCATTTTTGAATTCACTCCCGCATATGATTCGGGCCTTTCCATTGGACGAGGAACAAACTTCGCGTCGGCTCGCGAAAAGGTCCGTAAAAGAATTTATTTCTGAGAATTGAAGATTATTTTAATTTTTTTTTTAAATGTTTCCTAGTTTTCTATTGGCCGAAAAACATTTCGCATCAAGGTGAGAAATTTTACGAGTTTTGTTTTGGATTCGTGTGTGTTAACCAAAGTTTGCAAATTCGAGTCTTTTTTTAATTTCTAGCAAAATCAATGAGTCAGTGTTTAGTATTTGAATTTTAAATCTAGATCTTGTTTTGTTCACTACAAATCTATAAGCATCTAATTGTTTCAGCAGTATTAAATATTGTTCCATCATATTTGAGACGCATTTCTTGGTAAACATTTCTTTTCACAGGTCGTGGGGTCTTTTTCTCTTTTTTTTTAAAGGAAGCAGTCAGCGTATTCTAATTCCTCACTCCAGGGGAGAAAGTAAGTTGGGGAAAATATTTGTATTTTAAGATTTCCTGTCACGAAAAGTATATTTTCAAATTTAAAAAAACAAAATAAAACACCCCCCCCCCCAAAAAAAAACAATCATTTTGCTGTGAATTAAATATTTCAGGGATGAGGAAATGTCAAAGCTTCTTTTAATTATAGGTACAGTATACTTGACAGCAGAAAGAGACTGCTGAAATTTCTAGAGCATATAATGAGGAAAGAAGGTTTGGAAAATTTGACACTCATGGGACATACTGAAGATAAGGAAAACAAAGAACACCAGCGTATAACCTGCCTAGAGAGCTTGTGCAAATCGTTTGAGAATAGTGTTTAAAAAAGATAACGAAAAGACAAATTTTACTAAGAGCTAGAAAGGACAGGAAATTGTGGAGAGCCATGATTAACAACGTCTTGGAGGCAAACAGTATATAGAAGAAAAAGAAGAAGAAGGGACTGAAGGAGACGTTACACTGTACGTATAGAAGCAGATGGTTTCTTTTTTTCTCGTATGCGCTAATCTTATAGCGGCTGGTGTGACGGATAGCAGCTCGGCGTGAGAATTCGGGGTGCTGAGTTCGAATTTCTGTCGGGTTGGTTACATTCACTTATTTAAAATCATTTAACGCCAAGTAAGGCAATAAAGTCACTAATTCACAAATGGCTACTAAGTGTGAGAGAATATGAGAAAAAGAAAAAAGAAATATTATTAAGATTTATGAGAGAGAACAATAAAAGAAGAGGAATTACGTTACTATCATCTAGCCTGATGTGCTATACCATTTAGCTACAGTCTGGTTAGTAAGGTCGAATTACTGTTTTTAACTTGCTAACCAGACTCTTCCTCTGTAACTAAATGGTATAGCACGTCAGGCTATATGACGGCTCCGTGTAGGATACAGATTCGATTCCTGTCGGAGGACGCATATTTTCTATGAAATTTCTTGGACATTCAGGCCAGTAAATGTTCTTAATACTGTTTATTATAAACAGAGCATTTACTTAAATATTTGTGCCTATAAAAACAACGGATATATATATATATATATATATATATATATATATATATATATATATATATATATATATATATATATATATATATATATATATATATATATATATATATATATATATTGAATTGGACATAGTCCGACAATTTATTTAAAGACATTTTTAATATGTTTAACGTTCTTTTTATAGATACAAGTATTTAAGCAAATGCTCTGTTTTATAATAAACAGTATTAAATAACATTTACCGGCCTGAATGTCCGAGAAGTTTTCATAGAAAATGTTCGTTCTCCGACAGGAATCGAACCTGTATCCTGTAAAGATAGTAAAATAGACCTTGCTAGCCGGAGGCTAATCTGTGGCCGAAATGACGGTTCCGTATAGAATACAGGTTCGATTCCTGTCGGAGGACGAAAATTTTCCATGAAAATTTCACGGATATTCAGGCCGGTAAATGTTATTTAATACTGTTTATTATAAACAGAGCATTTACTTAAATACTTGTATCTGTAATAAGAACGTTAAACATATCAAAAATGTCTTTAAATATATATATATATATATGTCCAGAATTTCTTTGTCTTATTTTCTGTACCCACACTTCCGTGTTATAAAAGTTTAGAGAACTTCTGTGTCGAGGGCTTTGAAAATACAATAAAAATGTTTTATAACAAAACGAGTGATTCTTCCTGACACACAGGAAATACATTTTGTGAACATGCGTACAAACACTCCTGACGATAGAGTGAAAATTGCAAATCCTCTGAATTCTCCCCCAGTTATACCAGAAGCCTTCGTCGAGCGAGTAGGATAGCAGAATATCTAAATCTTATCGAAGCTAAAATGCATTTCACAGTCAATAAAAGTTATATCTTTCTCGAACATAAAGAATTATTGACAATTTTTAAGGCTGCAACGAACACAATTTTTTGTTCACCTGCAGCGAGATGTATACGTCTAATAAAATTGCTTGTCCTAATGGATTGTCTCCCTTCCTTTCCATTTCAACAATTATTATGATAATTTTATTAGATACGCGTCTTACTCGGGCTCTTTCTTTCCAAACATTTTATCGTAATGCATTTATTTGAACGGCTACTTTTTCGATTCTTTCTTTGTTTATCTGGGAAATAAATAAGATGGCGTTTTTATACGAACGGGGATTAATCTACTTTTGTTCAGAAAAATCTTTATACCTACCATCTACCTACCTACTCACCTACGAAACACTCAGTCTATCGCTTTTCTTAGACTTAAATATTTATAGTATTTACATTATTCGGACTATTGTCCTCATCTTTGTCGCCGTATTTGTCACAACGTTTCGGCCGTTGTACGCTCCGGCCTTCTTCAGGTGGTTGGAATTTCGAACTGAACCCTTTATTTCGATCACTGGGGTAGACTGTTCTAGTTCCACGAGCCATGTTTGATGGATGTCAGTTATCAGTTATCTCCTGGTAATTTTTCCCTCTGAAAGTTCTCCACTGCCTGAACCGGGTATTGAACTCACACTCTTTGGGTCTGTTACTGGATCTAACCAACGCCTTTATCCACCGTACCATGTGTCCTTGAGGACATCTGGGTATGAATTTCTGAGTATTATAAACCTAATTTTTCAGCAACCATTTTTTACCAGTACTCATATTGCAATTTTGCTGTTATCATTGCATGTTCTTTACCAGATCTCATATTGCAACTTTTTGTTATCATTGCTGTTCTCTGGCACTCCTTATTACTGGTTCCAATATTGTATTTATTTCTATGCTTGGCCGACTCAGGAGATTTTTGTGGCCTAGCATATGTGCTGATTCCTTAAGTTTACGAATTTTCCAATGGTGTTCCCTGTCTATGATCTCAACCTGATCCCACAGGGGACGGGGATCTCCCTTCTCTCTCCATATTTATATATTTATGATTATACCTACCACAGTCTATGCGTATCAATGGACTGATCTGGTCATATATATCTTGGAAGGTACCTGCTATTACCGTTACTTCTACGACTGAACACCGAACGTGTGTGTCTAGCAGCTCTCGAACTTCACCGAAACTAACTAAATATCGAAACATCATAAATATGTATATATGTATATATATATATGTATGTATCAGGTCATCCCATAAGTTCTGTCCGAATTTTGAATAAAAAAAAACAAGTGACCAAATGTTACATTTAATTACAGATTCAATCAACAATGTATTTTCCCTGATTATCTATGATTCCTTCCATCTATTAACAAGCTTACTAATTCCATTACTGTAAAATTCTTTTGGCTTTGATTCGAAGAACTCACAAATGTCAGTTTTAACCTCTTCCTGTGTTACAAAAGCTGTTTCTTCCAAATGATTCTGTAAGCTACGAAACAAATGTTAGTCTGAAGGAGCAAGGTCAGGAGAATAAGGTGGATGAGGAATTTTCTCCCAACCAAGTTCTTCGATCTTTTGTGACGTGATTCTTGCTGTGTGTGGGCGCGCATTGTCCTGATGAAACATCACCCGTTTTCAATTCACTAGAGAAGGTCTTTTTTTCCTCAAAGCTTGGTTCAAACGCTCTAATTGCTGACAGTATATTTGTGCATTAATTGTTGCATTAGGTGGTAAGAATTCAAAGTGGATTATTCCTTGGCAATCCCACCAGATTGAAAGAAGAAACTTTTGCCCATGAAGTTCCCTTCTCGGCTGTGGCTGGGGTCCTTCCCCTTTACCAAGCCACTGTCTACGACGCTTAACATTTCGATAAAAGATCCATTTTTCGTCGCCAGTCACAAGTCTATCCAAAAAAGGTGAAACAAGTTGGCGAGAATGGAGAGAAGAACAGATGTCAACTCGAGATTTGAGATTGTTTTCAGACAATTTATGAGACACCCTTTTTCCAAGTTTAGGAACTTTTCCAAGTTGTTGATGACGACGATGAACAGTTGTATGGTTTGAACTGAGAACCACTGCCAATTCCTCAACTGATAAAACAGGATATTCTTCAAGGGCTGCTTCAAGAAGCTTTTCATCAAACTCAACTGGACGTCCGGTTCGATCTTCATCTTCAAGGGTGAAATCTCCACCTCTGAATTTTGCAAACTATCTTCTGCAAGTTCTTTCATTCAGACATTCCTCTCCATAAACTAAGTGAATGTTTCTAGCCGCTTCGGCTGCTGAGTTTCCTTTCTTGAACTCATAAAGCATTATGTGTCTCAAATGATTCTTGGGTATGTTAGCAGGGTTTAATCAAACACAATTTAATTTTATTGTTCTCTGAAATACAATTTGACCGGTTTAAATGCATCTAAACATAAAAATAATGTTCAGCTCCATTAGACATTATAAAATACTCTTTAAATTTCGTTCATTTTAACAAAAAGTTAAAATACGGACAGAACTTATGGGATGACCGAATATATATATATGTATATATATATATATGTTTATATATATGTATATAAATATACATATGTATATAAATATATATAAATATATTTATATACATACCTATCATACACACACATACACATACACACATATATATATATATATAACTAATACATAAAGTCGATGACTTAAATGGTGATATACTAAGCGTAGCTTAGATGTGGTACGATGGAGAAAGCATGAGGTTGCCAGTAAGTTTCGAAATCATTATTCTGTCGTAATTGACCTTTCTCTCTCTCTCCGTCTCTCTCATATATATATATATATATATATATATATATATATATATATATATATATATATATATATATATATATATATATTCTCTGTTCTTAACTAAACAGTATTAATTATATTTACCGGCCTGAAATTTCGTAGAAAATATACGTTCTCCGTCAAGAATCGAACTTGTATTTCTATACGGAAATCGTCATCTGACCTGACGTGCTGTACCATTCAGTTACAGAGAAGCGTCTGGTTTGCAACACAGATATAGCCAGTCTCTATCTCTCTCTCTCTCTCGCTTTATATGTATACATATATATATATATATATATATATATATATATATATATATATATATATATATATATATATATGTATATATATATATATAAAAGCTGCTGAAATGTAAACCTTTTTAATTTAAAATTATGGACATTTATGAACACGACCCCAATGTACTGGCAGGGTATAACTACACCATTTAAGCCTAGAAAAGAAAGCACTTGTTGGGATAAGTATATATATATATATATATATATATATATATATATATATATATATGTGTGTGTGTTGTGGATTCCGGGATGAAATCCGGTATCAAATAATAACAAACGCCAAGAATGAATATAGGAAATAAATATATTAACATAATAATACAAACTGGTAATACAGGTTAGTAGTTCCAGGAATGCCGGGTTAGTAGGAAAATATATATATAAAGTCTTTGGTATCGACGTATCGCTGTATGACTTCTTACTGAGTCTACGTGCTTGTGACTGTTACTCTTGCACTACCCTCCTCTATGACTACTCGACCGACTCAACGTTCTACTACTACTGTCCGACTTGACTGTCCGGGTATTCACTGGTAGTAGTATATGTATACCTTGAGTGAGTCCATTTGTGTGAAAAGGGGAGATCCCGCAACAATATATATATATATATATATATATATATATATATATATATATATATAAAACTAAACAAAAATTGCTCGTCAGTTTTGTTTAACAAAAAGCATATTAAATATATATACAGTGTGCAATGGATAAATTGTTGTCGAAATTACGAAAAAAAAAAAAAATTAAATAACACTGACATCTCATTTTAATAAATATATTTACCAAAATTACTCAAAGATGTCTTGAAATATTAAAGAGTAAATTTATTCACTAAAATCGCCATTGGCTTCAAGCACGGCCTCCAGCCCACTTCGGAATCACCTGCAACTCTTCTGGACGGTTTCCTTGTTTTAAGTTGGTGAAGGCTGCCATAATTCTTGCCTTCAGTTCATCTTTGGTGTTACAAGGAGTTTTGTTGGTCTCTCGCTCAACTGCGTCGCACACGTAATAATTAAGGGGGTTGCAGTCTGGAGAGTTAGATAGCCACAAGTAAGGAGTGATATGATCGCAGGAATTGTCTGAGAGCCATGACTGTGTTCTCCTGCTTGGACAGAGTCCAGTTGCCAGACACAGAATCTTCTAGCAGCTACCCTCTTCACCAATGGCAGGCAACCAGCACCACCCCCACCCCTACAAGGCACTTGATCTGAGGCCCTCACCAACAAACGGAGTGAGTTCTCCGAGCTACCTACCTTCGTAATCGCCATTAGGCACTACAACTCTTTCTGAATCCTCTGCACTGTCCTGAGATTGACACCCGAACAAACTGAAATGTTCGCACTGGAGCTCCCGGTGCGAATGCCAAACAGTACAGCATGCCGTTTAGAAATTTCTGGTGTAGTGAATTGCGTCATGGGGCTCTTTTTATCACAGACGGTGCCCAACTGACCCCACTATACTGTGTAGACAACAAAATCAAAAACAAGCAACGCGCATGCGCGAAATTAAAAATATAAAATGGCGACAATTTACCTATCGCACACTGTATTTTATTCCTCAGATCAGGGCTTTTTGTTATGATATTCTCCAACACCTTGAGCACCACGTATCCTCTGTGATCTTCTTTTTGTTTCATGCGCAAAAGAAACTATAAATATAAAGTGTATATATATATATATATATATATATATATATATATATATATATATATATATATATATATATATATATAAAGACAAAAGAAAACTTATCTTAGCCGATGTGTTTCGCCCTCCGATGGACTTTATCAAAGCAAATGTATCGATTTTATTTTGTAACAGGTATATATAAACAAAAGCAAAAATGCTGTTAGTTTTACAAAATCTAAGAGACGCTTATAAATATTCATCAGCTTAACGGAAATGTCTAGGTAAATTATGTCCTACGTGACGTAATTTAATGTCGAATAAACAAAACTGAGTAGATAAGATTTCCTTTTGTCTTCATTCATATTGTCCCTTTACAGATATTTTATTAAGTTATATCTGAAATTTTGAATATATATATATATATATATATATATATATATATATATATATATATATATATACACAGTTGCGGCCAAAATGTTCAGAACGGCATTGTTTTCGTCAGAAAAGTAGGTATAAGTTTTTATCAAAGTTGTTTTAAATTCTATAATTTTCACATACAATAACTACGATTTTATTTGTTATTGTCTGAGATTTTGGTATAATTTGAGAGGATAATACAAAAGTTGTGGATGATTTAGTGATTTACTGCAAAACCCATGGCGGCCAAAATGATGAGAACGGTTAAAAACTTAACAAAATAATAAAAAATGACAGAAAATACTGGAATTATTTAATATTTAGTGTGAATCCTTTTAGCTTCAATCACACTTTGACATCTTCGACTGCATGAGGAAATTAAATTTTCAATTTCTTGCTGGGTGATCTTATTCCATTCTTCCTGAAGGGCATTCCATAATTGCTCGGTTGTTTGAGGATTTCTGGCTTTCGAACGTTCTCCTATAATACTCCAGATATTTTCAATAGGATTGAGATCTGGGCCTTGAGCAGGCCAATCCATAACAATAACCTTTTCAGCCTTGAGGAAGTTCATGACCACCTTCGCCTTGTGACATGGGGCATTGTCCTGCATGAATATGGGTGGTCGCTTAGTTGAATTTCTCAGCACAGGCAAGACATGATCTTTTACAAGTTGTTTATAAACTTCTGCATTTACCTTTCCATGTAATCGCACCAACATGAGTTTGAACACAGATCGCCAGTGAGCAAACACAGGCGATCCCATTATTGAATTAAGTAGACCACGTGACCATAGAGGAAAAGCCTAAGTAGGAGGTTATTTCATACAAAATATGATTTATGTTAAACTACTGATTCTTAATGTTATATAGAAACAAATTGTCGCTGCCGACACATGAGTTTGAACACAGATCACCAGTGAGCAAACACAGGCGATCCCATTATTGAATTAAGTAGACCACGTGACCATAGAGGAAACCCATTGGTAGGAATTAACTTGGCGTCTAATTGATCGCTATTTCTACTCTAACCTCTATTACTATACGAATCACCATTTCTCTTCTATCCTTTATGCTATACGGACCGCCATTCTCTACTCTATTCACTATACTATTCCTCTATTCGGATCACTATACGGGTTACTTTCGAGTGAGTATAATAAGCAAGTGCTATTTGTGCGAGGTACGAGAACAGGAGAGAAAGAAGGGCAGTGTTTAATGTCTGTTTCACTGAAATGGAAAAAGTTATAAATTTCGAATCTTTTAAATTGTACCCCTGCTTTAAATAACGGCCAGCGTTCATATTTATGATCGTTAATGCAATAGTTGTTGTCCTACGGATATTTTAGTGTCGTAGAACTCGCCACGAGCTTATTCAAACATTAACTTAAGACTTAAGATTCATCCGAAAATTGATATAGGAAAGCCGTGAAATTGTGCTTGCTAGCACGTACGTTACGCCCTGCCAATACGCCATGAATAATGAACTATACCGTTTTGATCGCGAGGAAAGACGGAAAAGACATAAGAGACGCTGTTTATTGTTAGTGGGAAAAAGAAATGGAATATAGAGGAAATAACATTCGTATTTCTAAACGTCTGCTTTAGTAAAAATGGAAAAACCTGTCAATTTTGAATCTTTCTATTTGTACCCTCTTACTTCTTTAAATAATGACATCCATTCATACTTATGATTGTTATCGCCATCAACTATTTAAGTGTAACGTCAATCGACATCTCCAGTTGCCTTGATCTATCCACTTCCCTTCTCCACATCCTTTCACCTTTCATTCCTATCTGCTCTCGCTCCAAATCTTCTGTAACCCCATTGCCTTGATCGATCCACTGTCTTTCTCTTTCTCCACATCCTCTCCTTTACCACTCCTATCTGCTCTTCCTCCAACCCTTCTATAACCCCTTGCGTGATAGTGGCCTCCAGCCTTGCTTGGGGGTGATACGCTTAAAAAAAAAATGTGTTAAAGTTGTTCAGCTCAGATACGTAACGATGCGATGCATTAGGCGGATTTCTACGGATATTTTATAGTCGCAGATCTCACAAGGATATTATTGAATCATTGACCTAAGAATTATGATTCCTCCGAAAATTCAAAGAGGAAAACCGCGAAATTTTCACGGTCACTACTACTCTATATAATTATTTTTCTGACTATCACCATGGCAACAGTGAAACTCTTCCGTTTCGGTGCCTGAGTTATTTGATATTGGGTTTCATAAGAGATATACAGAAAGTGACGGAGTAAATACGGAAAGAGAGTTGCTTGGCTTGTTTTATGGGCTATTGCTGACATTTGCCAAGAGGCCGACACTAGTGAAATAATAATAATAATAATAATAATAATAATAATAATAATAATAATAATAATAATAATAAATGAAGATGGTTGTCTGGAGGACGAGGAAAGATTCCTTCCCTCTTGGCTATTCCCAAAAGTAGATATGAATAAGTAACTTCATGATGGAAAAGTGTGCTTATCTGACTAAGGTTATTCCAGGCAAGGGTACTTTTTTCTTCTTTTACTTGTTTCGCCCTAGTGTTGAAATGAAGTGACGCATAAAACCGCCATAGATATATAGACAAAATGTCAGCCATTTTGAAAGGAGAAAGAAAATGGCGCGCAAAGAAGTTTATCTGTTTCTTTTATTTATTGTCTCTTCTGTTTACTTATTGACACAAAATAAACACACACACACACACACACACTCTCTCTTATACCCACATACATGTTTGGGTGGGTGTGAAATTTTTTTCTTACAACATTCTGTAAACTTATCTGTATGTGTGTAGGTGTGTGTGTCAGAGAGGGGGAGAGAGAGTACCTGTGTGACAGTTCATAAACATATATATATGTGTGTGAGTGTTTTGTTTTAGCAAATGTGCGAGCAAGTGTATATATTAACGATGACCTTTGTCAAAAAGAACGTCATCGCTTCATTAATCACTGTAAGACAATGTGCGTCCATCTACAAACGCATAGAATCACACAGACACACACACCTATATATATATATATATATATATATATATATATATATATATATATATATATATATATAGAAAATTTCGTTCTCCGATGATGGTTCCGTATATATATATATATACATACATATATATTTTCTGTTTGCGTGTTTATCTGGAAGTGCTGAAATATATGTGTGTGTGTGTGTGAGAGAGTTTGTGAGTGTGTGTCCTTATGATAATGTGCAAATATATATATATATATACAATTATTTTCTTTTTAAAAAATATGATTCCAGTAATTATAGTATTATGCTCTACTGTTTGTATCGAGCACTGTTTTTTTTAAATAAAAATAATTGCTAATGACACCGATTTATAAATCTTACTGTTCTTTCTTGTTATTTTAATATATCTATATATATATATATATATATATATATATATATATATATATATATATTCAGGTCATTAGCCTATTAACCT
Source organism: Acanthosepion esculentum (assembly GCA_964036315.1). Lineage (NCBI taxonomy): Eukaryota > Metazoa > Mollusca > Cephalopoda > Sepiida > Sepiidae > Acanthosepion > Acanthosepion esculentum. The sequence goes on along the minus strand of OZ038513.1, from coordinate 44,469,022 downwards.
CTGGTGCACATGTTTATTTAGACGTTAACGAAATTCGTTGATATATATTACTTCAAACATTATTATAGTAAACATCGCTTATTTGCAATAGAGGCCCCAATTTCCTTCATTAAACAGTCTGTCGTAAACTTGTTTGTCATATTCAACGATATATATATATATATATATATATATATAAAATCTATTTCGGTTGAGCTCTCTGGGGAGGATGTGTGGGTTTGTAAACAGTGACTATTACGGCTAATAATGCAAGACTCTTCGGTAAATCGAATCGAGTTCTCTCAGTCACTGTGTGTTTATCTAAATATAAATACGCTTAAATTCACCTTCTTCTCTGCCGTGCGCCAACGGCTTCAGGGTAAAATTTCCGACTGACGCGAATTCAGCCGTTTTTCGATTCTAGCCAGAGGCAACCGGACGTCTAGCCACACTGATGAGCTGTGATACAGCGAAACAGTCTGTCTGTGGATGACAATATATATATATATATATACATATATATATATATATATATATATATATATATATATATATATATATATATATATATATGTATATTTCTTTGAATACTACAGGCAAGTTGTTTTGATTTAGCTTTTATACAATTTCTCATGTTATCTAATAATTTTTTTTCTTTTCGGTTGATAAATTATGTAAAAACTGTCTGAATGTTCTTTTTACCTGAGCGCTCTCGGCTATACATTTTGCTATTTTCAAGGTTGAAATATATTAACTGTTAAGAAGAAATTGTTTGTTGTATGTATGTATGTATATATATAATGTTTTCATTTTCAAAACACGGTCAAGATATTGTGTCCATGTTCATAGTTGATATTATTGAGTATTGTTTTTCTGTTTAAATTAATAAGGCTTCCATTATTTTTAGCTTATTTTTCCATGCAGATGGTGCTATTATATTTATGTTTTTATTAATAAAAACCTAAAAAACACCTTACGAAAAGAAAAAAAAATAGATCACATGAGAAATTGTATGAAAAAGTAAATCAAAGCACCTTATCTGTCGTATTCAATGAAATATGCACGAAAGAAAGATTGCTGCCTAAACACACACAGACACACACACACGCACACACACACACACACACACACACACACACACATATATATATATATATATATATATATATATATATTCAGTTGTATGGATATAAGTGTGTAAACCTGGGTTTCACGCTTTTACAATCATAAGAGTTTACAAACTCATATCCATACAACTGAATATGTTAGCGCTATCACTGATATTGTGCACTTTCTAATAAATACCACGCATATATAATATATGCAGAAATTATATATATATATATATATATATATATATGTACGAATGTATATATATATATATATATATAATTATATCACAGCATTAACAATGAGTGGCGACTGCCAGTTTCATGTTTAAATACAATCTTTATGGCTTAAAGATTGCGTTCAAGTTTCCCTGACAAGTACAATCTCCAACTATTTAAGTGTAACGTCAATCGACATCTCCAGTTGCCTTGATCTATTCACTTCCCTTCTCCACATCCTTTCACCTTTCATTCCTATTTGATCTCGCTCCAAATCTTCTGTAACCCCCTTGCCTTGATCGATCCACTATCTTTCTCCACATCCCCCCTTTACCACTCCTATCTTCTCTTCCTCCAAACCTTCTGTAACCCCTTGCGTGCTAGTGGCTTCCAGCCTTGCTTGGGGTGATAAGCTTAAAAAAAAAAAAAAAAATGAACGGTCTTGATATCAGTATTCACACATATTTAAACGCGTTCACCCCTTTATATTGAGCGCTTTTACCCTATAAATACCATTCCTTCAGGCTCTCTACATCTTCCTGTCCTTGTAGCTCTTAATAGGTTTTGTCTTTTTGTTATTTCTCCCAAATCCTGTTCTGCCATCCATTTACTGAAGCTCATCAAGTATGCTTCGTGATGTTTTCCTCTGTTCCCCTCTCCATCAATATGTCCTGTGAGTCTCAGAAGTCCACTTTCCTCATTATGTGCCACAGGAATTTCAGTTCCCTCTTTCTGATGTTAAGTATAAGTTTCCTTTTTGTTTTTCATTTTCTCCAAAACATCGTCGTTGTTCACATGTTCGCTCCATGGTATCCTCAGCATCTTTTTGTAGTTTTCTGTCGTTGTAAGCCTCTTCTTCATCTTCGACGAGATTGTCCAACAATCGGTGCCATACAGGAGAAGAGATATCACGTAACAGTTCGATACACTTTTCTTTGTTTCTAACGAAATTTTCCTGTCTCTTAATACTCTGCTTAGGTTTGGGAATGCATCTTTGCCTATCCCAATACGCCTTCGGATCTCAATATATATATACTATGCCTTACTTTACTATAATTTATCACACGTACACACACACACACACATACACACACACACACACACACACACACACACACACACATATATATATATATATATATATGTACATATATATATATATATGACATAGAAATTGCTAAATGTGGGACCCAGTACTGAACCCATGGAGACACCATCACGTTGTATATATATTATTATTATTATGATCTAAGAAAGTGACTTCAGTAGTACAAGCTAATAGTAGTTTCCGTAATATATTAAGATTAATTTTAAGTGGGGGTAAAGATGAGTTACTGTATATATTTCTTATAATGATGTCAATAGTTTCACAAACCGGGACATTGGTAAATAAGTTTTCAACATCAAGTGAAGCTATGATTTCATTGTTGGGTTTTTCACTTTTTAGGATTTGGATTACTTCTAATGTTGACTTAACATGACTTATATTTACTAGGAAGCTAGGGAGTAATGAGTTGGTTACTGTATTTTGTTAGCTGATATACAGGAGTATTTAATTCGTTGGAGA
>OZ038513.1:44363648-44463648 GCA_964036315.1 Acanthosepion esculentum | reverse complement strand
CGACAATAAAACGGCCTTCTTTTCACTAATAATACCAAAAAGTGCAATTGTTTGCAAAGAAAACCTTTACTGTAAAGAAGGCCAACTTTTTTTGACGTTTTTCAGTCTAATAGAGCGAATTGGGTTTGACACTTCAATGGTTACGGATTTAATTCTCGATTCTGTGCACACAGGTGAAATGACAGAGAATAGGTTTGTATTGCAAAGAAGATCTTTTTATAAAGGTCAATATAAACACTATTTTTGTAAAGTTTACCCATACTGCCTTGTTGGTTGGTTGTTTTCAACAGCTATGGGGGTGTTTAATGTCGAAATCTAAATATTTTGTACGCAATTTTATTTTATTTTTGTAGATAAAAATTGTTTAGTGATGCAAGTCTTGAAGATACAAAACCGGTAGAATTGATGACAGCCAATGAACGAGAAGGCACACACACACATATATATATATAATACAAATTATTAGGAGGATTTGATAATTATAATTAACTAATTCAATGAGTCTGAAAGAAACCTCAACAGAATGCAGAAAGCACTGGACAGCCGTTTCGTCCTACATTCGGGACTCATCAGCAGTGCGCATCCACTACCGAGAATTAAAACCCTGACAGTTAGGTTGGCAAGCAAACATCATACCAAATGTTCTATCGGGCCGCGTTAACGCAGAGGTAGCAAATCAGACTCAATATAGCGCTCACACATTCCGTGGTGGAATTCAACTGAGTTTCCTTTTATATCCATAAGACTGTGCCTCTCTCTCTCTCTCTCTCTCTCTCTCTATATATATATATATATATATATATATATATATATATATATATATATATATATATATATATATATATATATCAAACTAAATGTTTCTTGATGAATACGATTCCATTGTTCCGCTTTATCAGCAAGCCGGGTGTAATATAATCATTTGTCCGAAAACAGATGTTGCGAGACAAAAATTCAAATCCTGCCTTTCGATACTATTAAATTTGGAAAATGACACTTACATCAATGGCATTAACAGACACTTCAATAAGAATTTAACCTATCCTTAAAGTTATAAATGGCTAACTTATTCTAACTTTTAATTGTTTTATGTTAAAATCCCCCATTACTTAATGTTATAAAACCCTTAAATCTATTCTTTCTTTATTTTAATTGTCTAAATACGATTTATTGTTAATCTTATTAATACATATTTGTTGTTAGTATATTTAGGTATTCCCAAGCGAGAACTTAAATTCCTTTATATATAATTAAAGGTTTTGGTCATAAATAAACTACCCTATCGGCTCTTCTTTTAGTTTCAGTTCAACACTTCACTCTTCATATAAGCCCAAATTAGGATCATAAAGTTAATATCGGCGTTGATTCCATCGGGCCTCTTTCCCTTTTAGAGAGATACTTCCCACCACCCTTACCACCAATACGGGCTTTTTATCTGGCAGAGGCGGAATTCTGGATAGGTTTGGTATCTTATTCTTGACTGCTATCCAATTTAAATTCTAAATCCCTGATTCCGAAACGAATTCAGTCCAGGGTTGAAGAAGACTGGCGCAAGGTTGCGCTGATTGAAATAGGCTATACCCACATGAGGTAATTTTGGATTTTTTCTTGTGTACTATATATATATATATATATATATATATATATATATATTTTGGATTTTTCCTGTGTACTATATATATATATATATATATATATATATATATATATATATATATATATGGGGGGATGTTTTCTTGTGACGCTTTTCGTCCTTTTGAATACAACACCGGTACAAATATCTCCAGTTATTTCTACCCAGAGCAATTCGGTCAAAGTCAGTATGAGGCACCTTAATAACTGAGAGCTTACTCTTTAGCTTATATTTATACCTGAGTGACGGCCGTCTAACATCCCTTTGTCCGCTGCCAAGCTGGCTATACATGAGGTCCTTAGTTATTCTGTTGTCACTCATCCTTTCAACATAATCAGTCAAGTGAAGTTATGACTGCATAAGGAAGGTCTCAATTCCACCAATGTTGCATATTGAGAGAAGATTGGCATTAGACAACTTAATATCAAAAGTATAGCCACAAATCTCGCGGAAATAACTTTTGTGAAAGAGACCCAGCTGATTGCTATGGGACCTATCTGGTGTCCACAGTTCTGATCCATACAACAGTTGGGTTAAACTGCCGCTCTATAAACTCGTATTTTGTTGTCCGACTTCATACATCTCTCATTCTATGGGCGGTGGCGAAGCTGTAACTTTGGCGGTCCGATTTGTTATTTCGTCATCAAGGGATGCATTTGCATTCATCTGGCTTCCTAAGTATGTAAACATCACATATTGCAAGTAATTGATGAACTAGTGGAGGCTGTCTGACACCCGGAATCTGCGTTAGACAAGGAGGCGAATGGTGGATTACCTCCGTTTTCTTTATGCAAATGGTAAGGCCAGTAATTTTGCATGCAACAGAGTGCTGGTTGACAAGTGGTCTTGACGTATTGGGTTGGCGTCCGGCGGGGATTAAACACGCATAACGGTCGGTTTGGTATTGTTTAGTTTTTGTTGGCAGCCTACCTAGGAGAAGAAAAACTCTGAACAATAAACCTATATATATATATATATATATATATATATATATATATATATATATATATATATGTTTATGGTTCAGTTCTTACATTTAACCATTACTGGCAGAAATAGAAGAATATGGGATATCTACTAACAAAAGTGATGGAAATAAAAAGTATCTAATTGAAATCGGCTAGATTTTTTTTAAATAATTTAATATTTCCAGTATCCCTCCTGTGTGGCCATGTGTAGTCGCAACAACATAAGAAATTTAGTCAGATGAAGTTTAAAGAACGAAACGTGTCACGAGATAACTGTTTTCCAGTTTGTGATGAATTTTTCCACATTGTTCTTGATATATAAATGTATATATCATTATCTCATATATATATATATATATATATATATATATATATATATATATATATATATATATATATATATATATATATTAATTGTAGAACTCGTTTGGAAAACCTCAGATAGGTCAACTTGCAGATATGTCTGGACAAATCGGAACCCGAGGAAAAAATTAGAAATAAAAAAGAAAGAACTAAAAACATCAGAACAAGACGAAACAAATCGCCAAATGCTTCAAGTCCTTAGTCAAAAAGAAAAAAAAAAACAAACGACTAAAACGTAGAGTGCTCAATACGCTAAGTAGAGCAATAAACTAGAATAAATCCTAAGGAGCCTGGCAAACTTTCCCAGGTTTCACCTAAACGGATCTTCAGGGTAAACCAGTTTACCTTGAAGATCCGTTTAGGTGAAACCTAGGTAGGTTTGCCTGGATCCTTAGGATTTATTCTAGTATATATATATATATATATATATATGTATGTGTGTGTGTGTGTGTGTGTGTGTGTGTGTGTGTGTGTGTGTGTGTCTAAATCTAAAAGAACGAAAAGAATATAAATTCAAGCGTTCATAACCTAAAAATGACTCAGTAGTAGAGTAGAGCAATAAATATTTATTATAACTCTTACATTGAAACATGCAAGTTACCGCGACAAAAATGCATATTTGTTTCGACGTCTAGGATAACAATTGTTAACAGCCTGACGAAACGTGTTTAGACATCGAAACGAATATGCATTTTTGTCGTGGTAACATGCATGTTCCAATCTAAGAGTTTATAATATATATATATATATATATATATATATATATATATATATATATATACATTTTTTTTGTCATACACAGACTGTTTCGCAGCTCATCAGTGTGGCTAGACGTCCGGTTGCCTCTAGCTAGGATCGAAACCCGACTGAATTTGCGTCAGTCCGAACTTCTCCCACTAAGCCGTCAGCGTACGGTACGGGATGAGGGTGAATTTTAGCGTGTTTATTTTTAGATTCAGATAAACACAGTGACTGAAAGTGACTCAATTCTGTCGAAGAATTCAATTTGCCCCAAGAAAGACAGTCAAGCCACCAAGACACAAGGGGTTACTGGATGTTGAAGAATTAGAAAAAGAAATCTTATTAATGAGTGAGACCAAATGAAGAGTAACCAAGAAAAACAGACCACTTTAAGCATTGAGCTCACAGGATTTCATCCTCCTTGGGACTACCCATACGGATTACCAAGTTTTTCGTAACTTAATTATATATATATATATATATATATATATATATATATATATATATATATATATATATATATATATATGTTTTAAATTTTTATCCTTAAGGACCCCATCGGACTAAATTTGTTAGTGCAGCTACATATGCGAATGAACGAGGGATTCTGTGAATTTTAAATTTACAATTTAATTTTTTTTCTATGTTGCCTATTTCATTTAGATTCTTTTTCTGTTTCTTCAGTAAATTTTCTTTTCCACAGTAAATTTGCGCCCTGGCTCTTGCAACATTTCACCATTCCTGGCAGAATTTCTATTATCACAGTGTGGGATATGTAATAACAAAGAGATGAAAAGAAAAAGAATCTAATTGACATCGTCTAGAATAAAAACAAATAAAAATTGATTTAAAATTCCCAGCATCCCTGGTTCATGCGCACGTGCAGTCGTACCAAAACAACACATTTAGTCCGATGAAGTCCTATATATATATATATTTGAAGAAATATAGTCTTAAAATGTGCCATATTTATGGGATAAAGAGCTGAATATCAGAGCTGGAGCGTGTGTAAATATAAAAGTGAACATAGAAGTCAACACTTAGAGGCGACAATCTGTTTCATGTTAGATACAATCGTCAGGCCACGAGTGCTGTTATTTTCCCCGGCTATTTATATATATGGGTCAGTGGTACATTGTGGGTAGTCTATTTTGGCGCTTATTTTACCGGAAGTCGTTTATTTGTTTATTTATTTATTTGGGTTAAATTATTTTGCTTGTTTTTATTTATTTTTATTTTTATTTTTTATTTTTATCTCTTATCTTATATATTTATTTACTTTTTATTATTATTTTATTTTTATTTTGATCGGTGTTTTTATTAATGTATAAAAAATTTGTTATATAGCTTATTTAATAGTTTTGTTTTTGTTTGGGAAGATAATTAAAGCTATTTATTCAATTTTGGGGTTGATTGTTGTAGTTTGTTCTAACTATTATTTTGGCGGGAACAGTTATTAATTTGTTTATTACTTCATATATTTATTTGGATTGATTATCTTTATATATATATATATATATATATATATATATATATATATATATATATATATATATATATATATATACAGGGTGTCCATAAAATTCGTGTGCACTTTAAAAAAATTATAACTTTATTTGTATTTGCGATAGAAATAATTTGTAAAAAGGATTAGAAAAAAGTAAATCTATATTTTTTAAGGTTTTATTGAAATTTTATTTAAGTTTCCACATGTCCTCCATCATTAGCAATACAAAGGGTAAAACGATTTTGCAGTTCACGGAAAACATTTGCCAACTGATTTACGACAATGCCTGAAATCACATTAGTTATTTTAGGTATACTTAAAACTAGATGAATTAAACTTTATAACATTTTTACAGATTCTGTCTATCGCAAATACAAATAAAGTTATAATTTTTTTAAAGTGCACACGAACTTTATGTACAACCTGTATATATATATATATATATATATATATATATATATATATTATATATATATATATATATATATATATTCCGTATGTTTTAGCAGCATGTTTTCATTTAAACATATTTGATTACACAATTTAGACATGTTGTGTTTGCTTATTTTTTAATAAATAATCCTTTCGTAATCATTTTGTTCTGTGATTAAACAGAGCAAGGAAGGTATCATTTATTCATTTTTATTTTTCCGAGTACTTTCGATATATTCTAGTATCATCTTCAATGTTATGATAGCTAAGACAAATAATTGTGTTTGTCCGAAATATTTTGTTTCTTTTGTGGTTAAACCGCTAATAATTCCGGTCACGTGCAAAATTATAAACGTTGATTTTAAAATTTTTCTTTGCTGTAAAAATTTTATGTAAGGGAGGTAACTTGGTTAAAAATTGAATTCTTGTTAGAAGGCTATAATTTGCTTGTTTTAAGTAAAGCTGTTTCGTTTTAACATAGATATTTCTAAAGAACGATATAATATAAGTATTTCAGAACGTTTGTACTATATGCATAATTATTTTTGTGAGTAAAGGTTTTCGATCGAGAATAACTTAAGAAACTTTTGCGTCAGCCTGATAATTAACTTTATTTTACGATTTAGAAGCTGATTGATTTAGTTGAAAGAACACAATCTATAAAGCGGCGAGTATTGTACTGAAATCGGAGAGCTGCAACATAACACTGCGCCATTTTCAGAGCATAAAGACCGGCCTTTATCAAAAGCATTCACTCATATGTAATGTATATAAAATCAATCGATGTTATCGTGCATTTGGGGCGGTCAAATTTCGCCATTTCGTTTGAAAAAAATCCCAAACGTAGAAGCTGGTTATTTAGGGCTGAAGAGTGCGCTTAGCTGTTTGTCATTCTCCTGTAGGAATATTATTATTATTATTATTATTATTATTATTATTATTATTATTATTATTATAAATAAACAAAAATAAAATATAAAAATATAAAATAATAATAATAATGAAAATTAAAAATAAAATAGATTAAAACAAAAACATAAAAACATTGCATAAAATAAATTAAATATCGATGAAAAATAGCAAAAATATTGCCAGACAGTTGAAAGTTTTAGTGTACGTAATGAGGAAGGAGGGTTTGGAAAATTTGAAACTCACAGGATAGACTGAAAGCACGTGGGACAGAGGAAAACCTACCTAGTGAGCTTGAATAATTGAATGGTAGAACAAGGCTTAGGAGAAATGACAAAATTTATGAAGAGTTACAAATGACGGGAAGTTGTGGAGATCCATGATCGTCAACGTCTTGAAGAGACACGGTAGACAGAAGAAGAATTAACGAATTCAAAATTTTGATAGAAGAGAAAAATAGAGAGAATTAACACTACAGAACCACTTTTACACTGTCAAATTGTCATAAAAGATTTAACTTGGGCATGTAAATTTTGGTATGCCTGTAGGGATATTATTATTATTATTATTATTATTATTATTATTATTATTATTATCATTATTATTATTATTATTATTATTATTATTATTATTATTATAATAAATAAATAAATAAACGTAAAATGTAAAATACTACTACTACTACTACTACTACTACTACTACTACTACTACTAATAATAATAATAATGAAAATTATAAATAAAATAATAAAATAACATAACGTTGTATAAAATAAATTAAATAGAAATAATAAAAATACTCCCAATACGTAGCAAAAACTGTTCCTACCGGTAATGCAGACATCCCGGGGAAAGACGTTAAACTTTAATATTTTCACCACGGACCTTCGTACAGGCAATACGTGTCCATCTTCTCTCTGTGATGTGGTTTGTAGTACCACGGAGTAAATTTCTCCCTTTTATCACATGTACCATAAAACAATTTTAAGCTAAAAAATACACACACCAAAACATAAAAATATCAATAAATTGTATGAAACTAACGTACAATTTACCATGCTTTTCCTGTTATTTCTGCACGTTTTATTTTATCTCAAGTATGCTTTTATCTAGGTAAAACACGAAGCTAATTTCTGCTGCTATGATGTGAGAGAATCCCCTACAGTTGCAGTATATGGAGGACTTAACTGTAAACCTAGGGCTGAAAATTTAAGCTATAGGTAAATATATTTCAGCCTGTCTCAGAACAAATGAGAAGTAAATTCTTTGTATCATTCGCTTTGAGATGTTTGATGAAGATTTGTTGCTGCTCCATTCTAATTACACGAACCGCAAATATTCAGATGGAAACGTTAAAGTATATGTGTATTATTAAATGTAACATACACACGTTAAGATATTTATATATTATTAAATGCGACAGACGCACACGTTGAAATATGTATGCATTATTAACTACGAGAGATACACACGTTAAAATATATACGTATCATTAAATACGACAGACACACACGTTAACATCAGTGGCGACTCTAGATCATCAATGGAATGGAATTCGAACTCGGCTTTTTTATTCCTTAATGCAAGCCACTATCCATTACTCCACCGGAATTACAGAGCATTATAATAATGATAAGTCAAGAAAAAAAAATTAATGATCCAGTTCGGTCATAATTTATTTTTTGAATATTGCTATATTCATCTCTTCAGACCGAATGTCCTTAATAAATGGAGACAATTCAACCGGACTGGTATACTAAACTGCGTCTAGAGATTATATGCAAAAGAGGTATTGTCAAATATTTTATGTAAAATTCATAGATATGTGTTATCCAATGAAATAATTTGTACTATTATGTATAGCGAGTGAGCATGAAAGCAATTAAGTCCCAATTTTCAATTTCAGATTAATATTTAGTATTTTTTCAGTAATTATAGCAATTTGCAGTGTCAAGAGATTATTTGCAAGAACTAGAATTTAGTATTATGGCTCGTAAAAAAGAAATAACAATGAATGAAAAGAACTATATAATCAAAGAAATTAGCAAAGGAAAGTCTTCGCTTCAAATTTCTAAGGATTTGAAAAGGGACCATCGAACAATCAGGAAAATATGTCAAATGGGAATTCAACCAAGGAAAAAAAAGTCTCAGGCTGAATTCAGGAATTTAACAAAGTGAGATCTATCACATATCCGAAGAGAATTAATAAGAAACCCAAATGCGTCAAGTGCGTTCATATTTGAGGCCGCTGGAGCTTCTATGGTGTCAAGGGAAACAAGGTGTAAAGCATTAAGGAAGTTTGCTGATGTAAAAAATCAAATAAAGAAACCCATTTTAACAAAAAAACATAAGGTAAGAAGATTGCAGTGGGCAAAAAAATACATGAAAACTGATTTCAGTAAAGTGCTTTTTACAGACGAATCAAGGATCACCCTCGATGGGCCCGATGGATGGGCTCAAGGATGGGTTTGCAAGCAACATGACTCAAGAAAATCTTTTAAACGCCGGCGGTGGGATCATGATATGGGCTGGGATTATTGGTAATGAGCTCGTGGGTCCATTTAAAATGAAAGACGGGGTTAAAATCATTTCCAAAAGTTACTGTGTTTTTCTAGAGCAATATTTCTTTGAATGGCTTGATAACCAGTCTTTAGCCAAGCGTAGATTTATGATCTTTATGCAAGACAACGCACCAAGTCATGCATCAAAGTTTACTAAATCCTGGGATTTGTTGAAGATTCTCTTATGGACTGGCCTTCAAATAGCTGTGACTTGAATCCCATTGAGAACCTGTGGAGCATCCTCAAGAGAGATATTTATTCTAATGGAAGGCAATTCAACAGCAAGTGTGACCTCTGGGAGGCAGTTAAAGTTGCTGCAAACAACTTACCAGCCGCTAAAATTGCAAATCTAACATCAGATGTTGACAATAGGTTGCTAACAGTTATTGAAAAGAAAGGAGCATTTGTGCAATAAATTTTAGGAGGTTCTTATTATTTTTTGTTAATATATCTTTTATTTTTAAAATAAATGTTTTTTATGTTTTTCCTTTAAGAAATTGACGAATCTAAAATCTAAAATCTTTTCATATTATTTTTTTACATTAGTTTTACAAGGTATAATAATGTAAAAGTATAAAAATAAATAGTTGCAAATAAACTACTGACAGTCAAATTAGTCTATTTTGTTAACTTAGTAAAATTTTTCCCATCCAAAAACAATAGTTTGCTCTATCACTATATATCCAAGTTAATAATATTGAGTAGAATCTAAACAACATCATAATAGGACTTTTAACATTAAAGACGCAACTCTTTATACCAATTCATAACTTGCATATAATCTCTAGACGCAGTTTAGATTAAGAGGAGGAAGGGAAAGCAAGAGAGATGAAAGGGGGAGAGGAAGAAGGAAAAATAACAGGTTTTTTAACATAAAATTCTTTTTAAAACATGAGAGAGAGAGAGAGAGAGAGAGAGAGCAAGAAAGAGAGAGAGAGGGGGGACTTCCGATATATTTTTCCGATTTCTTTTTGAATTTATAGGTCTGATGATTTGGATCGTGATTACGATTCCAATGTATAAATTATAACCATGGAATATTAGTGTTTGAGCCTTTTATATTATATTTTTACTCTGTCCTGGACATTGATCTCTACCTGGCTTCTATCATCTTGAAGAAAATAAATTATGGAATTACAATTCTTGATCGTGAAGATTTATTTTTGGTTATATTTTTTAATTCGAATTACGTGTGTGTTCGTGACTGCTATCATTTACCGTAATTTAATTTTTGTTTTTACCATAATTTACCGTAATTTTTTTTACTGTAATTTAAGTTTTTTTAAATTGTAATTTACAGTAATTTTTTTACCGTAATTTAAGTTTTTTTTAATTCATAGATGCTCCACACCGCCTACGCCAACACGGATAAAAAAAATGAAACTTGACTCATAGGTGTATTTAATGATTTCGCTTGTGACGACGTAGTCCACACGTCGTTATTGCACAACCTGTAGTGACAGCCAAGGTCGGCTGTGTCTGCATATACACCTGACTCGCTATGATCACAGGTTTGTCTCCTTGGCCATGATTGTATCCAACAAAAATAACGACAAATGCTTTTCAAGACATTGGTTAGGAAATAGCAACAATAAAAATTCTCACTATCTCCACGTGAAGAGGACCCTTACATTCACTGAACAACTGCTCTCTGGTCCCTTCATCACTAGTCGCTGGGCACTTAGTCCCAGGTCGCTGGTCACCTGCTGACTTGCCACTGGTCACCTGCTGACTTGCCACTGGTCACCTACTCCTCTGGACTCCCCGTCGCTCTCATTGCTTATATGGATACTGGCTGGGGTCCCATCCTCTTATCCGTTCACTTGTGTCCCGGAAAAGTAGACCACCAAAAAAGCTGGATGGGTGATCATTTTCTTCAAACGGTACTACTTTTATGATTATCTAAAATCATTGACAAAATTTTATGTTTGCCAATTCAAAGGCGGACTGGAGACAGAAATTCATAAAAAAACTCTGGCAATTAAGTTCACTCAAAGATATACTGGAGACGAAATTCCTAAGAAACTCAGATAATGAAGTGGATTTAAGTAGATAAATTAATTTTCTTTTTATCTCCTAAGGATGTGTGAGAAATCGTATTGTTTCATTTGAAATTTTTTTCAATTGTTACAATTTATAAAACAAAAAATACAATTTTTAATGCAAGTCTGCAGATACACTTTAATTTTGGTGTATAATTCATTTATTTCCAGAATTCTCACGCATCTTTTAAATGGTGTAAGCCGATGCATATAGGAATTATTTGCCACTTTTTTCTGGCTATTTATGTCGACTATCTAGATATAGCTCAATATAACGATATGCCTCATCATATTCCTTTAGGGGATAGTCAGTCATGGCTCTCCACAGCTTTTTTTTAGATGATGTAATCCGATGTATGTGCATCGTGGTGTAATGGATATCGGCTTGAAACGGGTTCGAATTGCAATCGGATTCGTTACGTTTCCTTACGCGGAAAAGGTATGGATCCATCTCTTCTCCCCCAGCTATGGATTGGATAACAGGCCAGACTGCGTCTTATAGCTTCGGTTGTCAGAAAGAAATGGCAACCTACTGAAGAAAATCTTCCTCTTCGTCATTAATGAATCGAAAGAGACATAATCGTTCAATCGTGTATAACATATGACGCACAACTGAAGCCGATGGACATAGAAATTATTTGCGACTTTTTTCTGGCTATTTAGATCGAATATTGAGATAGAGTACAATATAAAGATATACTTAGTCAGATTCCTTCAGCCGATCATGGTCCTCCACAGCTTCCTCTCTTTTGTTGCTCTACATATTATTTGATCTTTTACTGTCCTTTCTTTTTCATCTTGATACTTGCTCATTTATCCATACGCTCACTCTTTCAATATCCCATGTCACTACCGGACATAGGCGATTATGTTTCTCCACAGCTTCCTGTTGCTTTTAGCATTTCTTACTCCTTTACAAATCATCTTTGTCATAAAGATACTTGTTCCTTAAACCTCTTTCAGTGCTTCACTTAGCTTTCGGACATTGGCGATCAAGGCTCTCTACAGCTTCTTGTTTTTTGTTGTTCTCGGAAATACTTGCTCCTTTACAAATGCTAGGCATGCAACGTTGTGTCTGAGTGAGGAGGGCTGAAAAGTAAGAAATAAGTCCTCGGAAACGATTTTGAACTTTCTCAAGGCTGGAAAGTGAGGGGTGGGGCGGTTACAAGACTATAAGAATAATCCGGAAAGTGACGAACACTTACGGGGGAATTGCATGATATTTAAGGCTGTAGGCTGTGATTCGCTATCCATGCATTAGTTACCAAATATTAAAATCATATCTAAGAAAATATTACTACTACTATTAATACTATTAGTACTATTATTATTATTAATAATAATAATATCATAGAATAAGGATATCGAACACTTTATATACTTTATTTTCTATACATACAAACTTACGTTAGAATATAATACTATGACTACAAATACGACCACTGATAATAATCTCTATCTATAAAAGGCAGGATGTGTGTGTGTAACGAATGCACGGCCGCAATTTTCGACGGATTTGCACCAAAATTTACATGCACATGCTCAAAGTTAGTGGGATGACCAAGATCGACTTTGCATTTCCCAGCTCCCATCGATAGTGGAAATAATCGATTTTTTCATGCTTCTACGGCAGTTTTCATGTAGTTTGCGGCCATTTTCTACTGGCCAGAGTGAGAGCCTATAGCTGGCTGCCACGAATAGGCAGGAAGATTCTATTGGCCAGCGTGAGAGCCAACAGCTGACTGACACGAATGTTAACTAGCATGCTAGCATGCCAAAAAAATCGATAGCTACATTTGTCACAAGTGGGAAAAATTTAAATCTGCATGACACTTTACTCCAATTGGCTCATTCGCTTGCTTAAACTCAACGTTGATTCTGATTCCGCAGAACTGGGTTGGGTGTGAAAAAATATTTGTTGTTAACATTCTTTTTTTTATTCGGTTTTTACAGTTATGAGTCCTTTTTTAAAGCTGATCGTTTTGTGTTCATTTTGTTTAGTTATTTTTTCGTAACAGATTTAATGTTTAGTATAGAGCTTAGAAAAAATTCGCAGTATGAGAAATAAGGCATGTAGCAACATCAGCACGGCAAAGGGCACTTCTTTAAAGGCAAGGAAGGGCAAAAATATTTTAAGTCAAGTGATAGCGATTACTGTATGAGTCGTACGATTTTTGAATCAAGCACGGGCAAGGACGGGTCAGGCTGCTAGTAATGATATAAGATGACTTCCAAAAGCTAAGCAAAGTAATAAGAAACAGAGAAATGTTGTTAGAAACAAAGAAAAGAGTACTGAACTGTTACGTAATCTGAAGCAACAGAAATGTGGTTCTACAGAAGCATACTGAGAATACTAGGGACCGAACATTTTAACAGTTTTAGGGGGGAAAATGCAAACAAAAAGGACACTTATACTTAACATCAGAAATATAGAGTTGAAATGTCTAGGGTACATAATGAGGAAAAAAGGGTTCGTAAAATTCGATACTCACAGGACAGATTGAAAGCAAGAGAGACAATGGAAACAAACCTACCTAACGCGTTTCTGTAAATGGATGGCGGAAAAAGGTTTAGGAGTGAGAACAAAAATGGCGAACATTATTTACATTATTCGGACTATTGTCCTCATCTTTGTCTCCATATTGATAACAACGTTTCGGCCGTTGTACGCTCCGGCCTTCTTCAGGTGGTTGGAATGTCGAACTGAACCCTTTATTTCGCTCACTGGGGTAGACGTGCCATGTTTAATGAATGTCAGTTATCAGTTATCTCCTGATAATTTTTTCCCTCTGAAAGTTCTCCTTAACCGGGTATTGAACTCACACTCTTTGGGTTCTGTCACTGGATCTAACCAACGCCTTTATCCACCGTGCAATGTGTCCTTGAAATATAGACAGATATTGAAAAATGGCGAAATTATTAACCGTTACAAAGGATAGGCAATTGTAGCGAGACATGACCATCGACGTCTTGAAAGAATACGACACATAAAAGAAGGATGTTGAACGTTATATATACGTTATTTTCCTACACATATAAATTTATGATTGTGTATAATAATAATAATAATGATAATAATAATAATAATGATAATAATAATAATAATAATGATAATAATAATAATAATAATAATAATGATAATAATAATTAACAAAATATGTGTGATCATAGGTTGTTTTTCATACAAAAAATGATCAGTGGAAGATGTCATGAAGCCATTTCTGACCTTAGGTCACTGGTTGAGACCCGGTGAAAAATTTGTACACAGCAAAAACCCAAGGAAATAATAACAATGATAATAAATCGAATCTCCAAAAATTGGTGCATGAGGACATTAACGATTTCAGTTGTAGTTGGAGCCCTCGGATTGATTGGAAAAGATTCCAATAGACTCATTGAAGGAATCCCTGGTAGCCCATGCCTTAAAGAAATAAAATATTGTATTCACAAGTACAGCCCACACCTTACGAAGGGCGTTATCTATGTAAAATATGTGCGATTCTTTCTTTCAAAACTGCTCAGTGGAAAATGTCATGATGCCATTTCTGATCTTAAGTCTCTGGTCGGGACCCGGAAAGAAATACCTATACAGCAGAAACCAAGGGAAATAACAACAACAACAACAACAACAACAACAACAATAACAACAACAACAACAACAACAATAATAATAATAATAATAATACTTTGAGAATGTGACCAACCCAATCAGTGCTTGCAAAATGCTAGCTCAAAAAGAATATATGAGGCGCCATGATATGCTATCTCTTTATGTACACTGGTTATTGTTGTTGACCATGTTCGTCGTAGTCTATGAATATAGAATCGCAGTACGTAATCTGTTCAATGAAACAACGTTAAAGATTAACACTCACGAGTCAGACACTCTACTGGATCTGCCTATATTGCCAATACCACCTGTTCCGTACTTCTTCAGTCTTAGAAGGTCTCGGGGGTTGGCAGTGAATATTTGGAAAAAATACATGGCTGCCTTTATACACGTCGAATTGAATATTTTAAGTTTTCTGATTGGTTAAACCTTATATTGGTCAACTATAAAATGAGTCAGCTCATTTTGGTTGGCTCACTAGTATATAAAGCTACTCCAAAACTCTAACAATTGTCTCGAACATTTTGCTCAAAATCTAGTGTGAACACAAACAAGAAATAAGAATATTTTGATGCGTTTGTTCTTCTGTAGAAAATTTATTATATGCCTGTTTTAAGCATTCATTTATTATTATTGTTGGAGTTGTCTGCAAGACCACCTGTTTTTTTTTTCTCGAAATAACCTTTTCCATGATGCTAAAAGCTTATTTTGTCTCTTCGCAAACTTTGTCCATCTTTAAAGAAAGACATCTGTTAAACCGGAAATCAAATTCCTGTCGCCAAGTTCAGTATTTATCCCGGGGTAGCAGGAAGTGACAGATTGGGCGGAGCATTCGACTCGACAGAATTCGGTAAAAAAAGAATTCCTGTACAGTAATCTCTGGTATAAATTCCAACTGAACATCTTGAGCAATGTTTATTAAGATATATATATAATGGTTTCTTTATCTTTAATGCGCAGTGTCTCTTCAGACGTAGACGATCATGATTCTCCACAACTTCCTAACTTTTTCTAAGCAATTTTCCACTTAATCTCTCCAGTGAAGTTATTCGCTATTTCTCTCAATATCTCCTGTGAGTGTTAAATTCTTTAATCCTTTCTTCCTCATTATTTGCTAGAGATATTTCAATTGGTTCTTTCTTATTCCAAGTAAAAGATGTTTCATTAAGACGGAATATAGATAAAGGGTGTTTCATTAAGACGGATCAAAGTCAGAAGTAAATAAATCAGTGTGATTGGTGAAAATTTATTTATTTCTCTATTGGATCATGTTATTTAAGTCATGGCAATTACGTGTGAATAATAATATCGCCCAAATGTCCGCCAACGCTTGGGCAACACACCTCCACTTGATGGTCAAAATTTTTGATGACGTCTCTGCATGGTTGCTCCGCGATCTCCCCAATATGCCAGTCGGACAAGCCATTGATAATAGTGACTAAGATTCGCTTCGTATCTCTGTCATTACGAGGCACCCAATGAGGATTAAACTCACTAATGTGGTAATGTTCAAAGGATAACCGGAATTCAGAAAATTAGATCACAGAAAATACCAGTCTAGATATCAATATATAAACAGTCTAGATATATAAGTAATTAGATAAATAGAAATATAAATGGATATGAACAGACAGTTAGATAGATAAGAGCAGATTTAGATAGATAGATAGATAGATAGATAGATAGATATGAACAGTCTGAGATAGGTAGATAGATAGACAAACATGAACAGTCTGAGATAGATAGATAGATAGATATGAACAGCCTGAGATAGATAGATAGATAGATAGACAGACAGACAGACATGAAGTCTGAGAAAGAGAGCTAGATAGATATTTAGATAGATATGAACAGTGTGAGATAGATAAATAGATAAATAGACAGACAGACATGAAGTCTGAGATAGATAGACAGACAGACATGAAGTCTCAGATAGATAGATAGATAGATAGATAGATAGATAGATATGAACAGTGTGAGATAGATAGATATGAACAGTCACAAGTTCCAACACATGGGCATTTCTTTAAGGCTTTTGTGAGGCCATAGGAAAGCTGATGGCGACATTATGAACCACATAATCACGGGTCATGAGAGTTGGGTGTATCATGTTACTCTGGAGACAAAGGTTGATTCCATGACTTGGAAGCATCCATCGCTAGTGACCCCAAACATAATTCAAAGTTCAGCAGTTAGCGAAGAAACTGATAGTAATTGACTTCTGGGATGCAAAAGGTGGACTTCAGACTGCATCATCAGACAGTTAACGTAATCAGATACTGTGCAATTTGAGATAGGACAAAGTGGAAGAGATGTTCAACTACGCGTTTCGCCACTTATAGTAGGTGTCCTCTGGCTGGAATGAGAGAAAAAAATAGTGTGTCGAAAAAAGAAAGAAAAAGGATGCTGAAATATTGGGGAAGAGTTAAAAAAAGATCATTATTTGATCCTACTTCTTTTTCTGCAGTGAAGGTATTATATTGGGCGTAGGCCTTTCCCAGATTCACGGGGATGAATTGGTCATTACTCTACAACGCTGGCCTAACAGGTAACGCATAGTAGAGGCGGATGTGACACCCTTAGGCGATCATGTCTCTTTTCGATTCATGATCGTCCAAGGGTATTTTCGCGTAAGTGTATGCAATGAACCGTGCCGGAATCCGAACTCGGCTCTCCAGTTTCTCATTACGCCACCCACACATCCAAGTTTAAAGTAAATGTAGAGTAAATAGAATAACAATTTTTAGAGTGGTTCCAGACAAACCAAATGACTGTAGAAGCTTGTATTGACTTCATACAACAAGAGGAGTCAACTGAAAAATTGAATACAAATGAAAAGCAACCTCAGCTGATGGAGACATGTGCGGCAAAAGGAGCAATGGTTGAATGCAGATATTGCGACTATAAACATGAATCAAAGTGTCCAGTATGCAGACTGTTCATGTCTGTCTGTCTGTCTGTCTGTCTTTCTTTCTTTCTTTCTTTCTATCTAAGACTGTTCATATCTATCTATCTATCTATCTATCTATCTATCTATCTATCTATCTATCTATCTGTCTGTTCATATCTATCTATCTATCTATCTATCTATCTATCTATCTCAGTCTGTTCATATCTATCTATCTATCTATCTATCTCAGTCTGTTCATATCTATCTATCTATCTATCTATCTATCTATCTATCTATCTATCTATCTAAGACTGTCCATATCTATCTATCTATCTATCTATCTATCTATCTATCTATCTATCTATCTCAGTCTGTTCATATCTATCTATCTATCTATTTATCTATCTATCTATCTATCTATCTATCTATCTATCTAAGACTGTCCATATCTATCTATCTATCTATCTATCTATCTATCTATCTATCTATCTATCTATCTATCTATCTATCTATCTCAGTCTGTTCATATCTATCTATTTATCTATCTCAGACTGTTCATGTCCATCTATCTATCTATCTATCTATCTATCTATCTATCTATCTATCTATCTATCTCAGAATGTTCATTATCTATCTATCTATCTATCTATCTATCTATCTATCTATCTATCTATCTATCTATCTATCTATCTATCTATCTATCTCAGACTGTTCATATCTATCTATCTATCTATCTATCTCAGGCTGTTCATATCTATCTATTTATCTATCTCAGACTGTTCATGTCCATCTATCTATCTATCTATCTATCTATCTCAGAATGTTCATTATCTATCTATCTATCTATCTATCTATCTATCTATCTATCTATCTCAGACTGTTCATATCTATCTATCTATCTATCTATCTATCTATCTCAGGCTGTTCATATCTATCTATCTATCTATCTATCTATCTATCTATCTATCTATCTATCTATCTATCTCAGAATGTTCATTATCTATCTATCTATCTATCTATCTATCTATCTATCTATCTATCTATCTATCTCAGACTGTTCATGTCTATCTACCTCAGACTGTTCATATCTATCTATCTATCTATCTATCTATCTATCTATCTATCTATCTATCTATCTATCTATCTATCTCCAGTTCAAAAGGAAAATCATTTTCAAGTCGTATGTAGATGGCGAGATGCCAATGTAAAAATTGTCAAAATAATACACGACGATGTAAAAAGTCAAACAAATGTTGTTTTTTTTTCAATAGAAAGGAGAAACAAAAAGAACACCTTCACGAATATTAAATTAAATGCTGTAGACTTAGAAATGCAAGTTGACACTGGAAGCGAAGTGATCCTTATTCTGAAGAATTTTTGGGAACACTTATCGAAACCAAAATTAAAGAAAAGCTTAGTAAGATTAAGACAATTTGATGGAATGTGTATAAAAATATTAGAGGGTCTTTTGAGGACACTTTTGAAATAAAAAGTAGATTTTAAAACGTCACCATTATGGTTGTTGACTGTATAAAAAATCAAGCTTTAGTAGGAACTGATTTGATAAATATTAATAGCACATGTTTATTTAATGCTATAAATACTGGAACTCCCGAAAGTGGGAGATTAAAAAAAAAAACTATAATGCAAGCGTTAAGTTAAAAAGATATATCAATCCATCGTATTTTGAAAGCTGTAGGCTTCTCATTCATATAAAGCCGATGGTATTTGATAAGATGCGAAAAATGGTGGAAGAAGGCATTCTTCAATATGTAGAACCTGGAGGCAGCAAATGGACATCACCTCTGGTGGTTTTAAGAAAACCTGATGGTTATTTTAGAATTTGCAGAGATTACAAATTAGGCGTAAATCATGAGATTTGTTTGGATTCCTACCCAATTTCAAACATAGAAAACATTACATTCTCTGGCAGGAATGAAATATTTTACGAAAATTGATTTAAAAAATGCATACCACCAAATTCAAATAGTTGATAAATTTAAGGAAATCACAACAATAAACTCTCCCATACGTTTACTTAGATAGTCCCGGTTATCATTTGGAATTAAGACAGCCAGCTCGAGTTTTCAAAAAGCAAATTTGTTAGCTGGGTGAGTAGTAAATGTAATAATTTATCAAGACGATATATGTTTAGGTACGTCCACTGAAGAAGAACTGAAACAAAAAATAAATTTGTAATGGATAAGTTGAGGGAGACAGGTGTGAAGATAAACGAAGATAAGTGTATATTTAATTGCAAAGAATTAACATTCTTGGGTTACCAAATTTTAGAAAACGGTACTTCGCCAGACTCGACGTTAATACAAAAAAAAAAGAAAAAAAAGCTTAATGTATCTTCTCCAACTAATAAAAAAGAATTGGCAACATTTTTCGGATTAGCCAATTTTTATAGTGAATTCTTGTCAAAATATTCTGAAAGAATTGAAGAGTTTTCTGAGTTGCGAAAGAAGAATAAGGAGTTTGAATGGACTTGTACACATCAAACAGCCTTCATTAAATTAAAAGAAGCTCTATCTAAAAAAAAGGAAAAAAAAAACCTGTGGTCAAGATTTTTGACCCTAAAAAGGACGTTACATTAACCACAGATGCGAGTGGCCGGTCTGTATCGACAATTTTGTCCCAGGAAGGACACCCGGCGAGCTATCTTTCCAGGACATTGACACCAGCAGCACTGAACTACTCTTATATTGAAAAGGAAGCACTTGCGATTGTATGGTTTATGACCAGAGCAAGACAATTTTTATTAGGAAAAAAGGTTGTTGAGCTCCGATCATAAGCCCTTAGAATTTATATTCCATCCTAGGAAGCAATTGCTGAAAGTTACATCATCCAGAATATTAAGATGGGCTATGAAGCTAATGGCTTTTGTTTATGATATAGAATACATGAAGGGAAACGCCATACCACACGTAGACGCATTGTCGCCCATAAATAGACTAGTTATAGAGACGTTACAAGATACAGTTTTAAGTCGAATTTTATCTAGAATAAGGAACAATATGTCTATATGCAACTACCTGAAGAGGGCCGGAGCGTACTGTTGTTTATGATGACGGTAGTCTTTGAGTATAGAATCCAGAGGTTGGCAGTGAATATTTCGAAGACAGTAGGGAAGCGTAGTTCAGGTTAGCAGTGGATATCCCGATAAAGTTGCAGAGCGTAGTTCAGTAGTTCTTCCTTCTGTTCTTTCGCCTGACAGGTTGACACTGGGTATTCGGAGAGAGTAAACAAAATGGCCGCCTTTATACACGACGGATTGAATATTTCACGTCTCCCGATTGGTTAACCTTCTAGTGGGGAACTATAAAGTGAGTCAAGTCATTTTGGTTTGCTCACTAGTACAAAGGTGCACAAAAGAATCTAACACGTACAACGGCCGAAACGTTGTAATAAATATGGCGACAAAGATGAGGACAATAGTCCGAATAATGTTAATAGTGTAATAAGGAACAATACGTGGAGTAATTGTTCAAAAGCAGAAAGACCATACAAAGAAACCAGACACAAACTATCAATAGAAAATGGTCTAATTTGTAGTGGGGATTTAGTCGTACCAGTAGAAAAATTTACAAAAGAAGTAATTAAAAGTGTACGTGGTGATGTACATTATAGGATAACCGCTACACAAAAACGGTTAAAACTGGAAGCGTGGTGACCGGAACACACACGAGAGTTGTGGTGAATTACGTACGCAAATGTCTTAAATGTACTGAAATAAGGAATTTTCGCCACAAAAAGTTACACCCTTGGCCTAAGCAAACAGAATCAGGGTTTAGAATTCATATGGATCACGCATAAGTTAACAGTGTAGGTTTATGTCTAATAGTGGTTGGCGCTTTTCCGTCTGGCCTGAAGTTTCTCAGTTCAGGATAAAAAAAAAACTGTAAAACAAATATTACGCATAATAGTTACTAGAAATGGAGTACCAAAAGCACTAGTAACTGATAATGCTGCTGAATTCTGTGATGAAAGTCTATGCTTGTGGTTTAGGATGATTGACGGTGTATCATATAAAATACCGCTTTACCACCCTCAATCGAATGGGGTTGCTAAACACTAAATACTTTCACGGTAATTGTTCCGATGAGCTGATTTCGCTGATTTCCAGACTCCATGAATTCAAGCGTCCTACGAGGCTGGCATCCCGCTCTCACCCTTTCACTGTTGAAACTGTTAAATGTAGCCGTCTCTTCTACTCCAATAGCTTCATATCTCGCACCTCTCGCCAGTGGAACTCCCTTCCCTATTCCTGTTTCCCCTGATAGCTATAAACTCCAAATATTCAAATGTAATGTCAATCGACATCTCCAGTTGTCTTGATCTATCCACTATCCTTCTCCTCATCCTTTCCTCTATTACTCCTATCTGCTCTCGCTCCAAATATTCTGTAACCCCTTGCGTGCTAGTGGCTTCCCGACTTGCTTGGGGTGAAATGCTTAAAAAAAAAATTTTATGGGAGATTACAATACACAGAGACAAAACAATCAAAGCTAACCGCACAGACATCGTAAGTAGCGACTGTAAAGACAAAAAAAGTACCTCCATATTTAGATAGTAGCCCATGCAGACTGCAAAGTATCTTTGAAGATCTTCAAAAAGCTCTCAAAATACAAGGACCTTGAAATCGAGATCTCAGAAATGTGGCACACGAGAATATCAACAACTCCAGTTGTAGTTGGAGTCCTCGGATTGATTGGAAAATATTCTAATAGACTCATTGAAGGAATTCTAGCTGGCCCAGAGCTTAAAGAAATACAACAAAATTGTTCTCACGAGTACAGCCCACATCTTACGAACTGCTTTATCTATGTAAAACATGAGTGATTTTTTTTTTTCAAAATCGCATAGTGGAAAATGTCATAATGCTATTTCTGACCTTAGGTCTTCGGTCGAGACCCGGAAAGAAATGAGTACACATCAGAAATACAAAAGAAATAATAATAATAATAATAATAATAATAATAATAATAAATAATAATAATAATAATAATAATAATAATAATAATAATAGACAAGTAAGTACAGTACAGTGTTAAAATATATTGGAAAGGGATTTTATTGTGCTGGTGCATAATTATTAGGCGTTTTTAAAACAATATTTTTATGACAAAAGAAACACAACAATTCAACAATAACAGTTTTAAATGATTATTCCGGAGTGTTTGATTATCGACACGCATTTTAATAAAATATTTTTATTAAAAAAAAGTAAACAAAACAACGATTTTTATTAACAAATAACTCGCCTAGAAAAACGCCTGATAATTATGCACCAACCCAATAATATTAGATTTGGGGTGCATAACCAATAGTAATGTGAAAAATCACACCAAATAAGGGTTTTCTATTTTTTTTTAAGAAACCACGTAGAATGAGCATATATTGTTTTGGCTTCCGTAGGATGATCAATTTACGATTAACTGGATTTCTGACCTTCGACCGGAAAGAAATGAGTACACACCAGAAATACAAATGGAATAATAATAATAATAATAATAATAATAATAATAATAATAATAATGATAGAAATAATAATAATGGACAAGTAATGTTTTGTATTGTTCCTATCCATTGACTTGTCTAACTAGGTTAGATATGCCAGGAGGTAAAGCCTTGCCAACATAGCTCTCCGGGTCAGAGGATTGCACAAACCACTCTACCATGTTATGGAACGAAGTTTCTGCTGTTTTATTTCTATCATTAATATTTAAATATGGATTTTTGCAGGAATAGGATTGGTCTTCCTGATTGTTATCGACTGGCATCAAAGAGATAAAGAAAAATGGTACGAAGTCATTTCTGATCTTAGATCTCTGGTTGGGATTTGGAAGGAAATATTTATACAGCAGAAAATTGAACGGTGATACTATAGCGTGATGTCTACCTCCAAATAGCGTGAGGTCTACCACAATATACTGTGAGGTCTGTCTCAATATAGCGTGTTAGTGTGAGGTCTACCTCAATATAGCTTGAGATCTACCTCAATATAGCGCGAGGTATACACCCATGTAGAGTGAGGTCTACCTCAAAATAGCGTGAAGTCTACCACCCGATTCACTTGTTTAAATAATGTAAGACAGATATAAATATCCATGTTAGACCTCACCTGACCCGATGAACCACGTCAGGAGAGGGACACGACCTATTGAGGTAGACCGCACGCTATAGTAGCACCAATGGAGCCATAGATGTTAGAGGTCGGCATAAATTAAGCTAAAGGTCAATAAAAACCAAAATAATTTGATTTTCTCCATTATAAGCATACGAAAACTGTGACTCAATAGATCGTGGCATTGGCTCCACCAAACAGTTAACTGTGTTCATCTGATTCATTTTTAATGTCGTGATATTTTTTGTAATATTGACTGAAATGGAAAGAAAAAAAAAACTCCTTTGAATGTTCGTCACAAATTAAAAATTACGGATAAAAAGGATATAATTATTTTAAAATATTTTATCTTCGAAAACTCATTCCAGTTATTTTAAGATTAATCACATCGAATCGCAACTTGAAATTATTTCTAACTCACGCAAACATGTCAAAGATTAATAAATCTAATTTGCCTTCTAGTTTTTTTTTTTTAATAAACCGGTTTTCGTATATATGGAAACAGCATCGGTTATCTGCAAGAGAATTTTCAGTAATGATCGGTTGCTTGTCGTAGAGTTACTGATTAATTCGGTCGATTTGTACAATAGGCATTGTGACCAGACATAATAATGTGTTTCAGTGTTTTCAATAGGGTTGTCCGGTTTGCTGTTTAAATCTATAGTGAATTGATCGATCTATGGAAGTCAAAAAATTATGCCCACACGACATGATTTTATATTGTGTTGGTGCATAATTATCAGGCATTTTTTAAAGTATTATGAAAAACAAAAGAAACATAACAATTCAACAATAACAATCTTGAATGATTATTCCTTAATGTATGATTATCGACACGCATTTTTATAACCTGAAAATAAAATATTAAAAAAGTAAACAAAACAGCAATTTTTATTAACAAATAACTCGCCTAGAAAAACGCCTGATAATTATGCACCAACCAATTATACGTAGTATCAGGTCACACTATTTAAAATTGTTATTAACTTTATTGATTATTGGTCAACTTTTGTAAGACATGTTTTATTTATGAACAGTATAATGGTAGAAGTACAGTACAGTGTTAAAATACATTGGAAAGGGATTTTATTGTGCTGGTGCATAATTATTAGGCGTTTTTCAAACAATATTTTTATGACAAAAGAAACACAACAATTCAACAATAACAGTTTTAAATGATTATTCCGGAGTGTATGATTATCGACATGCATTTTTATAACCTGAAAATAAAATATTTTTATTAAAAAAAAGTAAACAAAACAACGATTTTTATTAACAAATAACTCGCCTAGAAAAACGCCTGATAATTATGCACCAACCCAATAATATTAAAATTGGGTTGCATAACCAATAGTAATGTGAAAAATCACACCAAATAAGGGTTTTCAATTTTTTTTTTAAGAAACCCCGTAGAATGTGCATATATTGTTTTGGCTTCCGTAGGGGGATCAATTTACGATTAACTGGATTTCTGACCTTCGGCCGGAAAGAAATGAGTACACACCAGAAATACAAATGAAATAATAATAATAATAATAATAATAATAATAATAATAATAATAATAATACTCTGCCCGTACCAAACAAGCAGACGTAGACAAAAACCGCACCCATCAGTGGCTACGTAGTGCAGGGTTGAAAGGTGAAACTGAGGGTTTTATAATTGCTGCACAAGACCAATGCTTGTTAACTAGGAATTATCAAGCACATATACTAAAATACTGTGTTAGCCCAAGATGCAGATTCTGTGACAAATATCCAGAAACCATTGATCATCTTATATCAGGTTGCACGATATTGGCATCCACTGAATATAAAAACCGGCATGACAGAGTGGGCCAATATCTGCACTGGAAAATTTGCAACTCCTATGGGAAGGAAACTGGAAGAAATTGGTACGAACACCACCCTGACCCGGTTACGGAGATAGGACCTGTTACAATTCTATGGGACTACACAATATACACTGACAGAACAATCAAAGCCAACCGCCCAGACATTGTTATTAAAGACCACAAACAAAATAAGTGCCTCCTTATTGATATGGCAGTCCCTGCAGACTGCAATGTGTCTTTGAAGATATTCGAAAAACTGTCAAAATACAAGGACCTTGAAATCGAAATCTCAAAAATGTGGCACATGGGAACATCAACAATTCCTGTTGTAGTTGGAGCCCTTGGACTGGTTGGAAAAGATTCCAGTAGGCTGATTGAAGGGATCCCTGGAAGTCCATGCCTCAAAGAGATACAAAAAATTGTTCTGACAAGTACAGCCCACACTTTACGAAGGGCTTTATCTATGTAATTTTTTTTTTTTTTTTTTTCCAGTGGAAAGTGTCATGATGCCATTTCTAACCTTAGGTCCCTGGGCGGGACCCGGAAAGAAATGTGTAAACGCCAGATATCAAAGGGAATAATAATAATAATAATAATAATAATAATAATAATAATAATAATAATAATAATAATGGACAAGTAAGGTTTTGTCTCGCTCCTATCCATTGACTTGTCTAACTAGGTTAGATATGCCAGGAGGTAAAACCTTGCCAACATAGCTCTCCGGGTCAGAGGATTGCACAAACCACTCTACCATGTTATGGAACGAAGTTTCTACTGTTTTATTTCTATCATTAATATTTAAATATGGATTTTTGCAGGAATAGGGTTGGTCTTCCTGTTTGTTATCGACTGGCATCAAAGAGATTAAGGAAAATGTTACGAAGTCATTTCTGATCTTAGATCACTGGTTGGAAGCTGGTTAGCAAATTGAAGTCCCTCTTGAATTAGGTTAGCAAATTGAAGTCCCTTTTATTAACCTTTCTAAAAATTTAATACATTTTTTTATATTCGTGACGAGGATTATTTAATCTATAGTAATTATTTACCCGCTGCCCCACGCAGCAAGATGTGGCACAAGGCCAATTTAATCTATAGTAACATGAAAAATAATTGAAATAAAGGATTATTTTTGGTCACAGTGGTTACAGTACAAGTCGGCCGTAAGTTCATACCCTTAACCATTCTTAAGTGTTTTCAGCGTGATCATCTCTTGTGTGATGACCTTATGGCAGACTAATCTAATTTTAAAACTCTCTACGTGTACATCAGCAGTGTTCTCGGGTGTAGAACAACGTTAAACATTTAGCCTAGTGACTGTTTCGCAAACACTACCTTACTATCTAATCCTGTGAAAACTCCAGAGTAGGGAATCGCTTGGCAGTATGAAGTATGGCTGGGCTGCTACGATAGCTGTGAAGGCCTGTCAGGATCCTCGAAACGGTATGCTGAAGGAACTCTGATATCACCATTCGTGCTGGCGTCAAGGCGATCCTTAAAAGATCTCTCGGACGCAGCTCCATTGTGCAAGACCGCCCGTGTCAACCACGGGAAGAACCGCCAAGGAGGCGCTGAGGCGAAGTACGTTGGCATCGGGTACGCGAAACGTCGTCCAGCCTAAACAAAATCACTCGAACGGCCCATCTGCACCCTGCATCGTGACCGCCACATGACGGTGAGAGAAGGCTTCTTACGCTGGAAGCTTCTTGCTCGTTGACACACATTGGCGGCATTCACATGATGGTCGTTTTTCTCTACCATGCAATGTCAGAGACTTTTACATTCTTGACTTGGCCTCCTGAGTCTGGTGTCGGGTCAGGCATCATGGAGGCACCGGATGAGCTAAACTCAGATACCGGTGGTGTCGACTACCTTTCTATCGCGTTGTATAACTATGTTACTAGTGTACCCGTGCCGTCCGGCAAGAAGGAATGTATTATAAGTAATATATATTATATTGTAAGTAATTTTCGTTTAATCCAAGTTCAATTTTGTAATTTAAAAAAGTTCTTCGTTAACGTTAATAATTGAACAGTGTACAATTTATAATCACCCCAGGTAAGATATCCGTATTTTATCCTCATTGTGTGTGTGCGTGTGTGTATATGTGTGTGTGCATGCGTACACGCACACATAACTTTTGTACGTGCGCTTTTGTGACACCACCTAGGTGTTCTTGAGAGTTAAATTTGCTGAGAAATTAGATCATCATCGCTAGTGATAGTCGATCTTACAATCCAAAACACCACGAAGAAAAGTAACTTTAATTCAAGCGGAAATAAAATATAAACCTCGACCAAGTTTTGGCTGATATATATTTATCTCCTCTCTCTATAGCTTTCTATTCCCCCCTCTCTTTCTCTCTTTGTTTCATTCATTCTTTCTTTGCATGAAAAGTAGCCACGAAAAGAGAGACACAACGTCTCTCTTTTCGTGGCTACTTTTCATCACTCCTTTCTCTTTGATAGTAGTTAGCAGAGAGAAGGAAAGAAGGGGGTTCATTTGTAGTTTGTCAGCGCGTTAGATTTTTGCGTGTGAACGTGTATAGTGTCATGACTTCTGTGCGTTTTAGATCAAAGTTTTGCACTCCGCCTCTCAATTGTTACACACAAAAACTTTTATATATATATATATATATATATATTATAAAGAAGTAATCACCCAAAGAATGAATCAGTAAAGTTAATGTAATTAATGGCAAAATCACTTCCCTAACAGATCAATAAAATATTAACTTTAATTAATTACATGAACTTTACTGATTAATTCTTTCGATGATTACTTCTTTATGATATTATATATACCGCACCAATTAATATATATATATGTGTATGTGTGTGTGTGTGTGTGTGTGTGTGTGTGTGTGTGTGTGTGTGCGTAGGTGTGTGGCATATCATATATATAGATTATTACTTGTAAAGAAGATTTCAACGGTTGAACCAGCGAATGAATAGGGCTACGCATGACGGATATACTACAGTAGGAGCCACTCGAAATTATAAGTTATAAGCTGCAGTCTGTTGCAATTTCATAACTGGATTCTGCATGTATCATTCCATATGTGCCGCAGAGGAAGGTCATTAAATCAAGTGTGTGGGTCATCTCCTGGCAAGTTAAGGTCCGCCTTAAACGGATTCACGCCATCAGCACTTTCTTTCTACCCTGATTTTCTTTCAACTTCAACCAACTTACAATTCGCCTTCGAATTTCGGTGTTGCGTTTTCGTTCCTCTGTTAAAACACTTCCTAGATATTCGACTTTTTGTACTTTTTGATTTTGATTTCTCCATACGTAGGCGTACTGTTACCCCCAGTACAGAAACTGTATTGTTTTACTTCCGCTTTAGTTGTCCCTATTTTAGTTTAACTTCCGGTTAGCCCTGACTGGAACCCCACGCAATAAAGGCATTACACCAAGCACGTGGTCAGTAGTCTCACCGTCCTAATTCCACCCACAATGTTACTATCACCAGTTTGAAAATTAAAAAAAAAAATTCCCTATATTTATATTTCTCCCTATATTTCTCTATATTTCTCCACAAATTTCTCTATATTTCTCTTTATTTCTCCCTATATTTCTCTATATTTCTCTTTATTTCTTCCTATATTTCTCTATATTTCTCCCTAAATTTCTCTATATTTTTCCCTATATTTCTCTATATTCCTCTGTATTTCTCCCTATATTTCTTTATATTCCTCTTTCTTTGTCCCTATATTTCTCTATATTTCTCTGTATTCTCCCTATATTTATCTAGATTTCTTCCTATATTTCTCTTTATTTCTCTTTATTTCTCCCTACATTTCGCTGTATGTCTTCCTATATTTCTCTATATTTGTCTATATTTCTACCTATATTTCTCTATATTACTCTCGCTATTTCTCTTTATTTCTCCCTATATTTCTCTATATTTCTCTTCATTTCTTCCTATATTTCTCTATATTTCTCTTTATTTCTCTTTATTTCTCCCTCTATTTGTCTCTATTTCTCCCAATATTTCTCTTTATTTCTCCCTATATCTCACTATATTTTTCCCTATATTTTCGTATATTTCTCTTTATTTCTCCCTATATTTCTCTATATTTCTCCCTATATTTCCCTATATTTCTCTTTATTTCTCCCTATATTTCACTATATTTCTCCCTATATTTCTCATTATTTCTCCCTATATTTCTCTATATTTCCCCCTATATTTCTATATTTCTCTATATTTCTCTTTATTTCTCCCTATATTTCTCTATATTTCACCCTATATCTTGCCCTATATTTCTCCCCATATTTCTCTCTATATTCTCTATATTCACTTTATCTCTCCCTATATTTCTCCCTATATTTCTCTATATTTCCCCCTATATTTCTCTTTATTTCCCCCTATATCTTGCCCTATATTTCTCCCTATATTTCTCTCTATATTCTCTATATTCACTTTATCTCTCCCTATATTTCTTCCTATATTTCTCTTTGTTTTATTATCACGTCATTATTTGAGCATTTGTTTTATGTCGCCATATTTCATACGTTTATTTTAAGTTTATATATCTCCGTGTAGAATCCTTTCAACACGTCTCCACTATCCACAGAAACTGTTGCAAAATGTAACCTCCTTCTAACATCATTTTCTGAGCACTTACCGCAACATTTAGACGTATTCTCGAAGCAAACTTTATACATATTTATGCAAACGAGATATTCGCTACTTTCGTTTACCCATTTAGACAAATGGTCTTAGTTTTATGTTCAAGCCTCTGGCTTCCCTTGCCATATTTCTCGATATATTTGTTTACTTATATTATACTAACTAGTTTTATTTATATGTATCTATTTCTCTTCTAGTTTTACCCTTTTGGATATTAATAAAGCTGTCGATTTACGGGGCTCCTTCTTCAGAGTTTCAATTGCCTTAAGGCGTTTATCTGGCTGTCTTCGAGATTACACACGCATATGACACGCATGCGCACTCTCTTTGGCCAAACAGTATGTTTAAAAGACCGGATCCTAATGATGGAAAATACATTCATTTTATACAATTATTCCATTTTCAGCACAATCGCTTACTTTGTCAGTCCAGTGGTAAATATTACTCACATAGATCATACAATGGAAATTTCAGTTCAAAATTTAGCGAATGGCTACGCACTTGTTTCATTCTCATCAATAACGCCACGTGATATATTGAAAGAAAAACAAATGCTGCGCAGTGGCATTTTATTTCAGATTCTCCATTTTATTTAAGATCCGCCATCTTATTTAAAATCCGAAAATGAACGACAGACAGAATGAGAGGACGAACAAGGAATAACGCTTCCACAAAATCATTTGATCGATCGCCACAAACAGGGTGGATTGCGATGCTCCAAATGCTGGGAAAAGCAGGAAAAAAAGGGATATGTAAGCCCACTAGAATGGAAGGTCGTGTTTACAATGAGAATCAACGTGTATAGGAAATTGTTAAAATTGTCCGGTAGATTATTTAAAATCGTTCGGTTTCCTCAGTACTTCTTTTCTCGGACGCATCAGACACCGTTGTACCCTCGTTTTTGGATCAATAGGGACGCACTAACCTGGAGAGTGGTCCTTGGCACTGGAAATTTGGCCAAAAGGAATAGGAAAAGACAGAGATTCGTTAGAGTTCAATTTCATATATGCGTTGGTGTAATGGATAGTTGCTTAGAACGTTTTATTGAAAGAATTCGATGAATTCTCTCAGAGAAAGTCCACTTTTTAACATCTAATATGGTTGGCTTAATAAGCCCATTAATGTTACTAAACACTTCAGATGCCTTGGTTTATGAATCAGTTATAACAAATTTAGTATAAGAGAAGAGGCAACTGAATATAGAATACACTGTGCCAGGGGTAGTTTTGCCCAACAGCGCAAATTGCTACAACATGAAAACATCAACCTGAAAACTTGAGTTATATTCTTAAAAAGCCTTATCAGATCGAGCCTTTTATATATTTTTTTTTTTTTTTTTTTGTAAGCGTATCACCCCAAGCAAGGCTGGAAGCCACTATCACGCAAGGGGTTAAAGAAGGGTTGGAGGAAGAGCAGATAGGAGTGGTAAAGGAGAGGATGTGGAGAAAGAGAAAGACAGTGGGTCGATCAAGGCAAGGGGGTTGCAGAAGATTTCGAGCGAGAGCAGATAGGAATGAAAAATGAAAGGATGTGGAGAAGGGAAGTGGATAGATCAAGGCAACTGGAGATGTCGATTGACGCTACACTTAAACCGTTGGAGATTGTAATTGTCAGGGAAACAGTAATGGATGTCATGCATGGCGCCAAACTCATTCCGAAATATATAAAATGTCGGCTGTATACATTTTTGAAAAAAAAAAAAAAATTACCGGCAATACATTTTTAAAGGTAAAAAATATTACCAGCAATACATTTTTGAAGGTAAAAAATATTACCAGCAATACATTTTTGAAGGTAAAAAATATTACCAGCAATACATTTTTGAAGGTAAAAAATATTACCAGCAATATATTTTTGAAGGAAAAACTTACCAGCTATATATTTAAAAAAGAAAAATCATACCAGCAGAACATTTTTTTAAAATATATTACCAGCGATATATTTTTGAAGAAGAAAATATTACCAGAAATAGATTTTTTTGAAAAAAAATATTACCAACAACAAAAAAATTTGTTGTCATTAAATAACCCATTGAGGTTGATATACCGTAAAACAAACCAAACCAAACCAGATTTGAGTATGATATTGTCAAAGGGTCTCCCCTTTTCACACAAATGTACTCACCAAGGTATACATATACTACTACTAGTAGATACCCGGAGAGTGGAGGAGTGAAGGTGTCGAGACGGAACGACAGAAGTGTAGTAGAGTTCAGTAGTAGTAGAGTAAGTCACACACAGAGACGACGGCAACCGTCACAGTTAGCGAGCACGTAGACTCACTAAGGAGTCATATCGCGATACTATAATACCAAGACTGTATATATATATTAGTGCTACTAACCCGCATTCCTGGATCTACTAACCCGTATTACCAGTTTGTATTATTACGTTAATACATTTATTTTCCTTATCCATTCCTGGCGTTTGTTATTCATTGATATCGGATTTCATCCGGGAATCCACAACAGATATATATATAAGGAATAAGATAAAATCTAGACATCAGAGTTATATTCATTTTTTTAAAAATATATTGTCTTATAGTTTGGAAAGTCTGTATTAATTTATTGAATCACTATTTCTGCTCAATTCTTATTCCCTTGACGTAAATGTTTTTATGATTCATTTTAAGCAATAAATGCCATAAATAGATATCTAATCGTAACAAAGAATAATTTCTGAGGTTAAAATCGGCCAGATAAAGAAACATTGATATTGATCAGATCAATTGATCGCCGGTAATCATCATAACTTCGATCTCTTAATCTATTGTTATACGAGTGAGTAATATCGATTTCTTTTTTAAGCTGATAGGTTTTGAAACTGTTAAAAAATATTATTATATTATTTTCATTAATAGTTTGCCACCAGTCGCTTCACTGAGAGCAAGGTGATCAAAATCAAAATTGTTTGCCCATTTAAAATACTACATTTATTAGAAATTATATTCGGTTTAAATACAAAAAGAATTATAAAAATGGCGTCAAAATACCGCTCATTTTGACGTATACTATTTACTGTTACGCTCACAGAGAATTTAATTAGTCCTCGCGATTTTTTTAGTGTTTAGCAAAATTATTTTTTTTTTGTTTTCAACATTATAACTTTAATGCTTAGCTCAATGTAGGTCTTTTACAGACTGTGTAAAAAAGGAATTTATTATTCTAACATGAAACTCAGTCAAACTGTGTGTGTATGTGTGAGCGCGTACGCTTCTGTACATATTAAATGAACCAAGTCACTCACGCACAACAAAGATATATTCATATACATTACATACACGCATACAAAGTCACACTCAGACAGTGTATGACAAACAAAGTTTCTGTCCTTCATTTACAACCGAGATTATTATTATTATTATTATTATTATTATTATTATTATTATTATTATTATTTCCCTTGATTTCTGTTGTATACACATTTCCTTCCGGGTCACAAAGACCTAAGGTCAGAAATGGCTTCATGATATTTTCCACTGATCAGTTTTGTAAAAAATTTTAAAAAAATGATCGCACATATTTTACATAGATAAAGCTCTACGTAATGTGTGAACTGTACTTGTGAGTACATTTTTTTCTATTTGTTTAATGTATAAACTACCAGGAATCCCATTCAATGAGTATATCGGAACCTTTTCCATTCAATCCAAGAGCTCCATCTACAACTGGAATTATTGATGTCCTCGTGTGCCACATTTTAAACATTGCTACTTCAAGATCCTTGTATTTTGATAATTTTTGAAGATCTTTAGAGATACATTACAGTCTGCAAAAACAGACATGTCAATAAGAAAGCACATTCTGTTTTTTGGTTTATGATCACTATGTCTGGGCAATTAGCTTTGATTTTACTGTGTGTATTGTAATGTCCGATAAAATTATTACATTGTCATATCTCCGTAACGAGGTCTGGGTGGTGTTCGTACCAATTTCTTGCAGTTTCCTTCCCGTAAAAGTTGCAGATTTTCCAGTACAGATATTGGCCTACACTATCGTGCCGATTTTTTTTTTATATAGGACTTGGAAAATTTAACATTGACAGGACATATCGAAAACAAAAGAGACAAAGGAAAATTTTGCATAAACTACCTAACGAGATTGTAAAGGGATGGTAGAACAAGAATTAGGAGATATAACGAAAATACAAAAATTACTAAGAGCTACAAAGGACAGGAAATTGTGGAGAGCTATGATCATCCATGTCCTAAAGGAACACAGCACATACAAGAAGAAAATCACATTTTCAGATTTTTCGACGATTTAGGCAGGACTCCAGTAATCTAACAACTGAAATCTCTTAAGTGCTGATAGTTATTCTCGAACATATAACGAGGAAAGAGGGCGTGGAAAATTTGATACTCACAGGATATACGGAAGGGGACAGAGGAAAACAGTGCATAACCTACCTAACAAGTTTGTGCAAATGGATAGCAGAATTGGGTTCAGGAGAGATGACAAAAGGAGAAAATTTACTAAGTGCTACAAAAGACAGGAAATTGTGGAGAGCCATGACCGCTAATGTTGTGAAGGGACACGGCACATAGAAGAAGAAGAAGAAGAAGAAGAAGAAGAAGAAGAAGAAGAAGAAGAACTTATTATTAACAGGAAGTATAGTAAATGAGGGGAAATATGATTATATTTTGGTCTGTTTCTAAATCGGCCGAAGAGAAACGCTGCAAAATTTAACTTAAGCAAATTGGCAATGGGAACTGGAGCATGCGCACAAACATAAAAGGCTTAGTGAAGATCGACAATTGGCCATCAGATTTCCAGCCGATTTTCTGAGAATATCGGATTATGTCAAAAGAAATCCTTGTAGCAGACGATGTAATATGATCAGACATATTTCAGTGTTATAAAAATAGGGCATGAAAAAGTTTTAAGAAATAAATGGAATGAAAGAATATTGGGGAAAAGGCGAAAAGAGAGAAAAAGACAAAGAGAGGATATAGGGAAAACATAAGTGAGAAAAAGACATAGAGAGAATGAATATAAGGAAAAAGAGAAAAAAAACGTATAAAATAAAATATTGAAAAAATAGAGACAAAAAGAAAGAAAGAAAACAATTAGAAAAGACAGAAAACCTCAAGGAAAAACGAATAAATGAAAGATATAAAAAAAATCGAAAGTTTGAAAAATACCAAGAAAGAAAGAATGAAAGAAATAAAGAAAAAATCAAAAAGGGTTAAAAAGGCCCCAAAAAGAAAGAAAGAAAGAAATGTCAGAAAAATAATTTCAAGAAAGAAAAAAAAGATGGAGAAATAAGTGAAAAATAAAGAAAAAATCCCCAGAAAGACAGAAAAAGACAAAGACAGAAGGAAGGAAAGAAAGACAGACAGAAAGAAAAACTCAGAAAGTCAGAAAAAGGCAACGATAGAACGAACGAACGAAAGAAAGAAAGAAAGAAAGAAAGAAGAAAAAAACAGAGACAGAAAGAGACCAAGAAAAAACGAAAGAATTCAGAAAGTCAGAAAAAAGCAACGATAGAATGAACGAAGGAAAGAAAAATCAGAAAAAGTTCATGAAAGAAAGAAAGGAAAAAGAAATTAGAAAGAAAGAAAAAAAAACAGAACGATAGAAATAGACCAAGAAAGAACGAACAAAAGAAAGAAGGAAAAAAAATGAAAGAAAAAATCAGAAAGTCAGAAAACGTCCAAGAAAGTACGAAAGAAAAAAAAGAGAAAAAAAAGATCAGAAATTCAGAAAAGGGAAACGAACGAACGAACGAAAAAACGAATGAAAGAAAGAAAGAAGGAAAAAAACAGAGAGACAGAAAAGGACCAAGAAAAAACGAAAAAAATTCAGAAAGTCAGAAAAAAGCAACGATAGAAGGAACGAAAGAAAGAAAGAAAGAGAGAAAAATCAGAAAAAGGTCATGAAAGAAAGAAAGAAAAAAAAACAGAACGACGGGAACAGACTAAGAAAAAACGAACAAAAGAAAGAAGGAAAGAATGAAAGAAAAAATCAGAAAGTCAGAAAAGGGAAAAGATAAAACGAACGAACGAAAGAAAGAAAAATAAATCAGAAAATCAGAAAAAGCCCGAGCGACCGAAACGTTGTGTTAACAACAACAAAGATGAGGACAATAGTAAATTGTGTAAATGATAACTCCTTATCCCAGAAAAGTCAAACAGAAAAAAGGTAAACAAAGTAGAAAATTACAGAGGAATAAAGCTTTTTCTTCTATGTGCCGTGTCCCTTCAGGATGTTGGCGATCATGGCTTTCCATAATGTCATGCCCTTAGAAAAGTTTGTCATTTTATTATCTTTCTTAATCCCTGTTCAGCCACCCATTTACACAAACTCATTAGGTATACACTGTCCCTCTTGCCTTCAATAAGTCTTGTGAGTGTCAGATTTTCTAAACTCTCTTTCCTCATTAAGATCCCTAGGAATTTTAGCTGCCTCTTTCTGATGCTAAGTATGTGTTCTTTTTGTTTCTATTTTCTCTAAAACCTTGTTGTTGGTCACATGTTCAGCCCATGGTATTCTCAGCATCCTTGTGTAGAACTATATTTCTGTTGCTTCAAGTCTCTTCTTCAT
Organism: Acanthosepion esculentum; assembly: GCA_964036315.1. NCBI lineage: Eukaryota > Metazoa > Mollusca > Cephalopoda > Sepiida > Sepiidae > Acanthosepion > Acanthosepion esculentum. Next base: position 44,426,847 of record OZ038513.1, on the reverse strand, counting down.
CTGTGATGAGATCGTCTAGCATTTACTGCCTTATAGGAGTACCGGTATTACATAACCGTTCGGAAACTCTTTTACTTCGCTTTTGGAAGGCATTTTTCGCTATCACAATGCGCCTTCTGATTTAGGTGTCGAGCTTTCTGTCCCCTGTTAAAACATTGTCCTGATATTTGTGGTTGACTGGGGTAGGAAATGGCCTGTAAACTGTAATTTTTTTAAGCGTTTCACCCCAAGCAAGGCGAAAAGCCACTAGCACGCAAGGGGTTACAGAGAGTTTTAGCGAGACCAAATAGGAGTGATAGAGGAAAGTATGAAGAGAAGGATAGGAGATAGATCGAGGCATCTGGAGACGTCGATTGACATTACATTTGAATAGTTGGAGATTATAAATATCAGGGAAACAAGAAAAGGGGAGGCAGTTCCACAGTCGATAAATGCAAGACATGAAGCTATTGGAGTAGAAGAGACGGCTACATTTAACAGTTTCGACAGTGAAAGGGTGTGAGCGAGATGCCAGCCTAGTAGAACACTTAAATTCATGAAGTTTGGGAACCAGCGAAAGCACCTCATCGGAGCAGTTACCATGAAAGTATTTGTAAAAAAGACAGAGGGAGGTGACTGCACGTCTGTAAGAGAGCGACTGCAGAGGAGATGCCAGATCAGGGTCAATTACGTTGCATATTCGTCTCTGGATCTTATCAAGAACCTTGAGACAAACATAAGGGGCGCCAGACCGTATATGGCAGCAATACTCCATGCAAGAGCGAATGGTTGATTTGTAGATTTGAAGGATCGACTCCGGCGAGAAAAAATTCCTGGCGCGGCACAGGGAGCCAACTTTCCTTGCGGTGGACGAAGCTATTGACTCAATGTATTTGTTCCATCTCAGGTCAGCAGACAATGTGAGACCGAGCAGTCGCAAAGAGGTGCTCTTGTGGAGTTGATCGTCAGACATTCTAATGGGAGGCAGGGATGATTGTCATGTCTCCAAAACGAAAATGCTCTACTTTATCCACCACAGAGAACCCTCCATGCCTCCCATCAGAATGACTGATTCCCAAATCTACGAAAGCGCCCCCTTACGCCTGCATGGTCTCACGCTGTTCACTGACATGAGGTGGAACAAACACTTTGAATCAATAGCTTCAACCACCGCAAGAAAAATTGGTTCCCTGTGTCGCGCCAGAAAGTTTTTTTCTCGCCCGAGTCCATCCTTCAAATCTATAAATCAACAATCCGTCCTTGCATGGAATATTGCAGTCCTATATGGACTGGTGCTCCCGTTGTACGCCTCGAGGTCCTCGATAAAATCCAGAGACGAATATGAAATGCAATAGGTCCTGATCTGGCATCTAGTCTACAATCGTTTTCCCATAGATGTGCTTCAGCTTCCCTCTGTCTCTTCTACAAGTATTTTCGCGGCAACTGTTCCGACGAGCCACTTTCAGTGGTTCCCTGACTGCATGAATTTAAGCGAGCTACCAGGCTAGCATCTTGGTCCCACCCTTTCACTGGCAAAACGGTTAAATGTAACCGTCTGTTCTACTCAAACAGCTTCTTTTCTCGCGCTTCCCGTCTGTTGAACTCCCTTCCCCTTACTTGCTTCCCCGATTACTATAATGCTCAAATATTCAAGTGTAATGTCAATCGACATCTGACACCCTGAGCTTGTTCCCCGTTCTTCTCTGCATCCTCTCCTCAAACGTGCTTCTTTACTCTTGTTCTCAACCCTCTGTAACCCCTTGCACGCTAGTGGCACTCCCGCCTTGCTTGGGGTGAATTGCTTAAAAAAATTCAGTTGTTGTACTTGCTTGATTTTGGTATCTCCATTTTTTAGCATCTGTCTATATTTCTGAGATGAGGTTTTTATGTACACTATTTACATTATTCGGACTATTGTCCTCATCTTTGTCGCCATATTTATTACAACGTTTCGGTCGTTGGATGCTCCGGCTCAAGCACACATAGCAGAGTGGATAAAGACGTTGGTTAGATCCAGTGACAGGACCCAAAGAGTGTGAGTTCAATACCCGGTTAAGGCAGTAGAGAACTTGGAGAGGGGAATTAACAGGAGATAAGTGATAATTGACATCAATTAAACATGGCACGTGGAACTAGAACAGTCTACCCCAGTGAGCGAAATAAAGGGTTCAGTTCGACATTCCAACCACCTGAAGAAGGCCGGAGCGTACAACGGCCGAAACGTTGTAACAAATATGGCGATAAAGATGAAGACAATAATCCGAATAATGTAAATAGTCTCCGTTTTTTAATTTGCATGTTGGTCTGTTCCTTCTCTTGACAACCCCAAAGTTCCAATAAGGGAGTGAGGCGGGATCCGGCAAATGATGAGGGGGAAGACAATAAATGGCAGTGAGGCCAAGAGCATTATTCATATTGCAATCTTCTCTACTCGTTCGAGAAGGCTTTTACCGGCCAACAAAATGTGAGCCCGTGTTTTTGTATTTTGAAAACATTTCCTAAACGGAAGAGAAAATGAACTAGTTATGGCTGTCTGACAATGCAAGAAAAGCTTCGAATAAAACAAACGCAAATACCGCGCATCAATTCTAAATATGAAAAATAAATAAAGAAACAAAGATGGTCTTGCAAGAGTTAGGTTATAATGTTGGGCAAGAATAACGCGGTTGAATTTTTATTTGTCAGAAAAATGTGAAGTGCTTTTTGGAGTATTTTGGCAGGCGGAAGCATTAGTTTTTATATATTTTTTTAGTTTCTATCTATATATAGTTAACTTTCAGATCGCTCTCTCTCAGATGATTCATGTTTCTCATTCAAACACACTATCTATCTATTATAGCATATTCATTATCTATCTATCTATCTATCTATCTATCTATCTATCTATCTATCTATCTATCTAGATAGATAGATAGATAGATTAATATCTAAACATTTTCATATCTATCATATATCTATCCATTTCTGTTTGTTTGAATATATATATATATATATATATATATATATATATATAGATCTAAGTACATTTATTATAGCTCTTTGTCCCTCCCCCACCTTTCTGTTTTTCTTTCTCAACCCGTTCATATCTATTTCAACATTTTCATATCTATCGATATATCTATCCATTTCCATTTGTCTGTTTGAATATATTATCTGTATATCTAAGTCTGTTCATTATCTCACCTCTCCCTCTCTCTCTTTCTATATATATATATATATATATATATATATATATATATGAAGATGTGGTATATTTATGGGATAAAGTGCTCAATATCAGAGATAGAGCGTGTGTAAATATAAAAGTGAACATAGAAGTCAACACTTAGAGGCCTCTAAGTGTTGACTTATATATATATATATATATATATATATATATATATATATATATAAATATATATACCTGTGTGTGTGTGTGTGTGTGTGTGTGTGTGTGTGTGTGTGTGTGTGTGTGTGTGTGTGTGTGTGTGGTGTGGTGTGAGGGTTACCAGTTTGGAACGAGAACAGTGTCCGAACTCCAGTCGATTTCACTTTCGTGAAAATACTATTGGGGAAATTATGATTCCATCATTTTCCCAGTCCCATACATATGTTAAATATTTGAACAAACTGAACACTTCAGCCTTGGTTTGCAACAGATCTAGAAGGAAAACTCTGTATTGCCAAACCTGGGTAGATGGAAAACTTGTGTAACGACTCAACAGCGACGATATATGTACAGTCAGTCCGATGTTATTATGCATAAGCTTTAATAACCCGAATTTCATTTAAACAATTTTTGTCAAATTTCAAACCATTAATTTAGACGTCAGAAAAAGTGTGTGTTACAATTTTATTGTAGTTGTATTAAAAGTATTGAATTTATTATATAAACTTCCGACTTAAATTAACATATAGATTAAACTAATATTATCTGAAGGTCTCTGAAACCTAATAAAAACTATTTTTTTCTATAATATATGTTTAGATATGGGTAATGAAAAGTATCTAACATTGCTGTAAAACAAAAATATAAAAATGTTATTGAGTGAGAGAATGTCCACATTGGAGATATCAAAGGAACTTGGAAGAGATTATTGAACGATAATGAGGCCTTTTGAAAATATAAGTAAGCTGAGAATGAGAAGCAAAGAAAAAGGCTATAAGAACTTGTCTATTTGAAGGAAACGCAAACTAAAACGAGTTCTAGCGAAACAATCACTTTTGACCTGTGCTCAGATCTTTGAAAAGGTTGGCGTTGATGGAGTCAAGAAGGACAAAATACGTAGAATATCTCGTAAATTTGGATCTGCCAAGAATTCTTCTCGGCAAACTCACGACTGAAAGTATTTTAAAGCGTCAAAATTGAGCCATGAAATGCATGAAAAACTGACTTTTCGGAAGTAATTTTCACGGACGAAAAAAGGATAACTTATTTTAAGGTGAGTTTTAAAGAAATGCAAAGTGGCCTAAAAATTTTGCCTGCAGTATATATATATATATATATATATATATATATATATATATATATATATATATATGTATTTAAAGATCAAGTGCAGATTAAACAGAGATCGGGATCAGACACGATGACAAAATAAAGAACAAACAGGAAACGTATATCAATCTAACATATTTGATTTTTATTAAGAGTTTCTGACGATTAAAAGTGAAACATGTTAGATTGATATACATTTCCTATTTTTTCTTTATCTGATTATTCATTCATATATATATATATATATATATATATTTCTCTCTCTCTCTCTCTCTCTCATATATATATATATATATATATATATATATATATATATGTATAGTTATTGAGTGAGCGAATGGAGATGTCTAAAGAGCTTGCCGGAGATAATTGAACGATAATGAGGACTTTTGAAAATATAATTAAGCTGAGAATGAGAAGCAAAGAAAAAGGCTATAAGAACTTGTCTATTTGAAGGAAACGCAAACTAAAACGAGTTCTAGCGAAACAACCACTTTTGACCTGTGCTCAGATCATTGAAAAGGTTGGCGTTGATGGAGTCAAGAAGGAAAAAATGTGTAGAATATTTCGCAAATTTGGATCTGCCATAAATCTTCTAAACAAACTTCTAAAGTAGCTAATTAAAGCTTCAAAATTGGCCCAAGAAGTACATGAAAATTGACTTTTCTCATTGACCAATCTCAAGTGACCTGACGGACGGGGCAAAGGATTGATTTTAATCAATGCAGATATGCCTGTGTCTAAAAGAAAGCGGCAAAGAGGCAGTACTGTGATGATACGGAATTGTCGACCAAACCATTAGTGAATTATTCAAAGTCAATGAAGAAGTTAAACTGAACAGTGCTAACTATAGCGATTTCATGGACAAGAGCCAGCCTCGCAATTTGAAAGTGTAGTGTGAATTTACGCGCGACTATGCTGCTTCTCATGTATCTAAGGTTAACCGGGAATTTTCTTTTAGCATAAAAGGTTTTACAGGAGAGAAGATAATGAAATGACCATTATCAAGTCCCGATCTTAATCCAATCAAAAATCTTTGGTCAGTTGGGAAGATGAAATTATATGAAGGTGGAAAACAATATGACATCAAAACAAGCATGTGGGAACCAATGAAAATGATCATGTCGGAAATTGAATATGCTGAAGTACAAAACATTAACAAAATCAATGGATAAGAGATTGCTGGCTGTTATAAAGAAGGGCGACTATATTAAGATATAAATGCTTCGAAAACTTATATATGTTTGTTATTTGTTCTGTTATAGGTGTGGATCAATTATTGATGATATTATTACTTTATTATTAAAGTAAAAAATTGCTTTTCTGGTTTTTCATAATAAATTTAAACTGTAGTTTTTTTTTAATACTAAATCCAATAAGTTTAATGAAACATTTTGAAACGAGTTACAACTTTAACACAAGCTTTGTTTTGAGGTTGAAATGAATCATTTAAAATTTGACAAAAAGTTGTTTAAAGAAACTTCGAGCTATTGAGGTTTATGTTATTTGCATACTAATTTCAGATGGACTGTATATATATATATATATATATATATATATATATATACATATATCTCTGATATTGAGCACTTTATCCCATAAATATACCACACTTTAAGACTATATTTCTTCATATATATATATATATATATATATATATATATATATATATATATATATATATATATATAATAAAAAGGCTTAAACACTAATATTCCATGGTCATAATTTATTCCATTGGAATCGTAAATACGATCCAATTCATCAGACCTACAAATTCAAAAAGAAAACAGAAAAAACAACTCCGGGAATAAAAAATAAAATTTAATGAGAGTGTATGTATGAGAGTGTGGGACGAATCCTAGAGTAAATGAAAAACCCGCATCCAGGAACACCAAAAAGTCTTGCTATTAGATAGACATTCAAACTCTCTCGTCTTACACCGCAACGACGTGGGACATAGCATTAATTTCGCTAATGCCAGCCTTATTAAAAAAAGAAAATAACTCTTTAAAAATAAAATATTATGAAAACATATTTATAGCAATACTACCAACTATCAACAGACGTTTAAAAAAACTACATTACTTCATCATTTATCTACAGATCCGTTATTCATGAATAAAACTTACCTCTTTCTAATGCATGAAAATCAATGAAAATATATAGAAAAATACTCACGAGATATGCTTTAATTGAAAATCAGACCAAAACAAATTTTTCAAAACATCCTGCAGCGTCTTTTATACACTTCAACGCTCAGAATGTTTTTCACACATATTTGAATATCCTAAATATATATATATATATTACATAATAGAGAAATCCCTCATGAGAATAGACAATTTCACTTAACGTCTATGCGTTAGCATTTTTCGTCTCTATTATATATATATATATATATAATGTTCAAGTGAAATAGTCTATTCTCATGAGGTAATTTGATATTTCTCTATTATGTAATTTATAAGCTCTGTTATAATAAATACATTGAGCTCTTTTTGTGTATCAGTTTTAATGTTTTATATTATTTGGATCCACTTGTGTTATGGTCCAGGTTCCTTGTAGCACGGTGATGGTCCAAGTTCCTTGTACCACGGTGATGGTCCAAGGTGGGACCAATGAAGAATAACTCGAACACAGGTATGGAATAACACAGATATATTACAAAGAGAAATATATACAAAGAAGTAGAAGTATTAGTAATGACTATCAGATTTGGTTAGAGTAAACTATGTTGTCTCGACAAGTATCACTATTCCAATGTCTTACAGTAATCGTCTGACGCTTGACTCTATCTCTGACTGTGACGATGTTCAACAACACGCCCACGTGTGTCGAATGTGGCACAAGGCCGGTTTAATGTGGGCTCGCCGAGCCCGTAGGCTCGGGCAAAAATTGCCCGTAGAACCCGTATAAACGGGATCGGGTTGGTCAACCTCCCCGAACGAGGGTCTGCCCTTCGGTGGAACCTCGTCCGAGTTCCTCTCTGCCCAGAAGCAGAGAGTTTCCCTCTGCCTCAGAGGCAGAGAGTTCGACCGTCTAGCCGAGTCGTCCAAAAAGGACTGACTGTGACTGTGACGATGTTTAACAACACGCCCACGTGTGTCGAATGTGGCACAAGGCCGATTTAATGTGGGCTTTCCGAGCCCGTAGGCTCGGGCAAAAATTTCCCGTAGAACCCGTATAAACGGGATCGGGGTGGTCAACCACCTCGAACGAGGCTCTGCCCTTCGGCGGAGCCTCGTCCGAGTTCCTCTCTGCCCAAAGGCAGAGAGTTCCCCTCTGCCTCAGAGGCAGAGAGTTCGACCGTCCAGCCGAGTCGTCCAAAAAGGACTGGCTCGGACTGTGACGATGTTTAACAACACGCCCACGTGTGTCGAATGTGGCACAAGGCCGGTTTAATGTGGGCTTTCCGAGCCCGTAGGCTCGGGCAAAAATTTCCCGTAGAACCCGTATAAACGGGATCGGGGTGGTCAACCACCTCGAACGAGGCTCTGCCCTTCGGCGGAGCCTCGTCCGAGTTCCTCTCTGCCCAAAGGCAGAGAGTTCCCCTCTGCCTCAGAGGCAGAGAGTTCGACCGTCTAGCCGAGACTGGCTCGGACTGTGACAGTATTTAGTGTCCTCCCCACGAGGGACGGATGTGGCACAAGGCCGGGTTTAAAGTGGGGTACCCGAGCCCGCAGGCTCGGCCAAAAATAGCCCGTAGATCCCGTATAAACGGGATCGGGGTGGTCAACCACCTCGAACGAGGCTCTGCCCTTCGGCGGAGCCTCGTCCGAGTTCCTCTCTGCCCAAAGGCAGAGAGTTCCCCTCTGTCTCAGAGGCAGAGAGTTCGACCGTCTAGCCGAGTCGTCCAAAAAGGACTGGCTCGGACTGTGACTGCTGCTCTTTCTTGAGGCTCAGTATTTATGATGTCCGGAATAGTCCATTATTATTTTGGGTAAGATTCCCATAACAACTTATATTATATACCAACGGATTTATTACCTGGACAATCTCTCTCTCTGTCTCTCTGTCTCTCTCTCTCTGTGTCTCTGTCTCTGTCTCTGTCTCTCTCTCCCTCTCTCTCTATATATATATGTATTGTCATATAGGACACAAATGCATGGAATAGTCCGTTTATGTAAATAAGCGGAGATAAGCAGAGTTGAAAAAAGTTAGTATTAGGTCCATTGATAAGTGTACCTTCGTATAGAAAACCTTCTATTTCATTACTTACCAACGAGTTTGTCTCCCTTCATGTTATATCGAAAAGACGAGATATAACATATTTTCACGAGAGCGCCTCTCTGCGCCTGCTTGGTTTAACGCTGTCCATTGACCTGAAGTGGAAGAACTACATTGAATCTATAGCTTTATCCACCGCAGGGAATGTGGGTTCTCTATATCGTGCCAGAAGGTTTTTCTCGCCTGAGCCAATCATTAAAATCTACAAATCAACCATTCGTCCTTGCATGGAATACTGCTGCCATATATGGTCTGGTGCTCCTGCTGTTCATCTTGAGGTCCTCGACAAAATCAAGAGACGGATATGCAACGTGAGTGGTCCTGATCTGGCATCTCGTCTACAGTCACATTCTCACGGACGTGCTGCGGCTTCCCTCTGTCTTTTCTACAAGTATTTTCACAGGAAACTGCTCCGACGAGCTACTTTCACTGGTTCCCAAACTGCATGAATTTAAGCGTGCTACTAGGTTGGCATCTCGGTCCCACCCTTTCACTGTCGAAACGGCTAAATGTAGCCATCTTTTCTATTCTAACAGCTTCTTATCTCGCACTTCCGTCAGCGGAACTCCCTTCCCATCACTTGCTTCCCTGATAGCTATAATCTACACATATTCAAATGTAATGTCAATCGACATCTTCTGATGCCTTGATCTTGTTCCCCGTCCTTCTCTGTATCCTTTCCTCAAACACGCCTCTTTACTCTTGTTCTCAATCCTCTGTAACCCCTTGCGTGCTAGTGGCACTCCCGCCTTGCTTGGGATTATTTGCTTACATACATATATATATATATATATATATATATATATATATATATATATATATATATATATATATATATATATATATTGAATTGGACAGAGTCCGACAATTTATTTAAAGACATTTTTGATATGTTTAACTTTCTTTTTTGCTTAAATACTTGTATCTATAAAAAGAACGTTAAACATATCAAAAATGTCTTTATATATATATATACTTATATATATATATGTAAGTGTGTGCGTTTGTGTGTACCGTCAGAGACATATAAATACGCATGATAAGGCTGAATAAACAGTGGTTTAGCAATGATCATACAACAGTCACATTTATTTGTGCCCAATAAAATAACATTTTACAAATAGCTGTATATATACTTTTAGTCTTTGTAGATTTGGCTAAAATAAACCGGTGCTTTAATTATCCAAAAACTTATTTAACTTGACAAAAATATGCATTTTGCGACTTGTTCATCAAGTATTCATGTTTTGCTGCCTAAAAACCTATCAAAAATGTATTTTTGTACTCAAGAAAAGTGGTCGATATTCAGCACTCAACAGAAACCATTCTTTGACACCAGTTGTTGAAATAAACTTTCTTTAAGTTATTTTATGTTAAAATTCATCCAGTATATGCTTCATGAGCCACTCAAGATTTGAGATGGTAGGAAATGAAGAATATGCGGATAGGGGGGATAGATAACAACTGAAGAGCTTAAGATTGTAATGTTCACGGAAACATCCATGCAAGAGTCTGTTCCACAAAGTGGTAGTCTCCGAGGAAAAGCTTTCTGAGTAGAACGCCCTTTATATTAGAGGAATATGTAGAGAATGGGAGTGATTTAAACCTGTTGAATGCAAATCTTAGCTGTAAAGGACAGAGCTTAGGGCACTAACGAATGGAGCGCTCATGTGAACATTTGCCATGGAAATTGCGATAGAATAGCGATAGGTCTGCGACGTTGCGTGCGTGCGAAAGGGTCCCATACCTTTAGATTATTTTCAACACTTTGTCTCTCTCTCGAGAGAGAGATAGAGAGAGAGAGAGTGGGGTAGACAGAGTGAAAGAAAGAAATAAAGAAAGAAAGAAAGAAAGAAAAAGGTAGGTTGTTAAATACAGCCCCTGGAGATGAGATGAGAGACTTCGGCATCGATTACAAAAGACTTATGAATGGATAATTTCGGGACGTCCTTTTGGCATCCGGAGATCGTTTGCTAACTCCTTCACTGGCAGTCGTTGATTTCTTTTGACTACAGTCTGCACGCTTTTAGCCTTTTCAGATAGATTGATTGTTAAAGGCCTTCCAGAACGTACGTTATTTTTTCATTTTTTTTTAAATTAAATTTAATTAATTTTTTTTCATTTTATAACAGAGCACCTCTTAGGTCAAAATTGGCAAACAGACGGAAGGTAAAAAAATCTAAAATAACGAGCTCCGCCCACATTCAGTAAACAAGTGAAACGAAATATTAAATTAGAAAATCATTTTCAACGGCAGAAGAAGTACATCGTACACTTACCATCTGCCAATATCGTCTAAACGTATTCTGGCCTCCTTTCTGAAAATCTCTAAAGTTTTGGTATCGACTGTTGAACGTGTGAGTGTGTGCCATTCATTCACTACCCACTGTGAAAAAGAATATTTTCTTATGTTCAGACGATAGAGCTGCGGTTAATTTTCTTATTCTCTGGAGGATTTATATTGGCTTTTAGTTTAATATATTTTCTGTTTATACGTAATTTTTAGCGGTACAAATATTTAAGTAAATCCTCTGTTTATAATAAACAGTATTAACAACATTTACCTGCCTGAGTGTCAGAAAAATTTCATAGAAAATATTCGTCCTCCGACACAGAACCGCCATATAGCTTGACATGCTATTTAGCTACAGAGGAAGCGTCTGGTTAGCAAAGTCTAATTACTGTTTTTAAACAACAATTTTCCGTGATTTTTCTCGAATGATCATATTTGCTCGATACGTATCTTAACGGCCATTTCATAATATATGTTGTCTTTTGTTTACGTTAAGATACGCATCGAGCAGAATATGATCGTCCGATAAAAATCATGGGAAATTTGTTGTTTAAAAAGAGTTATTATTGCTAACCAGACGCTTCCTCTGTAGCTAAATGGTATAGCACGTCAGGCTATATGACGCTTCCGTGTAGGATACTGGTTCAATTTCTGTTGGAAAACATATTTTCTATGAAATTTCTCGGATATTTAGGTCGGTAAATGTATTTAATACTGTTTATTATAAACAGAGCATTTACTTAAATATTTGTATCTAGAAAAATAACGTATAAACAGAAAATATATTAAAATAATTGTAGGACTTAGTTCATTTCATAATATATGTTGTCATTTATTTACATTAAGATACGCTTCGTGCTGGCTTTTAGTAAAACATTCCTTGAAACCTATGTCACCAACCGATATTGAAAATTCTCAGTACCTGTATTAGACTTTTAGTTTCGAGTCAGAAAAGTCCCAGTCTTTCAGGGTAAGGTATATATTTTAATTCCAGGAATCATTTTAGTAAAACATTTTGTACTTTTTCCAGCTGCTATATGTTCACCCTAGTAGTGGGATGATCACGCCCAGGAAATCTCTATCTATAAAAGGCAGGATGTGTGTGCGTGTGTGTGTGTGTGTGTGTGTGTGTGTGTGTGTGTTTGTAACGAATGCACGGCCGCAATTTTCGACGGATTTGCACCAAAATTTACATGCACATGCTCCAAGTTAGTAAAAACGCCAAGACCGACGTTGCATTTCCCAACTCCCATCGATAGTGGAAATAATCGATTTATTCATGCTTCTGCAGTAGTTTTCATGTAGTTTGCGGCCATTTTCTACTGGCCAGAGTGAGAGCCTATAGCTGGCTGCCACGAATAGGCAGGAAGATTCTATTGGCCAGCGTGAGAGCCAACAGCTGACTGACACGAATGTTAACTAGCATGCTAGCATGCAAAAAAAATCGATAGCTGCATACGTTACAAGTGGGTAAAATTTAAATCTGCATGGCACTTTACTCCATTGGCTCATTCGCTTGCTTAAACTCAACGTTGATTCTGATTCCGCAGAACTGGGTTGGGTGTGAAAAAGTATTTGTTGTTAAGATTCTTTTTTAATTTGGTTTTTCCAGTTACGAGTCCTTTTTTAAAGCTGGTCGTTTTGTGTTCATTTTGTTTAGTTCTTTTTTCGTAACAGATTTAATGTTTAGTATAGAGCTTAGAAAAAATTCGCAGTGTGAGATAGGCAAGAAGTAAGGCATGTAGCAACATCGGCACGGCAAAGGGCACTCGTCTAAAGGCAAGGAAGGGCAAAAATATTTTAAGTCAAGTGATAGCGATTGCTGTATGTGTCGTACGATTTTTGAATCAAGCACGGGCAACGTGGGGCCATGCTGCTAGTATAGACTATAATCGAACGGACTAGTGATAAATAAAGTTTCAGATATGACAACAAAGATAAGGACAATAGTCCGAACAATGTAAACAGTTTTGTTTGTTTGTTTGTTTGTTTGGGGTTTTATGGCATATCAACCTCTATGGGTTATTTAATGCCAGATCCAGTATTTACTAGATATATATCAAAAACGTATAGTTGGCAACATCATTGTTTCAAAAACGTATAGTTGGCAACATCATTGTTTCAGAAACGTATAACTGGCAACTGTTTCAAAAATGTATCCCTGGCAACATCATTATTTCAAAAACGTATAGCTGGCAACATCATTGTTTCAAAAACGTATAGCTGGCAACATCATTGTTTCAAAAACGTATAGGTGGCAACATCATTGTTTCAAAAGCGTATAGCTGGCAACATCATTGTTTCCCATCACATTTTAGGGGTAAGGTGTTAGTATATTTAGTGTAGGGTTTGGGAGGGAAAGTTAATTGTAAGTTGTAGTTGTTTTGGGATGGGTTAGATGTGATGGGGCATGACATGACCAGCCGATTGATTGGATCGACGGCCTTTTGGTTGGACGTAGTTTATCGTCATACCCAGGACGCGGATGTAGTTTATCGTCATACCCAGGACGTGGACACACTTTGGGATTTCAATATTTTCCCATAGCTGGGACCCTAACAGGTGCTACCACCCCGGGTCAGGGTGGACCTGGGAACATCAGCAATTAAGAGGTGGTTCCACGCTTCTCAAAACCTCCTGATCAGAGGCCTTGCTGTTGGATGTAGTTTATCGTCTTACCCAGGACTCGGATGCAGTTTAACGTCATACCCAGGACGAATGTAAACAGCGTAAATAATTACAATGCCTCAACTTAGACATGTAGACAGAGCTTCAGTACGGTTTCTTTATTATGCGTGGAAAATGTTCTTTCTATTAGTGTTAGTTGGCGGTTGGCTTTATTTGGAATAAAGCTGCATTGGTTAGGTTAGTTTTGTTTTACGGCATATCAACCTCAATGGGTCATTAAAACCAACTTTTTTTTTCCTGGTAATATTTTTATTTTGTCAAAAATCCATTTCTGTTAATATTTTTTTTCTCAAAAATGTATAGCTGGTAATATTATTTTATCAAAAACGTATAGCTGGTAATATTTTTTCAAAAACGTATAGCTGGTAATATAATTTTTTTTCAAAAACGTATACCTGGTAATATTATTTTTTTTTCAAAAACGTATAGCTGGTAATATTATTTTTTTTTCAAAAACGTATAGCTGGTAATACAATTTTTTTTCAAAAACGTATAGCTGGTAATATTATTTTTTTTTCAAAAATGTGTAGCTGGTAATATTATGTTTTTTCAAAAACGTATAGCTGGTAATATTTTTTTAAAAAATACGTATAGCTGGTAATATTATTTTTTTTCAAAAACGTATAGCTGGTAATATTTTTTTTTCAAAAACGTATAGCTGGTAATATTTTTTTTTCAAAAACGTATAGCTGGTAATATTATTTTTTGAAAAAACATTATCAGAGGCCTTGCTGTTGGACGTAGTTTATCTTCGTACCCAGGACGTGGATGTAGTTTATCGTCATACCCAGGACTAAAGCTTCATTGGCCTGAATGACTTTAGATCAGATGTATAATTACACCTAAGTTTTTTTTTCTTTGATAGTGTTGTATATAAGATGTCTTCCAAGAGGGAATTGAATTTGGACTCATTTCATGCATGACAGCACACTTTTAAAATCTCAATTTACCAGGTGCACAATGCATCCAGATCAGGAAACTAAAATAAAACTTCACATCGTTCTGAACGTGGCAGTTTCTCAAGCAATAATCCACATTGTCAACAAAAATAAGTAAGAAGTAGAAAAAGATAACTACGTTGTGGGTGGGTGGTTAACCATTAGTTAGAGAAGGCTCTTCCTGCGCTAACAGAATGATGCCTCCTCAACAGAAAGAAAAAACATCGAGGAAAGCCATCTTTCCTCATTAAATTATCAATTTAATTAACAAATCGAGCATTTCAAGTGATTCTCATTCAAGCCTGGAGCATCGGTAAGAATTTCTTTCTGGTCTTCCGTTAGAAAATCATTGCAAGAAGCAGCGTTTTTATGTTCAAGTATCGAATCAAAATTGATGACATTTTCGCTGAGAAGAAAACGCACACAGAATACACAAGCTCAATCAGTAGCGACTGAGTAACCCCATGGGTGAGTGTCTGTTCCCGCATACGCAATATCGTCTCCTCTGATTGATCACCAAGTTGCGCAACCAGTTTTTGATATGTTCAAAATGTTTGGTTAGTTTCCGTATAGTCCTTGTATATTTAAGAGAGTTTTGTTTTTCTTGAATCCTGTTTCTCAACATGGCAATGCAAGATTTTTTTTTCTTTTGCTTTTTTTTTTTCTTGAAGTTGAAACGGCAGTAATTGAGGTTTTGTAATGAAATATGAACGAACGGTTCGACAGATATGAACGCACTTCTTGATTATTCTTTGGAGATTTCGACTTTGAACTCTACTTAATTATGCAGCACTTAAATTAGACATGAACGTCAGGTGTTGATAGGTTTTGGTCTTGGGTGAGTTAAGAAAGAGGTTACTTAATCCCGCGGTTTGAAAAGGTGTAAATAATTAAATAAACAGAATTATTTAATTACCACTTTTCTGCTTGGGTGAGAGGCTTTTGTTTTCTGGCTTCCCAGAATTTGAAAGTCTGCCTTCATCGATTCAAATATCGCTGTTCGACATCTGTTTTGCTCTCTATGTAGGTTTCGGGCGCGTTGCCAAGTTATTAGACCGTTCACTTTCCAACCACGAATCTCGAGTTCGAATCTCGCCATGGTCAATTTGTCAGGCTGATTTAATTTATTTTTTTGTTATTGGCCTGAGAAATGGATCCACAGTGGGCAGTGCCGAGGGAAAGTGACTGAAAACTGGGTAGATGAAACAGATCAAAATAGAACCGAAAGTTCTATCAGGAAGCGTTAACCGTTGATTACGTCAGTTTATACGTTTTCTCCAAAGAAACTATGACTATGGTCTGCTCAGCATAGTGATTTTCCAAGCGTAGCTTAGATGTGGCACAAGGCCGAAAATAGGGGGCACCTAGTGAGGATCGAACTCACTACTCAGTCGTAATTGATCTAGCAAGACAAGCTTGCTAACCATTACGCCGCGCCGAGGCGCCCTAGGTCCGTTCAGCATAGTTGCAATGTAAATCTTAGGCAGGCGCTATGGGCGTTAAACAAACATAAATATATTTAAGCAAGAAGGATTCGTTACCCTCCTTAGCAGACGGGAAGCCTTTCATTATGTAGATAGTGATTTACTACGCATAGCTTAGTAGTGGCACGAGGCCGTAATTCTGGAGTCCTCAATGAGGATTGTAATCACTACTCAGTCATAATTGATCAAGCGATACAAGATTGTTAACCATTATATCAAATGCCCCGGGCATCATTCATATATATATATATATATATATATATATATATATATATATATATATATATATATATATATATATATATATATAATTGTTTATTTAAAAATTATAACTTAAATATGTTATAAAATCACTAAAAAAAATAGCCATTTTGTTTCAACACCTCTAGTGTGTTATCAAGTAATGATGTTGAATGCCAATCAACGTCATCACTTGATAAGACACCAGAGGTGTTGAAACAAAATGGCTATTTTTTTTAGTGATTTTATAACATATTTAAGTTATAATTTTTAAATAAACAATTATATCTGCTCTACTCTGTATTGAGCACTCTTTTAAGAATAGTAATTGTTGGTTATTGGAATTTATTCCGTATACACAAATCCTAGACTTGTGTGTGTATATATGTATATATATATATATATATATATATATATATATATATATATATATAAAGTTAATGATATAAAATGGCTAAATCCCTTCACTTGATGAATGTTATGATCCTTTTTTGTTTTTAAAAGTTTAGACTGTATTAAGTCTTCCTTAAATATGCAAGTACTTTCGACGGTTTTGTTTTTGGCAAAATTCAGGTAGCATCCGAGACGAAAAAATATAATGCAAATTGAAATATGTTTTTTTTTTAATGTGTTATTGTTAACAGATACAAAATTGCGGAGCGTGCAGAGGCAACGCTAAGGCTGAATTTTTGAAAATTTATGTGAATGCGTTTTTTACTAATATGGCAATTTAAGAATTTATTTGTTGTAGGAGTTTATCAGTTTATATCATTAACTGTGCTAATTTACTTTCTGTGTGAATGATTCATTGTAATATAAATTAAATTGCACCACATATTTCATATATATATATATATATATATATATATATATATATATATATATATATAAATATAAAAGTGGACATGGAAGTCAGCACTTAGAGGCGACAGTCTGTTTCATGCTAGTGCAATCGTCAGGCGCCTGACGATTGCACTAGCATGAAACAGACTGTCGCCTCTAAGTGCTGACTTCCATGTCCACTTTTATATTTACACACGCTCTATCTCTGATATTGAGCACTTTACCCCATAAATATAGCACACTTTAAGACTATATTTCTGCATATATATATATATATATATATATATATATATATATATATATATATCAAATATGTGGTGCAGTTTAATTTATATTACAATGTAAATTACTATATATATATATATATATATATATATTACTATTACTATATATATATATATATATATATATATATATATATATATATATATATATAGTAATGTGCAAAAAAGTCACTCAGCAATAATTTTATCATTTTTTTAACTTTAATTACAAATAAAATTTTTAATTTATTTTTCAATTAAAAATATACATATTATTAGTAAATTTAAAAACGCAATTCTGGAACTATTATTTTTTGGGGGGAAAATGACAAATTTTGAATATTTAACAAATTTTCTACTGTGCAAAACGGTGATTCATCAAAAAAATGTGTCATTATTTTAAAAACACCTTGTAATTTTATTTCCATCATTTTGTTCCAGAATATTCTTAAAAATTCTAGAAATTTCTAGAATTATTTTAAAGTATATAAA
The DNA here is from genome assembly GCA_964036315.1 of Acanthosepion esculentum. Lineage (NCBI taxonomy): Eukaryota > Metazoa > Mollusca > Cephalopoda > Sepiida > Sepiidae > Acanthosepion > Acanthosepion esculentum. The sequence goes on along the minus strand of OZ038513.1, from coordinate 44,408,920 downwards.
AGAAACCAAGAATATAATTAATTAGTGATTTGTTATGAAAAGCTATAAGCGCACACCGCAATCTGAAACATTTGTCAAGGTAGAAAACAGGTTTAGAAAACGTAAGATCTTGAGAAAACCGCCCGCAAAATCATTAGAGAAATTCATCAAAACCGGTCAATTACCAGAAGAGAAATTACTGATACCTGAAAAATGATTTCGAAGTGTCAACTCCTCTACTGTACGCAGATGGCTTTTTAACAAAGGTTACAAAGCCTATTCAAAAGTTTTTAAGCCAATGCTAAATAAAACACATACGGTTAAACTTTTAGCATGGACAAGCACTTTTTAAGTCCTTCTGATTGGAAAAATGTTCTTTTCTCCGACGAGACAAAAATTGAAATGTTTTTAAATGACAAAAGAACGAAAATCCGGCAGAGGAGCAAAGAAACCCTTCGAAAATGAAAATGGTTTTTTGGGTTGATTCGCATCCGATGCGACTTGATTTTCCAAACCAGTAGACAAAACGCTAAACAGAACTCAATACTCAAAAATATTGGACACCTTCTTGCTGCCATCTGCTGAAAACTCAAAAGTGATCAATCAAATCTCATTTTTATACAAGACAATGCTCCCTGCCACGCATCAAAGTAGATGAAAATGTACTCTTCCGAAAAAAATGTCTCTTGACCTAAACCCAATCGAGAATTTATGGAGCGTCGAAGAAAATCATTCAAAACAAAGAAGCTTTGATTGAAAATTTTTATTGTTGAATGGAACAGTTTTCTTGGAAATGACATCTGCAAAAATCTCATTAAGTGTCTGCCGGACGGAGTCAACAAAGTTTTGAAAAACGAAGGTCACAGCATAAATTTTCTAATGAAATTTTTCTTTGGGGTTTTTATTTTACTAAATTTTATTTTTTAAGAAAAATATTAGATTAACTTTGTAATTAATACAGTATAAAAAGTGAGTCACTTTTTTTATTAACACATTAAATATTTACCTTAAAAACAAAAAAATAACATGCTTTAGTTTTGTATTTGAAGAATTTTTTTTTTGTAAAATTGCCGAAAATGTATCGTTTCCCTTATACACATTTTTAAAAACTCTATTTTTATCTAAAATATTAAGAGAAAACAAGATTCCCCCCCCAAAAAAAATTGACTAAGTCACTTTTTTTGCACATCACTTATATATATATATATATATATATATATATATATATATATAGATTGTGTATTTATTGGCAGCAATCCTTCTGTTATACATATTTCCTAAACAAGGTACTGCGTTTAAGCTTTTTATTTAATTTGCGTTAGTACAAGTATTTTCTTTTCTGGACACAAAGTGTGTAAAAACTCTCCAAAAGTTATCCATGTCCGAGCGCTTTCAGCTATACTTTTAGCAATTATCAAGGATTGTTTTATTTTTATTTTTAACTGAATGTATGGCTTGTATTATGTGTGCATCTAGAAAATAAGTTATAAAAAATTTCCTACAGGGAGCATACGAGAATACATCTTCTCCTCTACTCTGTCTTAAAGAGCTCAATACGGCAAAACAGACGTTAGTTAACAATGGTTTTCTTAACTACCTCAATGAGCATCAGATTAGACTATTTCTTTCCAAAGTAACCAATAACGGTACTAAACATATAGACAAAAACAATAACATCTTCTACAAAAGTCAAATGCACGCCAACTATAAACAATATCAAGTTTCCCTTAGAAATATCGTAAGGAAATACACTACCTCAGTCGACCCGATCAAGAAAATTAAATTAATTATATGTTAAAGCAGCTAACCTTATCATCAAAGATAACGACACACCTGCAAAAGTCAAAACTACAAAGAACCAACGGAATGACATTTAAAACATCTCACTGGTCTTCACATATTTTATTTCATATATTATATGAATAGATTTATCACACACGCACATGCGTATATATATATATATATATATATATATATATATATATATATATATATATATATATATATATATATATATATATATAAAAGACTTGAATCAATGAATCAGAGTTGAGTATACATATATAAATACACACACACACACACACACACATATATATATATATATATATATATATATATATATATATATATATATATATGATTTGAATCAATGAATCAGAGTTGAGTATATATATTGTTGTGGATTCCGGGATGAAATCCGGTATCAAATAATAACAAACGTCAAGAATGAATATAGGAAAATAAATGTATTAACGTAATAATCCAAACTGGTAATACAGGTTAGTAGTTCCAGGAATGCGGGGTTAGTAGACAAATATATATATATAGTCTTTTGTATCGACGTATCGTTGTATGACTTCCCCCTGAGTCTAAGTGCTCGTTACTGTGACTCTTGTGCTACCCTCCTCTATTACTACTCGACCGACTCAACGTTCTACTACTACTACTGTCCGACTTCACTGTCCGGGTATTCACTGGTAGTAGTATATGTATACCTTGGGTGAGTCCATTTGTGTGAAAAAGGGAGATCCCTCAACATATATATATATATATATATATATATATATATATATATATATATATATATATATGTTGAGGGATCTCCATTTTTCATACAAATGGACTCACCCAATGATTCATTGTAATATAAATTAAACTGCACCACATATTTGATATATATATATATATATATATATATATATATATATATATATATATATATATATAGTGAACATTGAACTTAACACTCAGAGGCGACAGGCTGTTTCGTGCTGGACGCAATCGTCAGGCCGTCTGTCGCCTCTGAGTGTTGACTTCAATGTTCACTTTTGTATTTATATTTACATACGCTCTATCTCTGATATTGAGCACTTTATCCCATAAATATGACACACCATAAAACTATCTTTCTTCACACACACACACACACACACACACACACACACACACATACACACACACACACATATATATATATATATATATATATAAATTGATATCCAACCCCACACTCCAAGTGTCGCTACAAATTTCAACTAACATCGTATCAACCGAACCTCGCACTCCTCTCTTTCATTTATATTTTTATGTGTAAATTTTTTTCTATTGTGACATCTTGCCTATATGTAAAGTTTTTTCTACATGTGGAATTGTTTTTGAGGTGTGGATTTTCCTTCTATGTCGAAACACTCCTCTCCGTGGTACATGCTTTACTTCTCTCCGTGTTACATGTTTTACTTCTCTCCGTGTCACATGTTTTCTATATGTGGAATTTTCTTCAATATTTAATTGACACATAGCACACTGGATAAAGGCGTTAGTTACATCAAGTGACAGGACCCAAAGAGTGCGACTTCAATAACTGCTTAAGGCGGTGGAGAAATTTGAGAGGTGAATTAACAGGAGATAACTGACGTCCATTAGACACGACACGTGGAACTAGAACAGTCTAACCCAGTGAGCGAAATGAAGAGTTCAGTTCGACATTCCAACCACATGAGAAGGCCGGAGCGTACAACGACCGAAACGTTGTGATAAACATGGCGACAAAGATGAGGACGATAGTCCGAATAATGTAAATAGTGTGCATAATACCTCATCTCAGAAATATAGACAGATACGTAATTGTTTTTATTGTACTCATATTTTTTTATATATTGAATTTAAATTTAATCTGTTACAGAATTTTTAAATAGTTAGTATAAGTGTGATGCAATTTGAATTATAAACTTAGTATTTGAAAATTTATTAATATTATATTGATACAATGAGCTTGGTTATATTGAAATGAAATTAATATATTAATAATTTACTTTACTTTTTTTTACTCTAACTTTTACTAAATATTTAAACATGTAGTATTTAATGGATTAATATTAACATCTTTTTTATAAAAGTATTAATTTTAAATTATTACTCCCCTTCTATAATAATCTTAAGCACCTCTCTGAAATGTTTTATTGTCTTTTTTTTTGTGCATTCTTCTTCCATTCACAGGTGTTCATAGGTTACATTTATGTCAGTGTCCATTTTCGACCGTCGCGTTTATCTGTACCCAACTCCACCACAAACACCGTAAGTCCCCTAACCCTCTTTATCTATATAACGCTCTCCTGTATTATAGGACAATTCTTACTCATTCTCCTTTTATTCTTTACTCCCTCTTCTTTTATTCTTTTCTTTTTTCCTTCTTTCTTTCCTTTGCCTATCCCGTGAAGAAACATTTTATTCATTTTAGTAAATGTATTTGCATTGATAAGTCCAGGGAAAAACTACTTTCCCATGGACGAAATGATCATCTGTATGAGGTAAATCGTTTGTATCTCATTAATTGTAATTCAACCCCACCCACTCCCCATATATATATATATATATATATATATATATATATATATATATATATATATATATATATATATTCATTTTACCACAAGCAAGGTAATAAAGCCACTAAAACGCAGGGGTTTACTGAGTGTGAAAAATAGACATTATTAAGGAGAGAGAACAGTGAAAGAACTGGAATTAAGAAAACAGAAGATGGCGATTGATATTTGTAAAGATCAAGGTTGACTGGAAAGCAATAAGCTAGGAGTGAATTTCACAAGCGAGAAGTACGAGAGAAGAAACTGTTACCATAGAACTTACAGTTATATCTAGCCATTGCAACTGTAAAATGATGAAACCTCGACAATCTAGTACCGCGCCGATATTGGTAAAGTCTAGGTACCAAAGATGAAAGCTTATCGGAACAATTATCATGTGTTTTTAGATGAGAGACATAGAAGCTATGTTATGTTGTTGGGAAAGGAACTGAAGCCAAGATGTCAGGTCAGGACCGATAACATTGCATTGGGGGGGGGGGGATTTTCTCAGGAATCTCTTTCTCTCCTTTTCTCTCTCTCTCTCCCCTTTCTCTCACTCTCTCTCTCTGTATATATATATATATATATATATATATATATATATATATATATATATATATATATATATTGTGTATTTAGGCAGCAAATTCTCTTTGGAGCATGTCCGATTGAATAAATTACAGACATTATGTCTGCTAATTTTTAACAAAATCCTTTCATATTCACGAATAACCTTCCGTGTATTGATGTTAAGGGGTGAGAGAAATGTTCTATAGCTGTTTAAATTTCTTTTATTTTCATTTCCCAAGTACTTTCGATCTTCTTTCAAGATCATCTTCAGGGGTGTAAGTAGTACAAAACTATATGCTGTTCATCAGTACAAGTATTTATATAAAGTTGTGCGTTGTTATCCATTACCGTAATTTTTTTCATTATGCTTTTAAATGCAAAAATGTTGACAGTGCGCTAAGCGCTCATTTGAACGTGAAAGAATTATCCATTATCCATTTTTTTTCATGATATAATGTTATGGTCATGCGCGCATTAAAGCGTGAAAAAATTGTTTCTTTATAGGCATTTCAGAACATTACTGCGTATTCATAGTTGATTCTGTTCAGTGTCGGCTTAAATTTTTCAATATAAATTGCTTCTAGTATATGTAGTCTGAATTTGTTGTTTTCTTGGTATAGGATAATTGTGCTGTCGATTAGTAATTTTTTATGTTGTGAATATCGACACGAATGTTGTAGATATCTCGCAATGGACAAATGGTCAGACTTGTGTAATGTAAGCCTGCTTGATAGTGTATTTGTCGTATACCCAGCATATATATTTGTATTTGACGACGTAATAGAAACACGGGGATAGTGAACACAACTCTCTTTTTAGCAGGAAAATAGATTAGAAGAAATTACTGCATAAAGTAAATCACAATAGTATAAATATCTCACATGATGACCGCTAATAACGCATCGTAAGAGAAAACAAAGCAGGAAATATTCCATAAAAGTTTTACTATTATCGGCATTTCCTTTCAGTTATGTCTCTTCTTTCCTTCTGTAGTTTCAAGCTGCCACCAACTAACATCTCCGGTACTTTGTTGCGTAACACATTTTATGTTACTGGCAATAATAATCAAACCATATAATAATTACAATGGTAAAAAAAAAAAAAAATTGAAATCGTGTCGAGACACCAAACATCTTTCTAAGTAATTTGATGGCGCTGAATCTGAAAATGACCTTACTTTTTGTTGATTAGCTACCGGTTTTGCTATACAGAAATGGCTCATTTTTAGAAAAAAAAACATTTTTTTTCATTTGCTTTGTGTATATTTGATATTGATCGATGGCAATATTTCTCAAAATAAAATCATAGAAACCGCTCAATTCGTTTTTTAAACCAACAGATATTTGTCTGTTTATTGAGAAATACTATTTTTGTAATAACAATCAGACCCTAAATCTTAAAAAAATAACACGATTGAATATACCAAGACAAACAAATATTTTCATCAAGTTATTTAATAAATTAACAGCCGAAGTAAAACCTTCGCGAACATAGGAACTATGGTTATTTTTTTTCTTTCTTCAGTGTCTGTCATGTTAAGTCCATTCTGATACTCCAGCATTATCATATACAATGGAATAGATGCATTCAATTGGGATGTCTTTAGTTGTAGTTTATTTCCAACTGTGAAAACAAAATGCTCTCAATGTGTTTGGTTTCCTTCCGTAGTGAAGGGGTAAAAGTGATGGGATAAATTTATGAATATCAAACAGAAAATTTTAGCTTTTCATTTTTTTTTAGGTTCACTAAAGTGTATTACTGATTAAGTTTATCAGTTAATTTGAATTCTAGCGATAAATTGAAAAAATTCGGCACTTCTATTTTAAAATTTCTGACTCAAAAACACTATTTTTCTTATAAAAATAGTTTATTTCAGGTGACTGACATAAATTGCTCGGCCTACCTGAAGATTGATGGGTTTCTACGACCTTTATTGGCTAAATTTTGCAATCAGCTAAGATCGTATATTGATCTTTTTTTTTTCCAAAAATGAGCAATTTCACTACAGTGAAAATGCTAGCTAAACATGAAAAACTAAGTTTATTTTCGGAATCAGCACCATCAAATTAGCTAAGAAATGTGTTTTATTTCTTGGCATCAAAAATCGTGTCGGCCAATGTTATTAATGTGTATTTATTTGTATATTTTCTGTCCCATCTGTAGTGGTAAGGGAGATAAATGAACTCAAATTAGTAATTACATTCCTTTGTCGTTTTAATAATCTATACAAATGACGTATTTATCTGTATTTAGACAAAATTATTTGCCGAGCAAAAGGAACCGTTTAATTAATCAGTTTCAGTACTCCTATGTTTATTAGACTGCAGACTTATTTGTTAAAGCTTTTCGTGAGAGGCACTCAGTTACCTACGTCTATTAAGTGATCGTCTTGTTTCAACTTGGTTTTGAAACAGTCTTTGTCGTCGCTGTATTTGCCGTTCTGTTGTCAATTTCTGTTTCTTTCGAGGGATATTTCCATTTCACTGTTATATAAAAGGCATAAATTTTTTTAACATATAAAGAGCAAAGAATGATTTATATAATACCAGGAGTAATAAATAAATCATAGATACCATTGAAAGTCTGAAAATATAAAGGGAACGGATTAATTGGACGGTTCACTGACCTCCATTTTAGTTGTAAATTCTTTATCTCCGCTTTATTGAATCGTAATACATTGTTTCAAGACTTTTGTTTCATTGCATCTCACTATTAAAGCTTTCTAACAATTGACGTCATTTTTTACAGCACGGATACGCTAGTAATACTACTACTACTACTACTACTACTACTAATAATAATAATAATAATAATAAACTGGAAGAAACTGGTACGAACACCACCCAGACCCGGTTACGGAGATATAACCTGTTACAATTCTATGGGACTACACAATACACACTGACAGAACAATCAAAGCCAACCGCCCAGACATTGTTATTAAAGACCACAAACAAAATAAGTGCCACCTTATTCATATGGCAGTCCCTGCAGACTGCAATGTGTCTTTGAAGATATTCGAAAAGCTGTCAAAATACAAGGACCTTGAAATAGAAATCTCAAAAATGTGGCACATGGGAACATCAACAATCCCTGTTGTAGTTGGAGCCCTTGGACTGGTTGGAAAAGATTCCAGTAGACTAATTGAAGGGATCCCTGGAAGTCCATGCCTCAAAGAGATACAAAAAATTGTTCTGACAAGTACAGCCCAAACTTTACGAAGAGCTTTATCTATGTAATTATTATTATTTTTTTTTTTCAGTGGAAAGTGTCATGATGCCATTTCTAACCTTAGGTCTCTGGACGGGACCCGGTAAGAAATGTGTAAAGGCCAGATTATCAAAGAAAATAAAAATAATAATAATAATATTTGATTGTTTGGCATTTCATCTGCTTGCATCTTCTGATACAAAAAACTTCAAGAGACAACAGCTTGAAGCATGCGGTTAAAATTTGAGGGCAATTTGTACAACACAAAGAAAAGGCAAAATATAATAATAATAATAATCTCATTATAATTCTGCTTGTTCCCCCCCCTTATTTCCTTTGTTAGCGCGCACGTTACGCCCTGCCAATAACTTAATAAATAATTGGCTCCTCTGTTTTGATCGCGTGGAAAAACGGAAATGACATATCAGAGAGGCTATTTGGTTTTAGTGAGAAGAAGACAGAAAGGAAGGAAGGAAGGAAGGAAGAAAGAAAGGCCCTGCGAATATCTCATAAAAAATGGACTGTTCCGTTTTGATCGCGAGGGAATACGAAAAAGACATATCAGAGACGATATTTGATTTCAGTGAAAGAAAGAAAGAAAACATAAATAAATAAAAAAGACGAAATTTCAAAAGGAAGCCGTGAAATTTTCAGGGTTACTAACAGAAATGATAATAATAAAGTACAAAGAAAAACATTCAGTAAATTTCTCAAAGATACGAGAGTGCCATCAGGTAAACATACAATAGTGCCATCAGGTAAACATACGTATGTTAATAAACATGGCAAAATTTAGGTCTTGAAATTGAGATTTGAAAAACAGTTGTCTCCTTAAAACTACTGCAATGCTTATAATAATTGCAACCACCGGTCACATAAATAAAGGTACAAACAAAAGCATTAACAAGATCCCTGATAGGCCGTGTTTACAAGAGATTCAAATGATTGCGTTGTGCGGAACTGGATCATTCCAGCCAGATTCAACAAAGGTCCGCCCTGAAGGTCCTCAGATTTCATCACCATGTGTTGACATTCATCAGAAAGGTTGATGCTGAAAATCTCCGCATTTCAATCAGATTTTATGCCAATTATTATGAAGATATTGAAAATTTTGAAAACATTTATTTTCTAGTGGGGGTGGGTAGAGACCTCTCACTGAAAGCATCTTTCATAGTTTGTCCTTGAAACTCTTTTTCCTTCATCACATTGAAATGAGGTATCATGCTGTAACATTCAGGATCAACTCATCTGATGAATGTTAACAAATGGTGAGGACCTTGAATCTGGCTGGAATGACCTAACTGCTCATCTACCCAAGAGAAAGAAAATATAAACGAATAACGTTTATACTATTTATCATAGTATTTATACTAAGTATCATTAGTATTTATACGAAGTATATTAAGTATGACTTAAGATCAAAATTTGTGAAAACATAAGTCATGTAATAATTACTTTGGTAATGATCAGGTAAAAGGTGGAACTAACTGAATAATAATAATAATAATAATAATAATAATAATAATAATAATAATAAGGACCTTGAAATAGAAATCTCAAAAACGTGGCACATAGGAACATCAACAATCCCTGTTGTAGTTGGAGCCCTTGGACTGGTTGGAAAAGATTCCAGTAGACTAATTGAATGGATCCCTGGAAGTCCATGCCTCAAAGAGTTACAAAAAATTGTTCTGACAAGTACAGCCCGCACTTTACGAAGGGCTTTATCTATGTAATAATTTTTTTTTTCAGTGGAAAGTGTCATGATGCCATTTCTAACCGTAGGTCCCTGGGTGGGACCCGGAAAGAAATGTGTAAACGCCAGATATCAAAGAAAAAAAAAAAAAAAAAATAATAATAATAATAATAATAATAATCAAACAACAGAACACTTTTATAGGACTATACTACACAGACAAAACAATCAAATCTAACCGCCCAGACATTGTTATTAGAGTCCGCAAACAAAAAAAGTGCCTCCTTATTGATATGGTAGTCCCTGCAGACTGCAATGTATCTTTGAAGATATTCAAAAAGCTATCAAAATACCAGGACCATGAAAACAAAATCTCAGAAATGTGGCATATGGGAACATCAACAATCCCTGTTGTAATTGGAGCCCTCGGATTGGTTGGAAAAGATTCCAGTAGACTCAATGAAGGGATTCCTGGAAGCCCATACCGTAAAGAAATAAAAAAAATGTTCTCACGAGTGCACTTTACAAAGGGCTTTATCTATGTAAAATATATGTTGTTTTTTCTGTGTTTTTTTTTTTTTTATTTTTAATTGCACACTGAAAAATGTCATGATGCCTTTTCCGACCTTAGGCCTCTGGGCGCTACCCGGGAAGAAATGCGTATACAACAGAAATCAAAGGAAATAAAACAATAATAATAATAATAATTTAATTTTAGTAAATATTATTATGGTAGTTGGGTGAGGTAAAATGACTAGCTGGTAAAAATGTATTCTACATTGTAGAGAAAAATTAGGCTGACTAATTTTAACTTCGCATATAAGACGCTTTGCGATGTTTTTTTTTTTTATTAGCCCTTTTTGGAAAAGAGGGCGTCTTATATGCGGTCAAATACGATATATAAAAAGAAATTCTCTTTGGAATATGCTTTAACATGGCACTGTTACTTTCACGTAGCACTTTTCCTGATTTCGCCTACCTTAGAACATAATATTTCTAGAATTGATTAACTTATCAAGCAAATTGAGTGTAATGACGTGTTACAGAATAAAAGAGCGGAGAGTGGGACAAATTCGATTTGTATCGATCGATGAAGTGATTAAATTACGGGAATAACGTTTATTCGAGGAAAAAAGAAATTGACAGACTGAGATAGATAGATAGATAGATAGATATGGGCAGAGTGAAGTAGATAGATAAATATGGGGAGAGTGAAATCGATAGATGGATATAGACAGAGTGAATTAGATAGATATGAGCAGAGTGAAGTAGAAAGATAGATATGGAGAGAGTGAAATAGATAGATAGATAGATAGGTAGGTAGATAGATAGATAGATAGATAGATAGATAGATAAAGAATCAAACAAACAAAAGAAAGAAAGAAAGAAAAAAGAAAGAAAATAAACAAATAAAAAAGAAAGAATGAGGGAGAGACGGAGATATATAAATAAAAAAAAACAATAAAAGCAAGAAAAAAGAAAGAAAAAGAGACTCAGAAAGAATGAAATAAAGAAAGGAGATAGATAGATAGATAGATAGATAGATATGAACAGACTGAGATAGATAGATAGATATGAACAGACTGAGATAGATAGATAGATAGATAGATAGATAGATAGATAGATAGATATGAACAGACTGAGATAGATAGATAGATAGATAGATAGATAGATAGATAGATAGATAAAAGACAAAGAAACTGAGAAAGAAAGAAACTGAGAAAGAAAGGATGAAATAAATGACTTCGATAGATATGGATAGACTATAGATAGATAGATAATGAATATACTGTAATAGATAGATAGATACGAACAGACAAAGATAGATAGATAGATACATACATACATACATACGAACAGACAAAGATAGATAGATAGATAGATAGATAGATAGATAGATAGATAGATAGATAGATAATGATCAGGTGTGAGGAGATTATGATTGAACGCTAACACCATTCGAAGTGCGTCGTTTTGATTGCCAAACATCAACTTGCATGAAACCTCACAGTTTTTCCACGTTGAAATCCACTTCCGTCGATTTCATTGCAGCCATTGTATAAAAGATTCCCCGTGAACGACACTGGCTTCCTTTGTAGAGCTTTGGCAGACAAATGCTGTTTGCGCGCCAAAACAAATCTTTGGCGGGAGAAAAAAAAATCTTCTGTTAGGAAATATGTAGCAGAAAATGGTGAGGACAAACGACTGGCAGGTTTTCGCTTTAGTACTTCGAATTATTGTATTTGCTGGTAAAAGGAAATTAAGTAAGTTTGTTTATGTGAAAAAAAAAAAAAAGCATCACCATTCGAAGACGTCATTTTGTGATGAGCATTCCCCCTCCCCCCACCGATAATCTGCGCAACTGGCATTAATCACCGTATTTTACTTTTTAGAATGTTGCTACTTTTCTTTTCCTGATCGCTTCCTGTTGTTTTTAGAGTGGATTTCTTTCATATTTGAAAAGGACATTTTGTTTCATTGTGTACAAAATGAACTGTACCAGAACCAGTCCTTGACATGTTTAAGTTCAAATGTATGGTTGTTGATTTTTTTTCTCTCACTTTTCTCATATATATGGAAGAACCAGTTGTACAGCGCATATTATCTTACATGTCTTGCAAGTCGGATTTTATGTAGGACATTCAGTACTGTGTCATATAGGAATAAAGTGTCGCTGCCGACACTTGAGTTTGAACGCAGATCCCCAGTGAGTAAACGGAGGCGATCCCATTATTGAATTAAGTAGACCACGTGACCATAGAGGAAACGCATAAGCAGGAAGTCGCCTGACGTCTAGTCGATCGCATTTCTATTCTATCCTCTTTTACTATATGGATCGACATTTCTAGTCTATCCTCTATTTCCATACGGACCGCTATTCTCTACTCTATTCACTATACAATTTCGCTATTCGGATCACTATTCGGTGGTTACTTTATGAGCGAGTATTATCGAGCAAGTACTATTAGTGCAAGTGATATTCGAAGGCGCCTGACACCAGTATTGTTCAACGGCGTTACTATAGTTGTATCTGCGATTACAAAGTCTCTACTACAACGAGCATTACTAAAGTGACAACACAAAAGTCACAACGAGCCTTGGCATTACAAAAAAAATGTCAACTTACGACAAGAATTATCGAAGATTAACAAATACCTAGACTGTATGAATTTAAGCACAATACTAGGCTGGCGGCGAGATCGCATCAATTTACAGTTCAGCTGGCTAGATGTAGCCGTAAGTTCTATACTAAGAGTTTCTTTTCTCACACTTCTCGCTTGTTGAACTCCCTTTCGGCTCCATGCTTTCAAGCCAACTTTAATCTGCAAAAATTTAAATGCAAAGTCAGTTGGTATCTACTATCCTCGCTGATTGGTCATTTCTCTTTGTACTCATTACTAATGCTTCTGTTCCTAATTCCTCCACATCCGGTAACACTTTGCGTCTCAGTGGCTTTATTGCCTTGAATGGGCTGACACCAATTAAAAAAAAAATCTATAAAAACACCTGAATCAACAGTCTTCTTCTATGTGCCGCATCCCTTAAGGACATCGCCGATCATAGCAGTCAGTTCTGTCAGTCGGACCGAACATTCTTGCTGTAACACTTCCGTTTGTATATGTCTGTATTACTGTTTCTGTTAATATATTCGTTTAACGCAATTCCTCTCTTTGTATCTTTATTTCTGGCCCTAACAAGGCCACAACACTATGAAAATACACTGGAAAGGGATTTTACTATGAAAATACACTGGAAAGGGATTTTATTATGAAAATACATTGGAAAGGGATTTTACTATGAAAATGCATTGGAAAGGGATTTTACTATGAAAATGCATTGGAATGTGATTTTATGATGAAAATACATTGGAAACGGATTTCATTATGAAAATGCATTGGAAAGGGATTTTACTATGAAAATACATTAGAAAGTGATTTTACTATGAAAATGCATTGGAAAGTGATTTTATTATGAAAATGCATTGGAAAAGGATTTTATTATGAAAATGCATAGGAAAGGGATTTTACTATGAAAATACATATATAGATAGATAGATAGATAGATAGATAGATAGATACATACATACATACATACATACGAACAGACAAAGATAGATAGATAGATAGATAGATAGATACATACATACATACATACGAACAGACAAAGAAAGATATATAGATAGATAGATAGATAGATAGATAGATAGATAGATAGATAGATAGATAGATAATGATCAGGTGTGAGGAGATTATGATTGAACGCTAACACCATTCGAAGTGCGTCGTTTTGATTGCCAAACATCAACTTGCATGAAACCTCACAGTTTTTCCACGTTGAAATCCACTTCCGTCGATTTCATTGCTGCCATTGTATAAAAGATTCCCCGTGAACGACACTGGCTTCCTTTGTAGAGAAAGTAATTTTACTATGAAAATGCATTCGAAAGTGATTTTATTATGAAAATGCATTGGAAAGGGATTTTATTATGAAAATGCATTGGAAAAGGATTTTATTATGAAAATGCATAGGAAAGGGATTTTACTATGAAAATGCATTGGAAAGTGATTTTACTATGAAAATGCATTGGAAAGTGATTTTACTATTGTTATGGTAATTTACCCACGCATGCATGGATTCTCCCAGCTATAAATAGGAGCAGGTACTGCACTTTGGAAAGGAAAGTTTCTTGCAGTCAGCTCTGACAGTCGGGCCGAACATTCTTGCTGTAACACTCTCGTTTGTATGTTTGCATTACTGTATCCGTTAATGTATTTGTTTAACTCAATTCCTTCTTTTATATCATTTCTGGCCCTAACAAGCCCACAGCAATAGGTTGCCTATAATAATAACACCGATAACAATCAAAGCTGAGTATGTAAACACACAACGCCCTAGCTTTCCATCGACAGGCCAATGATTACCGCACGTGGCATTTCAATTCTCCATCTCCTCGATGTGCAACAAACGCTGGGAAAGGGCGCGTTGCACGCTCACAAGGCAACAAGATAAAAGACAAACGTATTTAATATAGATGTTTTATTCAAGGCTTCGGCCGGGTGGGTAGGTAGGTGATACTTGAGACAACTTCTGCTGTGTCAACTCGTCCTCCTACCAACTCATCACCCATTTCTACATCCCGACGTGTGGCTGGCAATATGAACCCACCACACAGGAACCACGAGGATGTAGTTTATGACGATAAACTACTTCTGGAGACCTCTTATCGGGGAACTGGATGTTTTGAGGAGCGTGGAAATACCTCTTAATTACTGTTATTCCCAGGATCTGGGGTGGTAGCACCTGTTAGGGTTCCAGCTATGAGCAAATAGTAAACCAAACAAAAAAAATCACGATGACAGTATGAAAATAAATTTTTATAGTAAAAATACCAGCAATACATTTTTATGTACAAATATAAAAATACCTCTTTGTAGTAAAATTACAAACAACACATCAGCAAATACGAAAGAACTCTTTCAAGGCATTAAATCATATAATATCCCTCAATTTCTAAAAGAAATCAAACTGTACTCCAAAAATATAAGTTCCACAAAACTATAACTTAAAACACACATAACACCGTCTCTAGGAATTATGTTTGCACAAACATGCACAGTGGGGGGAAGCAAATATTCGTAAACATATAAATTTTTAATTTATTGTATTTCCAACTAATGAATAAACATACTTTTCATATAATTAACTGTACACAGATGCATAATAACTAAATATGGATACAAAACGGAAAAAATTGATTTAATAGAAATAAATCCCATTTACACATTTTAATGGGCGAAAAAAGTATTCGTACAATGCAAATTTTAGATTTTGAAACTTTTAAATTGCTTTAATACTCTAGATTATTAAAATGGAATATTCCAGAATGTTCGAATAATGTTATCAGGAGATATTTTTAGCCAAAAATTACAAACTGAACATTTTGTAATTGATATTCGTGCAAGAATTTTATCATCATGACAAGAGGTAAAGAATTAACAAATTCGCAAAAAGAACTGATCGTAAAGTTCCGAAAAGAAGGTAAAAATTAGAGGAAAATTTCAGACAAACCGAATATTTCATTTACTGACATTAGTTCATTCATTGCAAGATATAAAAAAAAAACTCAAAATCGTTGAAAAGCAATGAAGAACAGGTGCTTCACAGAGGATTTCTTCACGGTCTTAGGGGAAATTAATGCGTCAAATTAAACAAAATCCAATGCTTATTCATCAAGAGTTGCAGCATGATTTGCTTTCATCAAGAAAATGTGTCACTAAACGGATAATAAGCAATGAAAGTCATAGGAACAATCTGAAGTCGTACCCCGCTTGGAAAACCTCACTGCTATTGAAAAGACACAGAGATGCCAGGTTGAAATTCGTTCGTGAACATAAAGATAAGAAAAATGGTATTGGGAAAGAGTATTATAGACAGACGAAATCAAAACTGTGTTGTTTGGACGTAATTCTAGAAATCATGTTTGGAGGAAAGATGGCGATACTTTCAAACAGAACACAGTTCCAACAGTAAAATTTGGTAGTGGCATCTGTTGTGAATATGGATTATCTCCCCTTTGATAGTCCAAGATATAAAAGCTGTACATTTCCGCTTGTCAAGTAGACGAGTAGTAAGATTCTTAATTGAATAAAAGATTACTAGACAGAATCTCTTGTCCTGTTTTCATTACAATTTATTCAATTAAGAATCTTACTACTCGTCTACTTGACAAGCGAAAATGTACAGCTTTTATAGCTTGGATTATCAAGGGGGAGATAATCCATATTCACAACAGCATCGTCATGGTTTGGGGGTGTTTTTATGCAAAAGGTATTGGCAACATATCAGTAATAGATAGTAGAATGAATGCCGCAGCATATCAAAATATTTTGGAAGCAAATTTAATGTAAATATTCTGAAATAGCCAAATCCGTCCCCTGATTTAAACCCAATCGAGAATCTATGGTGTTATTTGAAAATTCAAATACAATCGAGAGCTCCCACAAACATCCTGGATCTGAAAACCATATGCGAAGAAGACATGAAACAAAATACCAACTAAAATTTGTAGATCCTGTTGTTGGTTGCTGTAGAAGTGAATAATGGCTATTCTACGAAGTATTAAATGGAAATTATGTATTCATTTTTGTATTGTACAAATATTTTTCACACATTAAAATGAATAAATTATATTTATTTTATTAAACCAATTTTTTTTGTTTTCTATGAATATTTAGTTATTAAGCAATCTGTGTACTGTTAATTATATGAAAAGTATGTTTATTCATTAGTTGGAAATATAATAAATTAAAAATTAGCATGCGTTCGAATATTTGTTTCCCTCCACTGTATATACACAAAAAGTGAGTATCAACAACGATGTATTCACTTGTGAAAGCAGAATAACACATGTCATATTTTTATTACTTAAAATCCCCCCACCAAAAAAAAAATTCGGTATTAAATGGCCAATAAGAAGTTTTATGCCTTTAAACAAATAAATCAAATCAACCACACGACAGATATGACTCCCTGAAATTCCTATTTCGTGTGCCTCTTGGCAGTTTCCTCCTTTGCTAAGGCCTTCAACCTGGATTGAACCTGGATTGGGTTCTATCATTCATTGACACAACATTGTCAGATAAGTCGCTCGCTGCCTTACCCCATCTATTCTGCCCCGTGAGGGTTAAGTTTTCCAATACCTTCCTCATTATGCATCCAGGAAATTTCAGCTAATTTTTCCGGATTCTGAATATAAGTGTTCTTTGCTACACAGTAATCTTCAGAATCTCCTACTGGGAACACACAACAAATGATTATGTACGCAGCAACGTCAAAAGTCTCGTGGGCTGACTGGAATCTCATCTCGCCACTATTAAGTGTCACAAAATGTCATGGTTTACCCACGTCACACGGCCTAACAGCCTCTGTTGAACTATCATGTAAGGCAATATTGAAGGCGGAAGCGTTGACAGCAACGCAAAAGCTGGTCATGCAACATTAAAAAGTGAACGTAGATGACAATGCCGGAACTCCTGAAAGCCAACGCCAACAGATCATCCTGGAGGAGGTTGTCTGTTACTTTTGCCCTTAGGTCAACCAACTGACGATTGAAGTAGTCAAGGGACTGATGATGATGATGATGATGGTGATGGTGGTGGTGGTGATGGTGGTGGTGGTGGTGGTGGTGGTGGTGGTGATGATGATGATGATTCTTTTGACGGTTTTCTTTATCATTTCCAGTGCGTTCGTCTCTAATTACTTGATCTTTGTGACGAACTTGGATTAAACCAACAATGTGAATATCTGCAAATAATTATTTCATTTTCGATCGCAGTATAAAAGCATGGCATCTGCGATAAAAACAAAGAAATTTAGATGAAATAATTGATAAGAGAAAATCCAATGATCTAATATTTATGCATTGTCTGGTGTCCGTAATGTTTTTTCTATGTGAAAAAATTATCTCACTTATCTGAAGATTTATCTAAAAGAAGAGTTATTTCTGTTGGCACAATCGATTATTTTTGTATATTTAAAAACTGTTACACTGAAGTTTGTTTAAATTAAGTGTTATTTCAATTGGCACAATCGATTATTTTTGTATATTTAAAAACTGTTACACTGAAGTTTGTTTAAATTAAGTGTTATTTCAATTGGCACAATCGATTATTTTTGTATATTTAAAAACTGTTACACTGAAGTTTGTTTAAATTAAGTGTTATTTCAATTGGCACAATCGATTATTTTTGTATATTTAAAAACTGTTACACTGAAGTTTGTTTAAATTAAGTGTTATTTCAATTGGCACAATCGATTATTTTTGTATATTTAAAAACTGTTACACTGAAGTTTGTTTAAATTAAGTGTTATTTCAATTGGCACAATCGATTATTTTTGTATATTTAAAAACTGTTACACTGAAGTTTGTTTAAATTAAGTGTTATTTCAATTGGCACAATCGATTATTTTTGTATATTTAAAAACTGTTACACTGAAGTTTGTTTAAATTAAGTGTTATTTCAATTGGCACAATCGATTATTTTTGTATATTTAAAAACTGTTACACTGAAGTTTGTTTAAATTAAGTGTTATTTCAATTGGCACAATCGATTATTTTTGTATATTTAAAAACTGTTACACTGAAGTTTGTTTAAATTAAGTGTTATTTCAATTGGCACAATCGATTATTTTTGTATATTTAAAAACTGTTACACTGAAGTTTGTTTAAATTAAGTGTTATTTCAATTGGCACAATCGATTATTTTTGTATATTTAAAAACTGTTACACTGAAGTTTGTTTAAATTAAGTGTTATTTCAATTGGCACAATCGATTATTTTTGTATATTTAAAAACTGTTACACTGAAGTTTGTTTAAATTAAGTGTTATTTCAATTGGCACAATCGATTATTTTTGTATATTTAAAAACTGTTACACTGAAGTTTGTTTAAATTAAGTGTTATTTCAATTGGCACAATCGATTATTTTTGTATATTTAAAAACTGTTACACTGAAGTTTGTTTAAATTAAGTGTTATTTCAATTGGCACAATCGATTATTTTTGTATATTTAAAAACTGTTACACTGAAGTTTGTTTAAATTAAGTGTTATTTCAATTGGCACAATCGATTATTTTTGTATATTTAAAAACTGTTACACTGAAGTTTGTTTAAATTAAGTGTTATTTCAATTGGCACAATCGATTATTTTTGTATATTTAAAAACTGTTACACTGAAGTTTGTTTAAATTAAGTGTTATTTCAATTGGCACAATCGATTATTTTTGTATATTTAAAAACTGTTACACTGAAGTTTGTTTAAATTAAGTGTTATTTCAATTGGCACAATCGATTATTTTTGTATATTTAAAAACTGTTACACTGAAGTTTGTTTAAATTAAGTGTTATTTCAATTGGCACAATCGATTATTTTTGTATATTTAAAAACTGTTACACTGAAGTTTGTTTAAATTAAGTGTTATTTCAATTGGCACAATCGATTATTTTTGTATATTTAAAAACTGTTACACTGAAGTTTGTTTAAATTAAGTGTTATTTCAATTGGCACAATCGATTATTTTTGTATATTTAAAAACTGTTACACTGAAGTTTGTTTAAATTAAGTGTTATTTCAATTGGCACAATCGATTATTTTTGTATATTTAAAAACTGTTACACTGAAGTTTGTTTAAATTAAGTGTTATTTCAATTGGCACAATCGATTATTTTTGTATATTTAAAAACTGTTACACTGAAGTTTGTTTAAATTAAGTGTTATTTCAATTGGCACAATCGATTATTTTTGTATATTTAAAAACTGTTACACTGAAGTTTGTTTAAATTAAGTGTTATTTCAATTGGCACAATCGATTATTTTTGTATATTTAAAAACGGTTACACTGAAGTTTGTTTAAATTAAGTGTTATTTCAATTGGCACAATCGATTATTTTTGTATATTTAAAAACTGTTACACTGAAGTTTGTTTAAATTAAGTGTTATTTCAATTGGCACAATCGATTATTTTTGTATATTTAAAAACTGTTACACTGAAGTTTGTTTAAATTAAGTGTTATTTCAATTGGCACAATCGATTATTTTTGTATATTTAAAAACTGTTACACTGAAGTTTGTTTAAATTAAGTGTTATTTCAATTGGCACAATCGATTATTTTTGTATATTTAAAAACTGTTACACTGAAGTTTGTTTAAATTAAGTGTTATTTCAATTGGCACAATCGATTATTTTTGTATATTTAAAAACTGTTACACTGAAGTTTGTTTAAATTAAGTGTTATTTCAATTGGCACAATCGATTATTTTTGTATATTTAAAAACTGTTACACTGAAGTTTGTTTAAATTAAGTGTTATTTCAATTGGCACAATCGATTATTTTTGTATATTTAAAAACTGTTACACTGAAGTTTGTTTAAATTAAGTGTTATTTCAATTGGCACAATCGATTATTTTTGTATATTTAAAAACTGTTACACTGAAGTTTGTTTAAATTAAGTGTTATTTCAATTGGCACAATCGATTATTTTTGTATATTTAAAAACGGTTACACTGAAGTTTGTTTAAATTAAGTGTTATTTCAATTGGCACAATCGATTATTTTTGTATATTTAAAAACTGTTACACTGAAGTTTGTTTAAATTAAGTGTTATTTCAATTGGCACAATCGATTATTTTTGTATATTTAAAAACGGTTACACTGAAGTTTGTTTAAATTAAGTGTTATTTCAATTGGCACAATCGATTATTTTTGTATATTTAAAAACTGTTACACTGAAGTTTGTTTAAATTAAGTGTTATTTCAATTGGCACAATCGATTATTTTTGTATATTTAAAAACTGTTACACTGAAGTTTGTTTAAATTAAGTGTTATTTCAATTGGCACAATCGATTATTTTTGTATATTTAAAAACTGTTACACTGAAGTTTGTTTAAATTAAGTGTTATTTCAATTGGCACAATCGATTATTTTTGTATATTTAAAAACTGTTACACTGAAGTTTGTTTAAATTAAGTGTTATTTCAATTGGCACAATCGATTATTTTTGTATATTTAAAAACGGTTACACTGAAGTTTGTTTAAATTAAGTGTTATTTCAATTGGCACAATCGATTATTTTTGTATATTTAAAAACTGTTACACTGAAGTTTGTTTAAATTAAGTGTTATTTCAATTGGCACAATCGATTATTTTTGTATATTTAAAAACTGTTACACTGAAGTTTGTTTAAATTAAGTGTTATTTCAATTGGCACAATCGATTATTTTTGTATATTTAAAAACTGTTACACTGAAGTTTGTTTAAATTAAGTGTTATTTCAATTGGCACAATCGATTATTTTTGTATATTTAAAAACTGTTACACTGAAGTTTGTTTAAATTAAGTGTTATTTCAATTGGCACAATCGATTATTTTTGTATATTTAAAAACTGTTACACTGAAGTTTGTTTAAATTAAGTGTTATTTCAATTGGCACAATCGATTATTTTTGTATATTTAAAAACTGTTACACTGAAGTTTGTTTAAATTAAGTGTTATTTCAATTGGCACAATCGATTATTTTTGTATATTTAAAAACGGTTACACTGAAGTTTGTTTAAATTAAGTGTTATTTCAATTGGCACAATCGATTATTTTTGTATATTTAAAAACGGTTACACTGAAGTTTGTTTAAATTAAGTGTTATTTCAATTGGCACAATCGATTATTTTTGTATATTTAAAAACTGTTACACTGAAGTTTGTTTAAATTAAGTGTTATTTCAATTGGCACAATCGATTATTTTTGTATATTTAAAAACTGTTACACTGAAGTTTGTTTAAATTAAGTGTTATTTCAATTGGCACAATCGATTATTTTTGTATATTTAAAAACCGTTACACTGAAGATTTGATTAAATGGAGAGTTATTTCTGTTGGCAGAATCGATTATTTTTGGTATATTCAAAAACTGTCGAACTGAAGATTTATTTAAATGGAAAAGTATTTCCGTTTCCACAATCGATTATTTTTGGTATATTTAAAAATCGCTACACTGGAGTTTAGTTTAAAGGGGATGGTCATTTCCGTATGTACAATTGATTATTTTTTTTATATTTAAAAACTGTTATACTGAAGATTTATGTAAATGGAGAGTTATTTCCGCTGGTACAATCGATTATTTTTTGTAGATTTAAAAACTGTTACACTGAAGATTTGATTAAATGGAGAGTTATTTCAGTTGACACGATCGATTATTTTTTTTGTATATCTAAAAACAAAGAACTTTACCAAATAACAAAAATATCACTTGAAGTCTTCCAACAGCAACGACAACCAAAATGAATAGCACATATAATGTGATGGGAATTAATATAAGCAACATTTTGACTTTCCACATAAACTTAAATAAATAGTTAGTAAGGAAACTCCCATCAGTAAGAGAAAGGGAGATTACAGTTAGTAACTTGAGAAGCATATTTTCATGAAAAACTATCGAAAGACTTTATAATGTTCAACCGACAGTAACGCTAACGTCAACAAATGTCGAATGTTTCCTGTGTGGAAACAGTTATTTTTAACATTAGCGTATAATCTTATAATATATAACAATTTGTGGAGGAGAGGTCTGCATCTTTCTTTTGGTTCCTTACCGTCAGATTTTGAATACTCTACTCGGGTGCCTTCTTTAGGTATTCGTTTCATGCCGTGTCCATCAAATCGCAGAGAACTGATATGAAACACTAAAAAAAAAATTCCTGAATTTACCAAAAGAGCTGGAATTGTTATTCTCACGTCATCTTTCATAATTTCTATAAATTGGTCGTCTCTGATGACGTTCGTGGATCTTCCTCAAGGCTTGTTTGCAATATTGTCATTCGTGTAAGGAGATTTTTGGAAGCACTTTCACATTATTACTTCCTTTCTCCAAAGGCTGCATTTCAGTTGCATTGTATCTTAATTTAAAGCCATACACAAAAGACATATTTTCATGTAGAGAAATAAAATAAAAATACGATTAATAGAGCATTGAAATATGAAATAAAACACTAAAGGACTGAAAATAGCAAACAATACAATATTATACACTTACCGGTCATTTTATTAGAGACACACCACATGTTATATGACCACATGTTATATTTTGACCACATGTTATATCTATAACAGTTTCAGTCCTTGGCATGACTTCGATGATGTTCTGCAAGAATTATTTCGAAATCTAGATTCATGTTGTTGTTATGTAACAAAACAGAATTTCAGCCATAAACAATTTAGCTGTCCCTGTGGTGCAATACAGTTTCAATATCCTTCATTGGACAATAGGTGAAATTAGGCGAATGGATGGCAAAACCATTCTAACTTACCATCGCATTTGTCATCCTAAGGCTGATGTTGATCGTCTGCATGTGTCCAGATCTGAAGAAGGTAGAGGATTAGTTCAACTAGAACTGTCTTATAAAACTGCAACAATCAGTCTCCAAAGATACCTTGAAACAACAGAAGACACGATGAAGATATGTGTCAAAGAAAATGAAAGAACTAAGAAACTCAAAACGGAATTCCAAGCGGGTGAAGAAGTGCATATAAATCGTAATACAACTACGACAGTGGCAAAGAACCTAAAAAAATAAAACAAAAGCAATGTACCAAACGCAAAACGATAGCAACAAAAGCCTCTTCATAGTCAATGCTCGTACCAAACAAGCTAATGTCGAAAAACCGCCCACCTATCAGTGGTTATGTCGTGCAAGGTTAAAAACTGAAACCGAAGGGTTTATTCTTGCTGCACATGACCAATGCCTGCTAACTAGAAATTACCAAGCACGCATACTAAAAAAAATTGTGTTAACCCGAAATTGTGATAAATATCCAGAAACAAGCGAACGTCTTGCAACATGTTGCACGGTGTCAGCACCCACTGAATACAAAACTCGGCATGATAGAGTGGGCCAATATCTGCAGTGGAAAATATGCAACTTTTACAGGAAGGAAACTGCAAGAAACTGGTATGAACATCACCCAGATCCGGTTACAGAGATAGGATTTGTAATAATTTTATGGGATTTTACAATAGAGACAGACAGAACAATCAAAACTCATCGCAGGACATCGTGGTCAAAGACCACAAAAACAGAATGTGCTTTCTTATTGACATGGCAGTCCCTGCAGATTGTTTTTGCATCATTAAAGATTTTCGAAAGACTATCAAAATACAAAGCTCTTGAAGTGGAAAACTAAAAAATGTGGCACATGAGGACACCAATAATTCCCGTTGTAGGTGGAGGCCTCAGATTGATTGGAAAACGTTCCGACAGACTCATTGAAGGGATTCCTGATAGTCCATAGTTAAAGAAATACAGTAAATTGTATTCACAAGTGCAGCTCACAATTTACGAAGGGCTTTATCTATCAAAGTTTGATTTAACCCAATCTTTCTTATCAAATCGTGAAATGAAGGACGTTTTGAACGGTCTTGAACCCAGGTCCTTTCTCCCGAATGCGGGTGTCCCCCAAGACTCTATCCTTCATCCTACGCTATTTTGACTTGTAAATTTTTCTGCCTGTCATCTGCTGGGCTGATGCTATACTAAAGGAGAGCACCGCTTTGCACCTTTTGGGGCTCACGTTTTCCACAGTTCAGTGATTATATCGAATCAATTGCTAGGTCTAGCCACAAAGTGAGGGATCAGTTTATTTATTGATTGTAATATAGAATTGATCTCCCACTTTATGTCCACATTATAAATTCTTGTTTATCAAATTCTGATTAGGTATGGGTCCAAATCTTCTCTCCACCCCACCCACCCCCGAGTTATGGGTTAATTAGTAAGAAGGATCTGCAATGTAATCGATCCTGACGAGGTATCTCTACTGCAGTCACATTCTCATCGATGTGACAGGGTTTCCCCCTCTATCTTTTAAAATCAGTCTTTCTTATCAAATCGTGAAATGAAGGTCGTTTTGAACGGTCTTGAACCCAGGTCCTTTCTCCCGAATGCAGGTGTCCCCCAAAACTCTATCCTTGGTCCTACGCTATTTTTGATCTTCATTAATGATTTTTCTCCGATTTCATCAGTTCCCAATTAAATATTTCTGCAAATGATACAACCATTTACTCCTGCCTCAATAGCAACTCCGATTGATCTGACAACGTAATCTTGGCAGCTGCTCTTGAAAAATACCTCCAATGAGTGTTTAACGGAGACAAGAAATGACATGTAAATTTTAACGCCTTCAAAAACAAAACTACTATCATCTAACCACCAGAGAGATCCTTTTCTGCCTGCCATCAGCACGGCTGACGCTAGACTCCAGGAGAGGAACACACTACGCTTTATTGGCTTCACATTGTCCACTGACTTGAAGTGTAGCAACTACATTGAATCAATAGTTGCATCTACTGAAAGGAAAGTTGGATCACCGTGTCGTACCAGAAACATTGTCTCGTTAGAATCCACCTTGCACATTCACAAATTTACCATTTGCCCCATGCACTGAATACTGCTGCCATATCTAGTCTGGGGTTTCTGCTATTCATCTCGAGATTCTAGACAAAATCCAAAGAAGGATCTGCAATGTAATCGATCCTGACCAGGTATCTTGACTTCAGTCACTATCTCATCGACGTAACATGGTTTCCCATTTTGTATAAATATTTTCATGGCAACTGCTCTGACAGTCTTTTTTCCCTGGTGCCCCAATCCGATTACATGAGTTTAAGCGTCCTACTAGATTGGTATCTAGGTCGCACCATTTTACTATTGAAATAGTTAAATGCAATCGCCACTTCTACTCCAACAGTTTCTTTTCCCGCACTTCCCAGCTGTGAAACTCCCTTCCGTTTACTCCTTTCGCTGATAAACTACAACCTTTAAAAATATAAAGCCATCATCAATCGCCATCTTGTGTCTTTTTGAATTCCGTTCATCTTTTGTGATTCACTCAATCCTTCCTATTTTCAATCTTCTCTTTTTGTCCTTGCAAATCTCCTGCGCACCAGTGGCATTCTCGTCTTTCTTAGAGGCGGGGAGATTACAAATAATGTAAAATGTGTATGATCTTAGGGTTTTTTTTTTGTTTTTGTTTTCCATGCAAATGCTTAGTTGGAAATGGCATAAAGCCATTTCTGATCTTCGGTCTCTGATTGGGACCCGGAAGGAAATATGTATACAACCAAAATCAAAGGAACTCAAAAATGTGGTACATGGGAACATCAACAACCCCCGTTGTAGTTGGACCCCTCGGATTGGTTGAAAAAGATTCCAGTAGACTAATTGAAGGGATTCCCGGAAGCCCCTGCCTTAAAGAAATACAAAAACATTGTTCTCACGGGTACAGCCCACACCTTACGAAGGGCCTTGTCTATGTAAAATATGTTGTTTCTTTCAGTGGAAAATGTCATGATGCCATCTCTAACCTTAGGTCCCTGGGCGGGATCTGGAAAGAAACGAGTACACATCAGAAATCAAAGGAAATAAAATAATAATAATAATAATAAATAATAATATTAATAATTTTTTTTTCTATCAGGCAGCATTGATAGAAATACAGTATTTTACTTTTTAATACTATTCCTTTCCGATAATTCAATTTTTTTTTTACCACGTTCATCTTAATACTAAAGGGAAAAGTGATATAATCTCAATTACCCTTACTACTGCTTACTAATTTTCACTAGTGAAGATTATTAGATCTGGTAACGGAAGAAGGAACATTGAATTTATACTCTTGTACAAACGTTACTCTTGAAATAAACAGTGATGCTAAAATGAATGCATGCTGTCGGAGCGTTCCATAAAGGTAGTCTCGTACCAGACTTTGACAATAAAATCTACTACTCAAATAATAGACAAAAAGAAACAACAGTGGCCGTGATTACAACTTGAACTCTGGTCAGTATTTTTCATTCTATGTGCTGTCATTAAGTGCCCCACTTCGCAGCTCCTGCGTTCTCAGCTTAATTATAACCGTTGCTGGTGGAAGAAAGTTTCACATCATATAAGGTAGGTTTTTTGCCCAACAAAACATGAATATATTACAGATGCCGTCACCAATCATTATTTGTCACACCCTATCACCGAGCGGTGATAGAGCGTGACAAATGACGAGGATAATACAAGACGCTCATGACCAAAGCCTTTTTAGCGTTACCAATTAGCTGCCATTGTCAAAGAGGACAAAAGACAAATTGATCGCCGGCATTACTGTAACAGTCATCAACTATTATGTAATCGCTTTGCCTGTTTATATTGAAGTTCGTAGATCTCAAAAGATATCGATAACCAGATAGATTCACGCTGCATGATTTAGAAATGTAATTAATAGCGGAACAGAGCAACAGATCAATAAACTCACCATTATTAAATTGGTTTGTCAAATTGGGACTTGGCGCCAAATGCATTCAGATATGTTTAAACTATCAACTGTATAGGACCACTTTCTCAAATCACCGTTTAAAAATAACTTTGAACCGATGAAGAACTCTAGGTGTTGGAGAGAGCCGTCCTTCATCAAACTTCGTGGACTGGCGCTACAGAATCCCAAACAAAAAACTGCAGTAAATAACATGAATCACATCACTTAAGGACTTTCAAAAGTAGGAACAACTAAAATTTATTCCACTCGAAGATAAAATAATGACATAATCTATATGTTGACGTTCCACAGTACATCGAACAAAACTTTAGGAAGGAAACTCCAATCAGTTCTGGAAAGATCGATAACATTTAGGGGACTTGAGATATCTATTTTCCTCAAAAATGTCTTTTAATAAAAAGGTTTTATAAATTTCAACTGGCAGTGGCGGTGGCTACTCGGCCAATAAATTTCGAATGTTTCCTTATAAGGAAACGGCTAATATTACCCTTACCATTATTATAGAATCCAACTTCAGTCAACGTACGTGCTGGTGTTGGTTTAAAAACAGACAGCATTGTTTCAAGCCAAACGCAACATCTCAATGTTTCGTTTATCGAAGTTTTCCATGTTGCTGAATATATCAAAGATCAGATGCGTTGGTATCTGTCTACGTTTCTGAGATGAGGTATTATGTACACTATTTACATTATTCGGACTATTGTCTTCATTTTTTTCGCCATATTTATTACAACGTTTCGCCCGTTGTACGCTCCGGCTTTCTTCGGGTGGTCGGGATTTCGAACTGAACGCTCACTGGGGTAGACTGTTCTAGTTCCACGTGCCATGTTTAAAGAATGTCATTTGTCAGTTATCTCCTGTTAATTCCCCTCTCCAAGTTTTCTACTGCCTTAACCAGGTATTGAACTCACACTCTTTGCGTCCTGTCACTGGATTTTTATCCACTGTGCCATGTGTCCTTGAGTCAGTTCGACATTCCAAGAAGAAGGCCGGAGCGTACAACGGCCGAAACGTTGTAATAAATATGGCGACAAAGATGAGGACAATAGTCAGATGTGTTGGTCGTAAAGTCTAGAAAATAGAGCCTGTTATCCAGAAGTCGCGGTGGAGTAATGGATAGCCGCTTTCATTGAGGGATCAGAGAGCCGGGTTCGAATTCTAGTCGTGTTCATTGCATTCACTTACTTGCTAATACCATTGGGAAAGGCATGAATCCATCTCCTCCTCGCTATGGGTAAATAGCAGGACAGTAGTTCCGTGAATATAACTCTGATTGCTTCTAAGATGTTAACTCCTACCATGTTTTCTTTTCTTTATTTTTCTGGCAAGAGTCAGGTTTATATTAATAGTCAGACGTTGAGTGACATCGGGAGTGTTCAGTTTGGTCAATCAAGCCAGCTGTTTGCAGTCACATATAGTGCACGACTTGATTTACCGTTGAAGTAATTGGAAGTTTATTTTGTTAAAGTATCAGTTGGATGCAGGCATGTTCGTAGGAAAACAAATTAAGTGGAGTTCAGGTTGAGATCAATTCATAGCAGACTGGTTCTTATAAACTGGTCCTGAACGAAGACTACTCTGAATTCCAAATCCGAGGACGGTCGTTTGCTCTCCCCAGCTATGGGTAAATAGCATAACAGAGTAGAAAAAGGAATAACTCAACCCAACCAAGGACAAAGAAAAATCTGAATTCAAACCAGCCTGCGTCAGGCTATCATGCCCAAGAAACACCACTGCGGCTGTATGTGGTCTCCCTACAACCCAAATCGGTTACATGATACAGTAACCGTTGTTGCATCAGAGAACTGAGCAAAAGTGAAGAAAAAGAGGAACTGTTCATCATACCTATTACCTCTCATGAGAAAACTGTGGGTCATAAAATTTAGGGTCGTGCCGCTAATAAATGGCAGCCCATAGTTCGAGAATCGAGATTAAATGAATTTCGTGGCGACGGAATCGACAGTGACGAAAATACGGCGTAATTCTACGAGAATACTGACATTTGAAGAAACTTTCTATTACTTAAATCTATACCGTTTTTTATCACGTTAATCTTTATTTTTAGTGGCTGCTCGTATTTGAGTAGACGCTCCGTTTAATTATTAAACAGTATATTTATTTATTTTCGTCTACCGGCCTGAATGTTCGAGAAATCTTATTAAAGAAAAAAAAAAGTGCACTCCGGCAGGAATCGAATTTGCGTCCCTTGGGACAGAGAGAGATAACGTTTAGCCCGGCACGCCTTACCGACTTGGCCACAAGGAACATTCGGTCAGGCGAGGCCAAATTTCGTGCTTTCGGGAGAAATTTCTCCTGTCATAGATCTCTCGAAGTTATTAATATCCGCACAGTTACGCATCTAAAGGTAAAAAAAAAGATTAAAACAATTGGGCACCACAACTAAAAGGGGGGAAATATTCTCAATTAGGATGTAAAGATATCCTATTAGATCTGTACTTGTCACTCCCTTCGTTAGTTCACACAACTGTTACGCACTGTCAATGTCTCCACAATAATGAACTATTCAGTTTTGCTAGCGTGGAATGAGAGGAAAATACGTTACTTAATTTTAGTAATACGGCAGCGGAGAACAGAGTTCCAAATTTTCAGTTGGGTTCGTTATTATTTACTATTGACTTCATCTTTGTCGCCATGTTTATTACAACGTTTCGGCCGTTGTACGCTCCGGCCTTCTTCAGGTGGTTGAAATATCGAACTGAACCCTTTATTTCGCTCACTGGGGTAGACTGTTCTAGTTCCACGTGTCATGTTTAATGGATGTCAGTTATCAGTTATCGCCTGTTAATTTCCCTCTGAAAGTTCTGCACTACCGTAACCGGGTAAAAGATTGTGAGTTCAATACTCGGTTAAGGCAGTACAGAACATTAAGAGGGAAATTAACAGGAGATAACTGATAACTGACATCCATTAAACATGGTACATGGAAATAGAACAGTCTACCCCAGTGAGCGAAATAAAGGGTTCAGTTCGACATTCTGACCACCTGAAGAAGGTCGGAGCGTACAACGGCCGAAACCTTGTAATACATATGGCGACTAAGATGACAATAGTCCGAATAATGTAAATAATATAAATAATACCTCATCTCAGAAATATAGACAGATACTGTGGGTTCGTTATATTCACTTATTTATCTGGTATTTCGTTATATTCACTTATCTGGTATTTCGTTATATTTACTTATCGGGTATTTCGTTATATTCAGTTATTTATCAGGTATTTCCTTCAATTTGCCTATTTATATGGTATTTTCGTTATATTCACTTGTCTGGGATATTCACTTATCTCGTATTTCGTTATATTCACTTATTTATCTAGTATTTCGCCCACCTCTTTTCCCCCAGCTATGAATTAATTATTATCTGTAAAAGATTCTTACAATATAAAATATTTTCTGCCTTTAGATAACCTGAAAAGTGTTGATAAGCCGTAAAAAATGAACCAATGTATCAGTAATAGCTGAGTAAACTAATAAAAAGCTTAAAATTATCATGCATTTATCTTATTAAAAATGTTTTTTTTTCATGTAAAGATTCAATTTATGTTTATTTGTGCTATCGCAACATAGCAAATAAATGGCGCCTCGTAGCGATAATTCTGTTAGCACAAAACTCGTAAGATGCACATACTTGAAGAATAAAGCCATTAACGATTTAATCTGCTGTTCGTCTGATGTCAAATGGAAAGTCGGAACGAACTTGGCCGCAATTATATTCTGCTCCAAGCACTTTTGACCATCGATAATTGATTTCAAGAGCAGGTAGAAAGACGAGAGATCGCGCAGCGTTTTTCGTTGTGTAAGGCCATTTTGGTCACGTGACGCAAAAAAAATAAAATGTATTCCGCACTCATTGCACGTGTAGATTTCAAACTTCTACTCTGTCGATCTCCCGATTTCTATCTTCTTTGCTTGAAAACGGCCAACAGCGACCAAAAGTATATATGGCATCATTTTGATTATACTTGCGTCGGGTGTATACTTGAGTCTATAGGTAAAAATTAGGGTGTTTATATTCGAATCTAGAGGTAACCACTAGTCGTGTTTACACTTGGATCTATAGCTAAATATTGATCGAGTTTATACATGAGCCTATTGGCAAACATTGCTCGTGTTTATATATGATTTTAGAGTTAAACATTGACCGTGTTTATACATGAGCCTATAGGCAAACATTGATTGTGTTTATATTTGATTTTATAGCTAAACATTGACGGTGTTTATGCATGAGTCTTTAGGTAAACATGAACCGAGTTTATACATGGGTTTATAGGTAAACATTGGTCTTCTTTATATTTGAGTTTATAGTTAAACATTGGTCGATTTTATACATGACACTATAGTTACACGGTGATCGTGTTTGTACATGAGTCTGTAGTTAAACATTGGTCGTGTTTATATTCTATTTTATAGCTAAACATCGGTCGAGTTTATACATGAGTCTATATTAAATATTGGTTGAGTTTATACATGAGTCTATATTAAGTATTGGTTGAGTTTATACATGAGTCTATATTAAGTATTGGTTGAGTTTATACATGAGTCTATATTAAGTATTGGTTGAGTTTATACATGAGTCTATATTAAATATTGGTTGAGTTTATACATGAGTCTATATTAAGTATTGGTTGAGTTTATACATGAGTCTATATTAAATATTGGTTGAGTTTATACATGAGTCTATATTAAATATTGGTTGAGTTTATACATGAGTCTATATTAAATATTGGCTGAGATTATACATGAGTCTATATTAAATATTGGCTGAGATTATACATGAGTCTATATTAAGTATTGTTTGAGTTTATACATGAGTCTATATTAAATATTGGTTGAGTTTACACATGAGTCTATAATTAAACATTGACGTATTTATATTTGTTTTTATAGCTAAACATTGGTCGAATTTATGTTCTAATTTATACGTGAGTCTATCGGTAAACATTCGTCGTGTTTATATATGAGTCTATAGGTAAACATTGGTTGACTTTATACTTACGTCTATAGATAAGAATTGTAGTTTATTTTATTTAATGTCACTTGATTGAGTTATTTGTTTTGTTTTGTTTTTTACATAAATAACTGCAGTAAAAAGCCAATAAACAAAAACAAAATTGTGTTGAAAGTGGTTAAAATTTATTTTCCATAACGGTACAAGTTAAAATAAATCCCATGCATTCGGATGTTTAACATGACTTATGTTTTATCTCGCAAAGGTAGATTTTTCTTCTAGCGAAATAAAATTCCTTTTCTAATAACGTAAGTCCATCGGAGAGATATGTCAAAGTAAAAAAAAAATAAAAATTCCGAATTGTCTGGTATATTTGCCATTCTGTCGTATTATTATCTAACTTTACACACAGGCACGCGCGCACACACACATACGCACACACACACCACAAACAAATAAATAAACACACACACACACACTACAAAGAAATAAATACACATATATACAACTCACACACGCACGCACACCACAAAGAAATAAATACACGCACATTACAAAGAAATAAATACACACAGACACACAACAAAGAAATAAATACACACACACAACACATACAACACACACATAACACATACAACACACACACTCACATACACGCCACAAAGAAATAAACACACACCACAAAGAAATAAGTACACACACACAATACACACACCACACACACATCACCCCCCAAAAAACTAAATAAATACACACAACACACACCACAAATAAATAAACACACACACATCACAAAGAAGTAAATACACACACATACAACACACACACACACGTACACCACAAAGAAATAAATACACACACACGACAAAGAAAGAAATACGCACACACACACAACACATACAATACACACACTCACATACACGCCACAAACAAATAAATACGCACACACATCACAAACAAATAAATACACACGCAACACACACACCGCACACAACACACACACAACTAACAAATACACACACACACACACACATCACAAACAAATAAATACACACAAAACACACACTCCACAAACAAAAGCACACAACACACACACACACACCACAAACAAATAAATACACACATCACACACAACACAAACAAATAAGTACACACACACCACAAAGAATTAAATACACACACACACACAACACATACAACACACACATAATACATTCAACATACACACTCACATACACGCCACAAAGAAATAAACATACACACACACACACACACGCCACAAAGAAATAATACAGACACAATACACACACCACACACACATGACACACCCCAAAAATAAATATATACACACATACACACCACAAACAAATAAATAAACACACACACACCACAAAAAATAAATACACACACATACAACACACACAAACATGCACACCACAAAGAAATAAATGCACATACAGCACCAAGAAATAAATACACGCACACTACACATACAACACACGCACACACACACTCCACAAAGAAATAAATACACACACACACCACAATGAAATAAATACACACAAAACACACACACCACAAACAAAAGCACACACAACACACACACACCACAAAGAAATAAATACACACAAACAATACACACACCACACACACATCACCCCCTAAAATAAATAAATACACACAACACACACACCACAAACAAATAAATAAGCACACACACACCATAAAGAAATAAATACACACAAATGCAACATGCATACACACGTACACCACAAAGAAATAAATACACACACAACACAAAGAAAGAAATACACACACACAACACATACAACACATACAACACACACACTCACATACACGCCACTAACAAAAACATACACACACACCACAAATAAATAAATACACACACCACAAACAAATACACACACAACACAAACAAATAAATACACACACACCACAAACAAAAGCGCACACTACACACACACACACCACAAACAAATAAATACACACACAACATACACAGCACAAACAAAGGCACACACAACACACACACACACGACAAACAAATAAATACACACACAACACACACACTCCACAAACAAATACACACACAACGCACACACACACCACAAACACATCAATACACACATGCACATACACTTTTGTGAAAGATAATCTTTGATCGCCATAGAATTGCATTGAATTTAAATAACATTATTTTAACAACGACTATGCAATTGCCATATTCAGTGAGACGTAATACCCAAGATGTTTCACGCACAAAAAAAAAGGTTAAAATATCTTCCAGTCTTAAATGTGAAGTTAACATTTCTGTTTAATATTTACTTACTCAGATGCTGGATGCTGAGAATATTCGTACCTAGCTTAATTCTATAATATTAGGATTTTCAATGTAAACAGATTTTTACGGGATCGTATGCAGTCAAATACGGCATCAATAAGGATTCGGGAACTGGAAGAAATGCCAGGACTGAAAGTATATTGACACATTTGCCATTTTGAAGGATAATAAATAAATTTACTTAATTATTGAGGACGTGGAAAACTAAATTTTCTTCTTCTTCTTCTTCTTCTTCTTCTTCTTCTTCTTCTTCTTATTATTATTATTATTATTATTATTATTATTATTATTATTGTTAAACAGAATGATTGCCGTTACTCTTCAGTATTTTGCAACACATCAAAGAGCCTGATTTAAGGATAGAAAAAGAAAAAAAAAACAGTGTCTAACAAGGTTTAACAGTGTTTCGACAGTATACCTGTCTTCTTCAAGTAATGTTTAAAAAAATGCATACGAGTATAAAAATATTTAAAAATACAACCATTTTTACAAAGGTCATTTGTTTTACTGATAATCAGCGCAACAAAGCAAATGGAACGCAGCCAGCGTCGACGAAATGTAATTGAAATGTTAGTAACATGATGGGTCACGCACCCTTTTTGTCAGGGTCGTTTGCCAGGTAACCTTGTGAGTTCCACTTCATTTAGCGGATAAGAATCAAGAGATTAAATGTCTGAAATAATTTTTTGTGACAACACAAGATGTTTCCATTTAAGAAGATATCGGATGAAACTGATATCGCTATATTTGTCTTCTATCCACGCGATCAAAACGGGAGAGTCCGTTATTTATAAAGAAATGGCAAGGCGTAACGGTCGTGCTAACTAAAGGATGGATAAGCAAAATTAGAATAAGATTATTATCTTTATTTTATTTGCTTTGATTTTTGGTGTGTACGCATTTCTTTCCGGGTCCCGACCAGAGACCTACGGTCAGAAATGGCATCACGACATTTTTTCACTGAGCAATTAAAAAAAAAAAAATCACATATTTTATATAGATAAAGCCCTTCGTAAGGTGTGGGCTTGTACTCGTGAGAACAATTTTTTGTATTTCTTTAAGGCATGGGCTTCCAGGAATCACTACAACGTGTCTATTGGAATCTTTTCCAATTCATCCGGGCGCTCCAACTACAACTGAAATTATTAATATCCTCATGCCCCACAATTTTAGGATTTCGATTTCAAGGTCCTTGTATTTTGATAGATTTTTGAAGATCTTTAAAGATACATTGCAGACTGCAGAGACTGCAATGTCAATAAGGAGTCTCAAATCATGATGTCAATTAATTTTGATTGTTCTCTATGTGTTTATTTGAAAGTCCCATAAATTTATTATTATTATTATTATTATTATTAAAATTTATTATTATTATTATTATTTGATTTCCTTTGGCTTCTGGTGTGTACTTATTTCATTCCGGGTCCCGACCAGAGATCCAAGGTCAGAAATGGCATCATAATTTCCACTGAGCTATTTAAAAAATCAAAAAAAAAAATCTCACATATTTTA
Source organism: Acanthosepion esculentum (assembly GCA_964036315.1). Lineage (NCBI taxonomy): Eukaryota > Metazoa > Mollusca > Cephalopoda > Sepiida > Sepiidae > Acanthosepion > Acanthosepion esculentum. The sequence continues at coordinate 44,372,385 of OZ038513.1, read as the reverse complement.
CATAGATAGAGACGTTCGTAAGGTGAGGGCTGTACTCGTGAGAACAACTTTTTGTGTTTCTTTAAGGCATGGGCTTCCAGGAATCCCTTCAATGAACCTACTGGAATCTTTTCCAATTCATCCGAGTGCTCCAACTACAACTGGAATTGTTGATGTTCTCATGTGCAACATGTTATTCACGTCAATAGTATTTGGTGGCTGAGATTCGAGATTAAGTGACTACAGTGTAACCCGGATATAAGAGAATTGTCGGGACCGGAGAAGAAGTCTCTTATATCCGGGTTTGGTCTATTATATATACATTAACACAGGCTCTAATTTGGGACAAGAGAAAACCTCTCTTATATCCGGGTTTCTCTTATATCCGGGTCTCTTATATCAGGGTTACACTGTATATGTCTTCTTAATAATCTCAATTGCCTTAAGGGAATCCTAGCTGTTTTCAGTAACGCATTCGGCTGGATGGCTCAGCACTGCTACTAATACGACGAGTGTAATTAAAAGTACTATCGTTCACGATTATTAGAGTCGCTGGGACACCACCTATACTGAAGCAATACAAGCAGTGACACAATAGAGGGCCTGAGGGGGAGGGCTATTCCTCTTCAGGCTGGTTTCGATTTCTGATTTGGTTTTCTTGTCGACTTACAGTCATATCACGTTGAAACACGATCACCGAAGTTAAGCAACGTCGAGTCGGAGCACCATGACGGGTGACCGCTTGCGAATATCAGGTGATGTAAACTTGGATGTGCGGGTGGTGTAATGGAAAACGGCTCGGAATTGAAAATCGAAGAGTCGAGTCCCAATTCCAGTCGGGTTCGTTATATTCACTCATGCGCAAATACCTATAGGAAAGGTATTAATCCACCTTTTCTCACCCAAGATATGGGTCAATTAGTATCAGTAAATCGTCATTATCTCCAAAAAATTCTTACTATCTAAAAGTATTTTCTGACTTTAAATAACCTGAAAAGGTTGATAAGTCGTAAAAATCAAATCAATCAATCAATCAAACTAAACAATTATGGTAGAGGGAAATTTCGTTAAAAACAAAGAAAAGAGTGATGAATTGTGTGATATCAAACCTCCTATATGATAGTGAATGCTGGATAAATTCTTCACAGGTGAAGAAAAGATTCAAAGCAACAGAGATAGGTGTTCTATAGAACAATGCTTAGAATATCATGGACAAAGCATGTGAGCAACGTGAAGCTTTTTTTAAAATAGAAAATGGCAACATGCGGGACAATTATACTTAGAATCATAGACATCTGAAAATACTAGAATTTGTCACTCACCGACCATATGGAGTCAAGCTGGTCAGATAGACACATTGATTAATCTTCCTAATGAGATTGTGTAAAGGGATGGCAGAATCATAGGAAGTTGTAGAGAGTCATGATTGCAAACATTCTGAAGGGACAAGGCGGAAAAAGAAAAATTATCAATACACAACCAATAGTTAGAAATTAAAAACGGTTAGGTAAGATTCATTGATTTCTACGACAAGCCTTATTTTATGTCGAATTTTATATCGGACGTGAATCGAATTATGGTCAATATATTAGCCTCACTGTGAATTGAATTATGGTCAAATATATTAGCCTCACTGTGAATTGAATTATCGTTAAATATATTAGCCTCACAATGAATTGAATTAAGGTCAAATATATTAGCCTCACTGTGAATTGAATTATGGTCAAATATATTAGCCTCACTGTGAATCTAATTATGGTCAAATATATTAGCCTCACTGTGAATTGAATTATCGTTAAATATATTAGCCTCACAATGAATTGAATTATGGTCAAATATATTAGCCTCACTGTGAATCTAATTATGGTAAAATATATTAGACTCACTGTGAATCTAATTATGGTCAAATATATTAGCCTCACTGTGAATTGAATTATCGTTAAATATATTAGCCTCACAATGAATTGAATTATGGTCAAATATATTAGCCTCACTGTGAATCTAATTATGGTCAAATATATTAGACTCACTGTGAATCTAATTATGGTCAAATATATTAGCCTCACTGTGAATTGAATTATCGTTAAATATATTAGCCTCACAATGAATTGAATTATGGTCAAATATATTAGCCTCACTGTGAATCTAATTATGGTCAAATATATTAGACTCACTGTGAATCTAATTATGGTCAAATATATTAGCCTCACTGTGAATTGAATTATCGTTAAATATATTAGCCTCACAATGAATTGAATTATGGTCAAATATATTAGCCTCACTGTGAATCTAATTATGGTCCAATATATTAGACTCACTGTGAATTGAATTATGGTAAAATATATTAGCCTCACTGTGAATTGAATTATGGTAAAATATATTAGCCTCACTGTCAATCTAATTATGGTCAAATATATTAGCTTCATTGTCAATCTAATTATAGTCAAATATATTAGCCTCACTGTGAATTGAATTATCGTTAAATATATTAGCCTCATATGAATTGAATTATGGTCAAATATATTAGCCTCACTGTGAATCTAATTATGGCCAAATATATTAGCCTCGCAATGAATTGAATTATGGTCAAATATATTAGCCTCACAATGAATTGAATTATGGTCAAATATATTAGCCTCACTGTGAATTGAATTATAGTAAAATATATTAGCCTCATTTTGAATCGAAGCCGAGGCGAATATAATAAGGATTGATAATGCATCAGTGAATAAATGTTCAAGGTAATATGGTTTGGTTTATCGCCCTAAAAGCAAGGACTTCTTAGGCCAGAAAACAATGCCTCTTAAAATTACTGCACGGTTTTATCGGAAGAAATATCCAGGCTTATTCGGAGACTTAATAAATTTTCAGGATTTAACAGCAACATTAAAGCGCCTGTCTTTATTACACAGCATAGAGCATATTTGAAACTTTCCTTGTCTCTTTTTCTGGTTTCTTCCTATTTACTACAGAATGCATCGCTCGAGTTGATTATTGTCGCCATTGAGTTGGACACGGGATTTAACTAGACTCTACCTAAACAAGTCCATCACGGCTCAGCTGAAAGTGCTGGTCGTATTGAGTGATGGCACTCGATGAAATAACGACATTGATGCAGTTGCCCATATTAGATAAAATTGTTTTTATCACCAAACAACGACGCTGATTCTCTGGTTGACTAAACTGTAGGACGGTTTAAATCAACAAGAATTTAATGCAAAGCGAAAACGATACATGGTTGCGCGAAAAACTGTTAAAACATTTGAAAATTTTAACCATTTGTTTCCATCATTTCATTCAAGGCAATAAATCCACTAAGACGCAAGTAGTTACTGAATATTAAAGAAAATGACAAAAAAAGTTAAGAAGAGGGAACAATAAAAGAACTAGAATATAGAAGACATGAGATAACGATTAACATTGCATTCAAAATTTTGAAGATCAAAGTAGACTGGTGATGTAATGGAATAACTTGTCACCCCCATGAGTGACTACACTATGGGTAGTAACTACCTATAAGTATCTGTAATTCATCACTTAGCATATTGGATGTTCCTAGTAGGGCGATATTCTGGCCAACCTGTATGTTGATGTCACCTAGGACACAGTAAGATCGTTCATTCCTTTTCTGGCGAGGCCCAGAGCTCCGATTACTATTGATACAGTGTCAGTCTTCATTCTACACATTCTGTTAATCCCGATCTCCAGGTCCTTGTATTTGGACAATTTCACGATAATTTTCATGGAGGTGTTCCTCTCAGAAGGTACAGCTATGTTAATAAGCATATGCTTCCTGAAATTCTTGTCTCTTATGATTATAACATGTCTGTCGGCTTTTATTTCCCTGTCAGTGTAAATTAGCATGTCCCAGAGGATAGTTACATCGTTATTTTGTGTAACTGTTGGTGGTCATACTATCTCTCAGTGGTTTCGATTTTGTGCTTTTTGCATATCTTTCACTGCACATATGCCGTTATTATTATTATTATTATTATTATTATTATTATTATTATTATTATTATTTCTTTTTATTTCTGTTGTATACACATTTCGTTCCGGGTCACAGAGATCAGAAATGGATTCAAGACTTTTTTCATTGATCATTTTTGTAAAAAGACATAAAAAACAAAAAAAAAACAAAAACAAAAAAAACTAAGATGACACCTATTTTGCATAGATAAAGCTCATCTTAATGTATGAGATGTACATGTGAGTACAATTTTTGTATTTCTTTAAGGCATGGGCTACTTTGAAGGAATCCCTTCAATGAATCTATTGGGACCTTTTCCAGTCCATCCAAGGGCTCAAACTATAATTGAAATTATTGATGTCCTTATGTGCGACATTTCCACTTCAAAATCCTTGTATTTTCATAGTTGTTTTGAAGATCTTCAAAGATACATTACAATCTACATGGACTGCCATGTCAATAAAAAAGTTATATTCTGTTTTTGTGGTCTTTGATCTTTCTGATTTTTTAAATTATTTTTATTAATATTTCACACTTAAATGCCACCAAAAGCGTTTGATAAGTTCGATATAAAATCCCTTTCTATTTATACAGTTTATTTTATCATTATTTTTCAAATAAAATACATAAATATGGGGAATTGTTCTGTAATAAGTTCATATCTATATAAAATATGTATTTTTGTAAAATAGTAATCTTTGAATCTTAACCTATTTAAATATTGATACAACTTTCTTTATATATTTCTAAAAAACAAACAAGCCTCCAAAAAGTTGTCATTATTATCGAGATGAGTGTCATCGCAGACCCCACATTATTATCCATAAATAGAAAATTGCTCTATACGTGAAATTAGTGCATCTTAACGGTGTTGTCTTGACAGAAAACCTGCTACGATGTGCCGTTTTTTTTTCTGTTTTATAATTATTATGTAGAGCAGGCCTGCATAAAATACTTCCAGCGGATCACATGAGGCCTACGTAGACTACCGTGTATAGTACCCATTGGATTTTCAAAATAGTAAATTTTGTTGTCATCAGAATAAATTCAGTGACGACTGATCGAATACGAATACAATCGGCAGGGTAGGTCTCAGAGAGCCAGACCGCATTGAAGACACAATGCACCCACGAGGCGAATACATGAGAAATCAGCAAGCCACCACAGTCCTTGCAAGAAGAGATGTGATGAAGATTGCCGGCTGGAATGTCCGCACTCTTCGCGACGAAGGAACGCAGTCTCTCACCGTCAAGACTCTGCACAAGTGTGTTGTTTGTGTCGCCTGTCTGTCAGAGGTCCGCCTCCCGGATAGCGGGCATAGAATAATCAAAGTGCCAGATTCTGACTGCGTCTACCACCTTTACCATAGTGGAGTGGAGGACAACAGCGGGCTGTATGAAATGGCGATTGCCCTCAGCCCAGTAGAACGGGCAGCACTGCTCGCTTGGTAACCAGTCTCCCACAGGCTGGCCATGGTCCGTCTCAAAGGCGCTGTTATAAACGTCACCGTCATCTCCGTCTACGCACCGACACTGAATGCAGCGGAGGAGGACAAGGACATCTTCTACCGCGACTTACAAGCAGTTGTAGATCGTATCCCTTCCACTGATCTTCTAGTGGTGGCAGGGGATTGGAACACAGGACCAGCGGATGAGGGCACCAGACACGTTCTAGGTCGATTCGCCCTCGGTACACGGTGTGACAGTGGCGACCGGCTAGTTAACTTTGCGGTCGCAAATCGTCTTGGGGTGACTAACACTCGTTTCCAGCACCCTCGATGACATCTCGTCACCTGACGCTCAAATTACGGTTGTACGTCGAACCAGATTGACTACATTCTGGTGCGGGCGAGGTAAGCAAGCTCTGTACTTGACTCTCGAGCTTATCGGGTGCAGATACGGGCAGTGAGCATCGATCGGATCATACACTTGTCCGCGCGAGCCTCCGTCTGCGACTGCGGGCAAGAAGATCCACCAAGATCCCGAAGCGAATCAACGTCGCCAATCTGAAGCTACGCGCGGGAGAACAGTTCATGTTGGAACTTCACAATCGGTTCTCTCTCCTCCAAGCAAAGCTCAGAGCCTCAACCAGAAATTGAATGGCAGGCTCTCAAACGCCACCGTCGAAGCGGCACACGCCCATCTTGGTGTTACCCGTCGCCGATATCGGGACTGGATCACTGGGGAGAGCCTTCGGCTGGTGGAGACGGCGAGGGTGGCGCGACTGACGGGAGTTACGAACTTTCGCGATCTACAGCGCCGTGCAACTCGCTCCATCCGAGCTGATCGAAATGCGCACTGGCACGCCTTCGCCGAGGAGACTGAGATTGCAGCGGCCAGTGGCGACTCTCGCAAACTCTACCAGATGGTGAGACGGTCGAGCCGCGGAACTGCGGGGGTGAGTGAGACGCTTCGCTCCCGTGATGGTGCTATTATCGCGGGTCTGGGCGAGCGGCTAAATCGGCGGAAAGAGCATTTTAATGAGTTACTCAATCATCCGACTCCGGCGACGGAAGTGGCCGTTGAACCGACCGATGAATACGACTGCAACACTGCACCCCCAACTGTATATGAAGTGCGAGATATTCTGCACCATCTGCGTAACAACAAGGCTCCTGGTGAGGATGGTATACCTGCAGAAGTATATAAAGCCGTACCTAAACAGTTTATTAATCCTGTTATAACTGTTCTTGTCCCTCCCTTTGTTAGTTCGCACGGCCGTTACGTCTTGCCAATACCTAATAAATAACGGACTATTCCCTTTTGACGGAAAAGATAATACTTGGTTTCATTGAGAAAAAGAAAGAGGTGTTTAATCCTTTGAGCCCTGTGTTCTTGAACAATTTTAATCCTTCTGCCTGAATTCCTGAGTCAAAATTCGCAAATAATTGGTATGTAACGTTTCACGGTAGATATAAAAATAATTACAAGTGTTTACCCACCGTTCAAGCGGTGGCTGGGCATTAAGTCAATTTTCTCTACAACTCTTCAACTGGTAGCTGGGCATTAGGTAATTTTTCTCTACCACCGGTAAAGCGGTGGTCAGGACTGGAAGGGTTTATGTCCCCTGCTAATACCTAATAAATAATAGACTATTCCGTTTTAACGCATGAGAAGACAAAAGGCATATAAAAACACTACTTGGTTTCAGTCAGAAAATGAAAGAAAGAAGAGAAGATAGAAGTGTTTATCATCTGTTTCAGTGAAATGGGAAAAGTTGTCAATTTCAAATCTTTTTACTTATTTGTATCCTCTTACTTCTTAAAATAACGACCGGCATTCATATTTATAATTGTTATTGAAATATGTTGTTCATATTGTTAATAGGGGAATTACTACAGATATTTAATTGTCGTAGAACTTGAAGAATTAAGATTCATCAGAATATTAAAATAGGAAAACTGTGGCATTTCCCCGGGTTAAAACTAGTTTATTTATTATTATCGCTCTGTTTATTTATTGAGTACTTTCTTGATAAAAATTCTGTTGGCCTTTAAATAAGTTAAATTCCAATATTTAAATTTTCTGTTATTGTTATTATTATTATTATTATTTAGATGAACGTTGTCTAACACAATGTCTTTCATTGTCTCATTTTATATTCCTTGCGATCGCAGATTTCATTTCACAATTCCTCTGTCATTTTGAATTGCCACTAATGCATATGACAGGCATTCCGCTTCAAGATTTCCTTTGGTTAAAATTCCTCACCTGGAAGCCAAATCTATTCCGACAGTCAATGGTCTTACCTCAAATCAATTTCAGGTCCAATGTTTCGATTAGCACTGCAAAACAGTATACGAACTCACGATAGTAGAGTCTAAAACGGTAGCTTACTTGTCTCGTAACCAGAATGAAATATATCAGATAGGGGAATTCGGTGTTCTGAAGAAGAAAAAAGAAAAAAAGAAAATAAAAAGAAAACTTTAAAGATAAATAAAGGGACTGGAACATTTGTGAAACATGAAGGTTATAGTCCTGCCAGTCGTTAACGAAGCACTGGGAACAACATGGTAAAACTTGAAAAAAAAAGACGGAAGGAACTGGAGATTAAGATTTTTGTATCTATCCAGATGACGCAATCATTGAAATCAGTGAGGATACTGAGGAGGGTGCTGGAATGTTGAGTAGAATTGTTATCCCTTAATTTTCCGTCTCAGCTATCAATTTCCCTCAGGGACAAAAGACAGTGAATAATAATAATAATAATAATAATAATAATAATAATATCAATGTAAAGTGTGATATCTGAAGTGTTGTTTTTTTTGGGGGGATGCTTACAAAAATGATTTGTGGAAGATGTTTTGAAGCCATTTCTGACCTTAGGTCTCTGGTTGGGACCCGGAAGGAAATGTATATAGAAGAGAAACCCAAGGGAAATAATAATAAACTTAGTGTAAGTGTTATCGCCGCATAAAGCGGAATCAGAGAGTCGAGTTCAAATGACAGCCTTGCCTGTTGCGTTCCCTTTCGCATTATACTCTTAGCAAACATATGAAACCACTTCGTTATCTTGCCCAAGAAGTCATAGCAATACACAGATACTAAAGAAAAGGAACATGTGAAGTGACATGATCATCTACGTCCTGAAAGAACATGATCTTAAAAATTATTATTATTATTATTATTATTATTATTATTATTATTATTATTATTATTATTATTACATTACTATAACCAGAAATGTAGAAAGTGTAATATTTGGATTATACAGAAATGCACGAAAATTACGTAATTTAGGGTGATAATCAGTTGAACGTTTTATATTGAACTAAAAAAAACCTTGTCT
>OZ038513.1:44286148-44358648 GCA_964036315.1 Acanthosepion esculentum | reverse complement strand
CTTTTTCGCAACAAAACAGACTCCCGAGTGAGTGCTTCCCCAGTGACTACAAGCCTAGGGCCAACCGTTATCTATGCTACATATCCTCCTTATCTAAACTTACTTCCTTCTCTTGCCACCATATAACATCATTCAGTAAAACTCTGCATTGAGTGGCTCTTGCGCCTTGTATTGTGTGAAAATGTTCACAAAATAAGAAACATTCCACGTGATGACATTTATGAAATAGGTAACTTATTAAGTCAACAGATAAGTAATTAAATATACCGGGTGTATCAGCAAAATTGTCCAAATCGTGTAACGGCTTTATTATCCATCCCACAAAATGTTTAATGCCTAAGAAAAAGGTTTTTTTCTAGGTTTTCATTCGATACAAAAATGTTTCGTTGAAAGTCATTCAATACAAAGAGGCTTCGACGAAAAATATTTCCATGAAAAAAGTTTCGATATAAGCATGCCTCGACGAAAAATAGTTCAACAGAAATATGTTTCGATAAAAAGTTGTCTTGATGAAAAGTCTTTCGATACAAAAATGTCTTTCCTTCTAAAGCCTTTTTCGTTCTCTTTTGCTCTCGTAGTATCCCCTTGCATCTTTCAGGGAGAATTTGACGCCGACAGAGCCTATTGAAGACAAAATGGTAGCCTACATGACGAGCATGCCTAAAGGAATGTCTGGTCCGTGTTTGGGCGGGATCGTAGAATTATTGCTTCAAGCTATAAAGGAGAGAAGATTGTGGAGAGTCACGACTACTTATGTTCTGAACGGACAAGGCAGATATCGCAGATGTTTTTGTCGGTAAAGCTATATTATTCCGTTTCTGAAATTATTTCGTTTTCTACGTGAATATGGAATTTGCTTTTTTTCCCCCGCTCTCTAAATATCTGAAGTTTATTTTTTTTGCGGTAACGTTATCGTGAACATATTCGCCGTCAGCGGTCATTTTTCTGATATCTGTTAAAATTGATTTACCGAAATTTCAGCCTAATTGGATTTTGCCTCGTATCTATCGTTTTAGTAGATAAACTTCAGACTGTGTTTATGACAAGTATCTACAATTTGTCTCTTCAAATCTGTCGGTGTCTACAATAAATGATAGTGAAAACAGATTTTTGTCAGTAAAAAAAGACGGACTCACTCTTCTGATTGACAGAACAAAGAACACATTAAAAAGGAAAACAGACAAGCAGAGAATTTAAATTGCGAAAAGTAAATCATATGCAGTTCCATTTTAACAATTATTAAAAAAAAAGAAACTTCGCTGATTAGTGAAAGACGAAATAAAATGCTTATTTAGCAAACATATACAGCATAAACACTCCTAAAGTAATAAGTAAGTAAGGCTTGCGGCATAGGACGTTGTAACAGCCGTTCACGTGTCATTTTTATAGAATCAAACTTCATGCTGGTTCTGGTGTAAACTATGACAACATTCTTTCAAGCCAGACAATGTTTCGTTTATCGAAGTTTTCGATATATATTTTGAATATATGAAAGATCAGATATGTTGGACGTAATGTCTATAAAACAGAGCCCGCCTTTCAGGAGGCACGGTGGAGTAATGGGAATTGAGGAATCCGAGAGCGGAGATCGAATTCCAGTTGAGTTCATTACATTCACTTACGCGTTTATGCCCTTGGGAAAAGGGGCACCTCAACGTGGTGTAATGGTTAGCAAGGTTGTCTAGCTAGAACAATTATGATTGTGCAGTGAGTTCGGGTGTCGCTGGGTGCCCCGTACTTTCGTCCTTGTGCCACAAATCTTAATAGAAAAAATCATAATACCCTTGGGAAACATATGAATCCCTCCCTTCTCCCCGCTATGGATAAATAGTAGCATAGACTGGGTCCTTCTTGTCTGGAGGGACAACTCTGTATTCAAAATTTGAGGACGGTTTCGACAGCAACAATAACTAAAATGTATGTCACTCGAAGATAAAATAGTGACATAATCAAGATGTCGACGTTCCACACTACATCGAACAAAAGCTTAGGAAGGAAACTCCCATCACTTCTAGAAATAGCGATAGCACTTGGACTTGAGAAATATATGTTCCTCAAAAATGTCTTTTAATAAAAAGGTTTTATAAATTTCAACCGGCAGTAGCGGTGGCTACTCGGTCAATAAATTTCGAATGTTTCCTTATAAGGAAACGGTTAATATTACCCTTACCATTATTATAGAATCCAACTTCAGGCAACGTACGTGGTGCTTGTGTAACTCTGACAACGTGCTTTCAAGCCAAACACAATATCACAATGTTTCATTTATCGAAGTTTTCCATATTATTGAATATATCAAAGATCAAATGTGTTGGTCGTAAAGTATTGAAAATAGAGCCAGTGATTCAGGAGGTTGGAGTAATATATGGCCGCTCTGATTGAGGAATCAGAGAGGCGAGTTTGAATTCTAGTCAAGTTCAGCACATTCAGTTACCATTGGGAAAGGTAGGAATGCATAGCAAGACAGACTGGGAGAATAAAGCTCTCACTGATACTCGGATATTAGCTACTATATTACTTCAGGCGAGGGTCAATATATAGTAATGACCAGACGTTGAGTGACACGTGGAGCGTTCAGTCTGGTCAATCAAGTCTGCTGTTTGCAGTAATACATAGTGTAAAACTGGTGTTACGGTTCAAGTAAATATCAATCGGATGCAAATGTTTGCAGGAAAACAAATACTCTGTCCACTTTGGGTTAAGAACAATTGACAACAAACTTGCCTGAATATAAAACAAGTAAGCTTACAGCCACATCAAGTTGAAACCCCGGCTCCCGTACGATCAACGAAGTTAAGCAACGTCGAGCCTGGTCAGTACCTAGATGGGTGACCGCTTGTGAATACGAGGTGCTGTCAGCTTGGATATGCGGTTGGTGTAATCGATAATGGTTCGAAATTGTTAAACGGAGAGCAGAGTTCCAATTCCCCTGGTTTTCGTTATATTCACTTACGCGCAAAAATCTCTTGGGAAATGTATGAACCCATTCCCTCTCTCCCCAGCTATGGGTTAATTAGTAAGGCTTGTATCACTAAATCATTATTATCTTATTAAAACAAAAATTATTACAAACTAAAAATATTTTTAGGCTGTAAATAACTTTCAAAGGGTTGATAAGGCTGTAAAATAACAACTTGAACAAATCAAACATTAAAACCAGAAAATATTTTTAGACTGTAGGAAATGTTTTTTGAAATAAACACCAACATCATATAATAATTTTGTTTGTACCGCCATTCGTTATTTAGTTAATTAGTTAGTTTGCATGACCGTTACGCCCAGTCCATGCTTCATAAAAAGTCCGTTTTGACATTATCAATTAAACCACCCGCATATACAAGCTTACAGCATCTGATAAGCGGTTCCCCATCTAGGTATTGACCAGGCTCGATGTTGCTTAAATTCGGTGATCGTACGGGAGCGGCATGTTTCATCGTTATTTTTTAATAACGCTTAAGTTGTTTGCATTGAAGTTCAGGTAGCTAAGTAGTTCCTCTATAAGTTCATGAATCTACTTTTTCACCCCCAGCTATGGATTAATGAGTATGACGTGTGTCATGAAACCATTAGTATAACCAAATAAGTTCTTACAATCTAAAAATGTTTTCTGGCTTTAAATAAGCTACAAAGGTTTAATAAAGCGCGGAAATGGTGCTACTTGTTTTTCAATGATAAAATGAAAGACAACAAGCAAGCAAGAAAAAAAAAAGGGGGAGAAATAGACAAAGAAGGAGAGATAGAAGTTTTTTAACGTCTGCTTCAGTGAAATGGAAAAAAAAACTTTTCATGTGTATCTTTCTTACTTCTTAGAATAACGACCAGTGTCCATTATTGCATCATTTTGTTAAAGTTGTTAGGCTCAAATATTTAACGACGTGATAGGGGAATTTCTACGGATATTTTACTGTTGTTGAACTCACCACTAGCTTATTCAATCATTAACTTAATGATTAAGATTCATCAGAATGTTGAAATAGGAAAACCGTCAAATTTTCACGGGTCTTTCTAATAATGATCTATTGAAACAAGTCCTGTTAATTAACAAATAGCTGCGGGGAGAAGTGGATTCATGACTTTCCCAGGGGATATTTGCGCGTGCTTAGTTTCCAGAAGAGTGCATTCGGTAATAGCGTAGATACTGATGATGGAATTAAGGATGAAAATTAGTTCGATTTATTATGCTTGTACTTGATAGCATACAAAGCAACAGGATTATTTATATTTAATTTTACGCCATCATGGATTTAGACAAAGTACAGCTAATCATAACCAACGGCGCATGCGTAAACTTAAACTTATCGAATACTTAGGAAAATCTATATATTTAAACTTGTGGCCTCTGTCTGCCTGTTTGTTTGTTATCGAACTACTCCTAAGGTTTTGGAAATAGACACTGGTAACCAGATATATTCTGAAACTACATTACCCAGGGTACTTGGATGCGTATATTTTATTTTGATCAATGCCCGGGGGGTGGGGGGCGTGCCCCTACCACTGACATTTTTTTCCCCTTTGATATAAATTAAATTTAAATTTGAACAAGGGAATGACTCCTAGGGACTTGGATAAGTATATTTCATTTTGATCAAAGGGAGTCCCCCCGGTGGGAGGGGAGGATAAAACCTCACTGAGATTTGTTTTCCCTTTAAATTAAATTTAAATCTGAACAAAGGAATGACTCCTATCCAAAATATAGAAGGAGAAAGCCAGAAGATGGAGGTCACATCAGGAAGATCATTTTGATCAAAGTGGGTTCCCGGGGGACACCCCCACCTGAAATTTTTCCCCTTTGATTTTAAATTAAATTTGAATTTAAACAAAAGAATGACTCCTATCCAAAATATAGGAGGAGAAAGGCAGAAGATGGAGGTCACATCGACAAGATCAAAATGAAACAATATGGATGTCAAGTTGGCCAAGAAATCACCAATCAGTGAGTAGTGCTTTACAATACATATTTGTTGTGACAATTCAACTGTCATATCAATGTTGAAATCTGCTCATCAATTCATTCAATCTTGCATTCCATCAAATACATATCAAAGGGATCAGATCAAGCTGTTTTTGCATAAATTCCCAATTGAAAATTGCTCTCTCTTTGATTTAAATTAAATTCAAATTTGACCAATTGATTGATTCCTATCCGAAATATAGAAGGAGAAAGCCAGAAGACGGAGGTCACATTGGCACGATCATTGAGTGATATTGAACTGCATCATTTTTCTCCACAAATTATAAAAATGATTTAAAATCAAACATCATTTTTACAAAAACAGTATGACACGCAGTAAGGCACGGGTTACTCGGCTAGTTTATTATATAATACGCGCGTTGTATTCAGTTAGAGAGAGAAAGTCACAAATATAATAATATTCCTCAAATAAAAGGCACAAAAGCCACTCCACATAGAAGTTTACTAAATCAAATGGTAAGGATGGACAAAGGTGTAAGCGGTGCATATAATGGAGATAATTATATTGACGGATAACGATTATCACGGGATTTGAAGAGACTTAAATTTTAGGGATCAGGTAAGCATCCTCTCATAAGTCGGTTCCACAATTTAATAGTTCCGGAGAAGAAACTGTTTGAATGGAACTTCAGCTTTACCCATGGAACACGAAACAAACAAGGGTTGAATCGACTCAGGGTACGTGTCTTGGTGGGTCTTCTCTGAAGGTCTAGATTGGTGAAACTAATGAGTATTTTTCACCGGAATATGTCAAGAAAATAACGATAGAGTAGAAGGAGGTTAGCAACTTTTCGCCTGTGGAGAAAGTGGTTGTAGATTGGAAAACAAGTCATCAACCGCAAAGTCGGGCAAACGCTTCTAAACTCTGCCACGGTCGAAATGTGAGGACTGGGCAACTTCAGCTTAGATGTGACAGCAATGCACCATTTTTTGGTTTGATTTGGTTCTTCTAAAGATCGAGCACAGTAGGAGGAGTCAGGTACTTTCTGTTATGAGCTGGACTTGGAATTAATCAACTAATAGCACTTAATTTGATTGACTGATTCGTTTTCTACGGTTTATTAACGCTTTTTAGCTTATTTAAAGCCAGAAAACATTTTTAGATTGTAAGAACTTATTTGGTTATATTAATGGTTTCGTGACACAAGTCATATTCATTAATCAATAGCTGGGGTAGAAAAAGTGGATTCATGAACTTCTAGAGGAACTACTTAGCTACCTGAAATTCAATACAAACAACTTCCCAGATATTTAAATTTCTGCTTGATTTTAGTGTCCCCGACCTGTAAATCGCATTTCGGGCTCTTTTTTTTTTTTTTTTTTTTTTTTTTTACTGATGACCATGCATTCTGTCTTCTTGTAGTTTATGCTTAGTCCCTTCTTCTCGCTTTCCTTCTCTACCTTCTGTAGGAGCTTTTGTAATTTCCTTTTCGTGTCTGCTATCATCACTGTGTCATCTGGATATCTTGTTAAGACTGTGGTCGCCAATGATGAATCCTGATAGGATCAATACTCTGTAGGGCGGGTATTATCAAGGAGAGTGTTTCACATTATTAAAAAATAACGATGAAACATCCCGCTCCCGTACGATCACCGAATTTAAGCAACATCGAGCCTGGTCAATACCTAGATGGGGAACCGCTTATCAGATGCTGTAAGCTTGTATGTGCGGGTGGTGTAATTGATAATGGCTCGGAATTGTTAATCGGAGAGCAGTGTTCCAATTACCATTGGTTTCGTTATATTCACTTACTCGCAAATATCCATTGAGAAAGATATTAATACACCACTTCTTAATTATGGATTAATTAGTCAGAGTTGTATCACTAAATCATTATTATCTCCCCCAAAATTATCACAATTTTAAAGATATTTTCAGGGTTCAAATAATCTGCAAAAGGTTTGATAAACCGTAGAAAACGAATCAATCTGTCAATCAAATAGAAATTAGCGACACAGGCATGTCTTTTAGATGTATTTACATTCTCTGGGATATAAATGTATAGCAACTACAGCGACCAAAAAGTGGGGGATAAGTTTATATATAGATTTTAATATGGAATTGATCCCCCACTTTATGCCCACATTATAATTTCTTGTTTGTTTATCAGATTTTGATTAAGCATGAATCCAACTCTTCATACTCGCAGCTATGGGTTAAATAGTAAGACTTGTATCAATCAATTATTATTATCTCCCCGCCAAATTATTACAATCTAAAAATATTTTCTGCCTTTAAATAATTTGCAAAGGGTTGATAAGCCATAAAAACAAATCAATCAATATCCATTTGTATATGTGAATTATATTTGTGTGTATGTATGTATTATACTGAAAATATGTAAAATTCTATTTAAATTATATATATGGGATATATCAAATTTATGGGATATTATGGGATATTATGGGACACATATATACGTGTGTTTGTGTGTATGTATATGGTAATTTTCTAAGTGTTGCTTAGATGTGGCACAAGGCCCAAAGTATTGAGCGCCCAGTACGGATCGAACTCACTCGTAATTGATCTAGCGAGATAAGCTTGTTAGCCATTAAACTGCGTCGAAGTGCTCATAGATATGTATGTATGTATGTGTGTGTGTGTGTGTGTATATATATATATATATATATATATATATATATATATATATATATATATATATATATATATATATATATATATATATATGTATGTATGTATGTATAAAAAAATGAAAACATTTTATAAAACATACATGCAACAAACTATTTCTTATTTTAACAGTTAAAATATAATCGTTGAAAATGGTTAAATGTATAGCCGAAAGCGCTCGGATAAAAAGAACATTCGGACAGTTTTTATATAATTTATCATCCGTAAAGGAAAAAAAATCATTAGATCGTATGAGAAATTGTATTAAAAACTAAATAAAAGCACCTTGCCTGTCGTTTTTAATGAAATGTGTATGAAAGAAGGATTTCTGCCTAATAATTACACACACACACACACACACATATATATATATATATATATATATATATATATATATATATATATAATTTCTATGATACTTAATATGTATGTGTTTGTATATTTTCTTTCATTTGTTGTGTGGCAATATATGGAGGCATTTATGTGTTTTTTTCGTGTACGTGTGTGTGTATGTGTATGTGTGTGTGTGTATGTTGTGAAGGATCATGTTTACACTTGGCATGTTTAAACGAAGCGCCCACGGTTCGCGTGCATTCAATGATGGCAACAAAATTGTATTTGTGTTTTTTTGACACACGATTATGCAAATTTATATGAGCATAAAAATGTGGGTTGAGGTTTAAACAACGATTGGTCACTTTTTTTTTTCCAGCGGAGACATTTGTCTGTGACTTTTCGTCGGTGGACATTTTACGTTCAATATCGTTTTACATAAAACCCGGTCTAAGTATTTGCGAATAGGCGCGCATGAAAATTATCAAGAAGAATGATTTTCGAAATAAAAGAGTAATTATTCTACAAAAATTGAAATCCAACCATTTCTTGAACGATCCATGACACAAAATATAGATTAAGTAAAGGAACTATTTTTCCCAACTAATTAAGAAACAAAGTGATAAATATCTCTGGAGATACGATGCTGTAAGTGGCGGTCGTTGGAGCGAGTTATTTAGTTTCGTCCGGGACAAAACCAAATGGAATGATATGCGATGTCAGGAGATTGTGTTTTGCCAATTCGCCAAGTAGGTAAGGCCGAATTATCATTACTTTTAACTGAAAAATCCGCAGTAAACCTCAACATTTTACATGAGTCCAGATATTGATCTCAGACGCAAAATGAAAAATACACACCTAATTCAAAAGATAGACAAGCCAAAACACCGTGGAGAGGAGACCACATCGGTAAACAATTTTTTTCGATAAAATCACTAATCAATAATTAATGTTTTTTTTTTACCTTCGATAACAAGTTTATAGACAAAAATTTGGTTTATCAATGAGGTCACCTCTGAGCGATGTTTTGGCTTGTCAATTTTAGAATTTATAGAAAGAAACTGGGCTCAGTGAATAAAAGCATTGGTTGGATTCAGTGACTTAACCCAAAGAGTTGTGAGTTAAATACCTGGCTACTGCAGTAGATAACAAAAACCTGAAGAGTTAAAGGGAGATAACTGAGACATCAGGAAGGGGTATGTCTCTTGGAATTTGAACAATCTACCCCGGTGCACGAAATAAAGGGTTCAGCTCGAAATTCCAATCACCTGAAGATGGCTGGAGCGTACAACATCCGAAACGTCGTGAATATGGTAACAAAGATGAATGCAACAGTCCCAACAATGTAAATAGTGAAAAAACTTCTTATTTTAGTTACATAAATGATTCTTTATTAATATATCCAAATGATATAGTTTTACACAACTTTTTTTAACAAACTTAGTAACGTTGAAACGACTATAGAATCTGAGTTTAACAATAGTTTACACTTCCTCGATATCATGCTTCATCGAACTAATAAAGACCTTTAGTTGAAGGTTTACAGAAAATCTAGCAATAAGAATAACCTTATTAATTTTAATTCTCCCCACTGCAAAAGGATAAAATCTTAAATAATTATAGGATACTATTTAAAAGCAATAAGAATCTGCAGTCCACGATATTTACCTGAAGAAATCTAAATAGGACACTGACTCAAAAACCTTCAATCTCCCCATTATTTTATCTACAACGCTGAGAGGAAGGATCATAAAATATACAAGTGCAAAAAATGTTATTAACAATAACAATGATAATAAATGAGATAAAAAACCCAGACATATAACACTATATCTACTAACTCCTTAACAGCGACTCTCCAGAATAATTTACCCAGTCGAAACAATATTAAAATAATTACAATGACATCCAAAACTATTCTGGATATAATCAGAACCAAAGATATGATCAGAACCATAGATATGATCAGAACCATAGATATGATCAGAACCATAGATATGATCAGAACCATAGATATACATAACAATAATAATTCAGGAGCAGGTATATACAGGGTGCGATGGGTAAACTGTCACCATTTCATATTTTTAATTTCGCGTTTGTTTGTTTTTGATTTTTGTCGTTTGTAAGAAAAAAAAAGAAAAAAAAAAGAGCCAAGAATGATTCGTAGAGAAAACAACTGAAGATATGCCAGGTTAGATTGAAATGAGGGCGAAGATCGTGTAGCGGTTAGAATAGAAATAAATAAATAGTGAGATACGAAGGATAGAGAGAGGTGTATCACTAAGAATGGATTGTGAGCTGTGCCTCGGTGTGGCGCATTTCAATCCAGATTAGGAACCTGAATCAAGAGGATTAGCGCCAGGGTGAGGTGAGGGTAAAATAATAGTTATGAACAGACTCGGATTGAGAGAAAGTGAGAGAGAGGGGGGGGGAGAAAGAGAGGGAGGGGAGAAAGAGAGGGAAAGAAAGAGAGAGGGAAAGAGAGAGAGTGGGAAAGAGAGAGAGAGGGGGGAAAGAGAGAGAGGGAGAAAGAGAGGGAGGGGGAGAAAGAGAAGGAGAGAGAGGGAAAGAGAGAGAGGGAGGGAAAGAGAGAGAGAGGGAAAGAGAGAGAGGGAGAACGAGAAAGAATGAGAGAGAGATATGAATACTGTGATAAAGGTGGGCAGTATTTCCCAAATTAATGTAAAAAATAATTACATTATAACAAATCAACAACAATAACGACATTAAATTAGTCACTTAGCATTCGCCATAATTTACCTTGACTTTCAGTTAGCTTGACACAAATTTATGAGTGTTTTTTTTTTTAATTTAGGAATTCTGAAAAACTAACGATATTTTTTTACTTCTGTATATAAATATTTATTTGCATTCATAAAGTCCGTCAAAGGATAAAAAGTTTTCCTTTTGTTTTTATTCACACATATATATATATATATATATATATATATATATATATATATATATATATATATATATGCGTGAACATTGAAGTCAACACTCAGAGGCGACAGGATGTTTCATGCTAGACGTAATCGTCAGGTTCCGATTGCGTCTAACATGAAACAGCCTGTCGCCTCTGAGTGTTGACATCAATGTTCATTTTATATTTGCATACACTCTATCTCTTATATTGAGCACTTTATCCCATAAATATAGCCCACCTTCAAACTATATTTCTTCACACACAGACACACACGCACATATATATATATATATATATATATATATATATATATGTGTGTCTCTGTGTGTGTGTGTGTGTCTGTGTATGAAGGGTCGCTCTGCAAAATGCATAAATTTAAATAAAAATTCGAAGATACTTAATTTCAAAACTATTAGCGTTGCAAACTTGATATTTAGGATTCTTTCATCATTTTTGTATCGAAAAACCTGGGATTTTTTTTTCGGGAGAATCTGAGAATGTGAACTGGAATGTAGTGGGTGATTTGATATGGAATAACCGAAATGTTATCGCAACCGGCTGAGAAAAACGGGGTCGTTTTTCCAAGTGAATCTTTTCACAGATGACATTTGATAGCGATTTTGATAAGCGCAACGGCAAGTAAAACCTGAGTGATAAAGAAAGAAGACGCTTAAGAGTAAGGGCTAAAGGTCAATATTGCTGAGGGATCCCAGGTTTTTGTTCTGCATGTAAAGTGTGTTCCAATATCTTGGACCGATTTTAAATGTGAATTAAGTTTAAGCGTCTAATGATTTTTTTCTTTTTCTTTCAGATTTGGCGGGCATTTTGGCGGTATTATTTTTCGCACATAATTGCCATGACTTAAATAACATGATCCAATAAAGAAATAAATAAATTTCCACTAATAACACTGATTTATTTAGTGCTGACTTTGATCCGTCTTAATGAAACACCCTTATATATAATCCGGCTTAATGAAACACCCTTTACAAAGGTGGACTGAGAAGTTCATTGGCTGACTATATGAAGGACTAATGCCAGTGTTATGAAATCTTGTATGCATTCATTTCAAATCTTCTAATTAGTAACTGCATTGTTACTTTCCTGGTAAACTAAATATTGTAACCAAGTAATGGTTAAGAAATAACAAAAACAAAAGGTTGCAGATAAATAGGGTATTGAACAGTAAATACAACAGAAAAGTGTTACACGGGCGTGTGTATCGGTTGACCAGCGTTCAGTCTATATCCTTATTCCCCCGAGGTTTACTTTTCTACTACTTTATAGTAAGTGGAAGATTCCACAATCGCCTCATTAGAGAGAAGACACCACAACAATAACATCTGACTATTTATGAGGACTGTTCATCCCCTTGGTCAAAAAAGTCATCAATAGAATATATGACATCATCATCACTATGATACTGGTCCCCAGCTAAGTGCTTTTTTCATGTTGGGGGACATCATCATAATCATCATTATCATCGTCGTCGTCGTCGTCGTCGTCGTAATCATCATCATCATCATCATCATCATCATCATCATCATCATCATCATCATCATCATCATCATCCCTTTGACTTTCATAATCGCCGGGCGGATCCGAATGCAGAAGCCACACCAAGTCTTTTCCACAACGGTCTATAAACGGCAGCCATCAGCAATTCTGATTCAGTCATACTTGCCCATTTTTTTGACATTGTCCAATCAGTTTTTGCGTTGGCGTCCTCTCCTCCGTCCACCTTCAACGGCGCTTTGCATGATGGTCTTGCACAGGCTGTCGTGCCTTGTAAGGTGTCCAAACTACACACCATTTTTCTCCGTTTGACAGTGGCGAGAAGCGGTTCCTGGTATCCCACAAAACTTTCAACCCTTTCCCGCACAAACTCATTGAACTTTTGTTCGTTGGGGAACAGATGATATTCAGATCAGAAGAATAGGCAGGGAGATCAACCAGTTCAAAGCCATAACCACGCACAGCATCCATTGAAAACACTGTGTGCTGGAGCATTGTCCCGATGAAAGAAAACCACTTTCGTCAGTTCTCCGGGACGTTTGGTCTTGATAGCAGTTCGAAACTGCCAAGCAAGTTGGTATAGTTTCCTTTCTATTTTATCAACTCTGTGTCATCTGCATATTTCATTTTGTCAAGACTGTGTCCGCTAATAATAAATCCTTGTAGGATCTCTAATTCTCTCAGAATCGCTTCAATGTACAGGTTGGATAGGTTCCGGATGATTCCTTTGTATATTTCTTAATTACCTTTCGGAGTCTATGAAATTTATTCATAGACAAATGCAAGCGAAGCAGCTGCTGTAATGACATTTTTTTTTATACGCGTCATTTTAATTTCGGGAAAATCTTCTAAAATGTACATATTGTCAATTTGAGGGATTTCACACAATTTGGTTTTTATTTTCGTCACTTTAGAATGTGGGGAGAAATTGTCTTTTCTTTAACGTTTTTTTTTTTTTTCCATTTTCGATATGATTCATGCGTATGATCATTTACTCAATCCCCCACGAGGTCAGGTTTTGACACAAGGTCGGTTTAATGTGGGGAGCCCGAGCACGTGCACCCGGGCAAAGAACAAAAATTCCTCCGAGCCCCCGCAACCGTCGTTTGTGCTGGTCTCGGTGCGTGCACCGATCCTTTTCTCTACTGCAATGAAAAGGCGCGGCCCCGGCCAGTTGTTCCCCAGGGCCGGCACCTCTCAGTATAATTTTCCTCAGTTGCGACTCTGTCCCATACTACAAACTTTTGAACTGTAGTATATATATATATATATATATATATATATATATATATATATATAAGCAAAATTTTTAGTGCAAATTGCTGAGTGCAAAGTACATAAAATATATACGAAAATAGAGGAAAACCTAAATTTTACACCTTGAAATTTTACTGCTGTCAGCGACTAAAAGTTACACGTGGATGTAAAGCTGTTTAATATTTGTTTGTTTGTTTCTTTATCGACACATCAACTCCTTATGTGTCATTTAATGCCGAAATTTAATTTTCTTGGGAGTAATAGTAAATTAATTTATAAAAAAATGTATTGCTGTTAATGTTATTCTCCTTACAGAAATGTATTGTGCGTATTTTTACTATGAAAATATACTGCTTGTATTTTTATATTTTTATAGTGTTTTGACTCAGTTTGTGGGTTAACTCTTTGCCCATAGCTGGGACTCTAACAGGTGCTACCACCTCGGGTCAGAGTGGATCTGGGAACAACAGCAATTAAAAGGTGGTTCTATGCTCTTCCCAATGAGAGGTTTTGTTACTGTATGTAGTTTATCGTCATACCCAGGACGATATATAATAAATCCAAATGACAGCGTGTCACCGTGTTACACTTTTGTTTTTTAGCTTTACTCCTAGAGGCCGTACACATATCATATCATTTTGGAATCAGGCGATTTTGTGAGCAAATTAAAATCATTCTGGGCCGGAACCGAAGACCGAAATATCTGAAATATTGGATTCACAAGTTTTCATTAATGCGATTTTTTTACGTGATTTTTTGCGACGAATTTTTTTGTACGATAACAACTTTTATAACTTGGAAATAAATTTGGAAATAATCGAAATTAATTGCGAAATCCAACGAAAGTCACCCATGAAATAAAAATAATTGTTTATGCGGAAAGTAAGGATCTACGTACATCAAATTGTCTTTAAATTAAGTGGCAGCAGAAGAATTATCGTTAAACTTTTAAAAGGTAAGCTTAATATTAATGCAATACTTAAATTCAGGGATCAGTTTTGAGTTATTCTGTGATTTATTGTTACCCATTGCAGCTACTTCTACTCACCTATTATGATGAAGGCCCAATCAAGGGTCTGCCGCAGGAGCTAGCTTAAATGCAGTCCGATGTGGCGCCTTTTCAGCTAGTATATATATATATATATATATATATATATATATATATATATATATATATATATATATATATATATATATATATATATATATATATATAAATATTATCTTATCAAATATACCGAATCATATATTCACGCCACACATACACATACCTATGTCCATACAGAGATGTACAATTAAAGAATACTGAATGGTGGAATACTGAGAGACTATCTCAATTTAAATGATAGCAGAGGATAGTGAAAAATGTGGTAAAACTAATTTTCAATATAGCTGATGTCGAAAAAAATATAGCCTATGATTTTGAGCAGTGTTATTAACTTTCCAAATATTGCCAGACAACTGAAGGAGTTCAATTTGTCCGAAAAAATTGGAATAAAAAATCATTTATTTACTTATTTATTCAAGCGTATTGACTTTTTCACATCATCCAATAGGTAGACTTAATCAAACTGGCTTCGAAATATAATATCATATAATATATATATATATATATATATATATATATATATATATATATATATATATATATATATGTATGTATGTATGTATGTATGTATGTATGTATGTATGTATGTATACATATAAAGTGAGAGAGAGAGAGAGAGAGATAGAGACTGGCTATATCTGTGTTGCTAACCAGACGCTTCTCTGTAACTGAATGGTACAGCACGTCAGGTCAGATGACGGTTTCCGTATAGAAATACAGGTTCGATTCTTGACGGAGAACGTATATTTTCTACGAAATTTCAGGTCGGTAAATGTAATTAATACTGTTTAGTTAAGAACAGAGAATTATATATATATATATATATATATATATATATATATATATATATATATATATATATATATATATATATATATATATATATATATATATATATATATATATATATATATATATAGTGGTAGAAGTTCCGACTGACGCTAATTCAGTCGGGTTTCGATCCTAGCTAGAGGCAACCGGACGTCTAGCCACACTGATGAGCTGTGAAACAGCGAAACAGTCAGTCTGTGGATGACAAAAATATTGGCTCTTGAAAAAATTAATTTCGGTTGAGCCCTTTGGTTTGAGGTGTGAGTTTGTAAACAGTGACTATTTAAGCTAATATAGCATGAATCTTCGGCAGAATTGAGTCACTGTCAGTCACTTTGTGTTTATCTAAATCTAAAAATAAACACGCTAAAATCCACCTTCATCCCTGCCGTGAGCCGACGCCTTAGTGGTAGAAGTTCCGACTGACGCCAATTCAGTCGGGTTTCGATCCTAGCTAGAGGCAACCGGACGTCTAGCCACACTGTTGAGCTGTGAAACAGCGGAACAGTCTGTCTGTGGATGACAAATATATATATATATATATATATATATGTACATACTCGCATACACACACACACACACACACACACACACATATATATATATATATATATATATATATATATATATATGCAATATTCATTAAATATGACAGGCAACGTGCTTTGATTAAGATTATTATATAGTTTCTTATATGATCTTATGGTATTTTTCTTTTCAGTCGATAAATTCTACAAAAAAATTTTTATTTTTCCGAGCGCTTTCAGCTACGCATTTAGCGATTTTCAAGGATTAAATATATTTACTGTTAACTGGAAATGGATTGTATGTATGTATTTAGTATTATGGTATGTTTTATTTTAAAAACACGGTCAACATATTGTGTCCATGTTCATTGTTGACATTATTGTGTGTTGTTCTTTTGTTTTTAATAAGGCTTCCATTATTTTTAGTTTTTTTTACATGTAGACGATGCTATTATATTTGTATTATCAACAAGTATGTTGAGAATAGCATCCAGTAGGTTTTTATCAGAAAATGAGACCTAATGGAGCTATGATCAGAAAAATGTAAAGTGAGTCTTCTTGTTATATATATATATATATTTAGTTTACGAAAAACTAGGTAATCCGTATGGGTAGACCCAAGGTCAATGTAAATCAGAGCTAATAATTTAAATAAAAACAGACCACTTTAAGGTTCCATATAATAAATTATTTCACCACAGCCCTTTTAAAGTACAGCGGATCATCAGATTTTATTTCAAAACGTTGAAACGAAAAATGAAAAGAAATTTACACATTTATGACGGGCAGTAATAAGTAAATTACGAAGTGAGGGAGTGAAGGGGGTAGAGAGACATGATTGAGTTAGATGTAACATTTCTATTCTTTCAAATTTAAATTTTTATTTTGAGGAAATCCAGACATTGACACATTAAATCTGTTATATATTGATATGGGAGGGAATAGGACAAAAAGGCATAAAGAGAAAGAGAGAGAAAAAGAAAGAAAGAAGTTGTGATAAAGTGTCATTAACTTTCTTTGGAATGGACGCTGTTTTTTGCTTTACTTTGAGAGTTCATAAATATTATAATTTTTTGTATAAGTTTGAATGTTTAAACAGTGTAAGGAATTTAATTATATGTTAGTTAAAGTTATATATATATATATATATATATATATATATATATATATATATATATATATATTATGAAAATGTATGAAATGGGAACCATTTTTAATTTATTTGTTTAAACTATATTTTTTTAAATGTTTACTCATATTTAAGTAGATGATCTGTTTTTATTTATTAAACAATATATTTATTTATTAAAATCTACCGGGCTGAATAGTCGAGAAATCTTGTTAGAAAAATATACGTTGTTTTTGTATGAACAGAGCAGATATGTATATTTCGAGAATCGGGAAGATGTGCACTATTCGGACTTTGTTTGGTCAGGTGATCCTACGTGGCCAAGTAGGACTAAGACACGTCAGATCTAATGATATGGTTTCCTCTAGGGGAAGCAGGTTCGAATCCTGCTAGAGGACGTATATCTTTCTAACTTTATTTCTCGAATATTCAGACCGGTTGATGTAAATAGATAAATAAAAAACAGAGCACCGACTCAAACTAGAGTATGCTTTTAAACAGATAATTTATATATATATATATATATATATATATATATATATATATATATATATATATATATATATATATATATATATATATATATATATATATATATATATATATATATATAATATGATCTTTTTCCTCTCACCATTGTTCATTTGATAAGATAGTGGAGCTGACCCCAAACGGTTTTAACCTGTTCTCTTTCTAGCTGAATAACTTAAAGGTTTTTCAGTAATTCTTATGACAAATGGTATCAAGGTGGGTAAACGTCATATCTGAAAACCTGAATAAAAAAATCAATTAGTTTATTGTTTTTTTTTATATATATATATATTAAACATTTTCTGTGATGAACAACAAGGTTTTAACACGATTTGGACAATTTTGCTGTTACACCCGGTAAACACACACACACACACACACACACACACACACACACACATGAATATATATATATATATATATATATATATTTACATTTATATAAGGGATAAAAATTATTAGGAGGATTTAAGATAATCATAATCAAGAAAATCATCGAGTCTAGAAGAAAACTCAAAGCCCTGGACGGCCGTTTTGTCCTATATTTGGGGCTCATCAGCAGTGCGCATTCATTACCGAGAATATATATATATATATATATATATATATATACATATATATATATATATATATATATATATATATATATATATATATATATATATATATATATATATATATATATATTAGCACGTAAGGATCGTTCGATTAGCAGGGTCAATTTTACTGCTTTTAAATTTCAATCTTCCATGAATCTCCCACGTACATTCATATCTGCTCAAAGCGTATCCATATTTAAACAAATGACGTCACACATTATGAAATGCACAAAGTCCGACAATTATTTTTAAGACATTTTTATGTTTGTACATTCTTTTTATAGATACAAATATTTAAGTAAATGCTCTGTTTTTTATAGTAAAACATGCAAGATTGTATTTTATATATATATATATATATATATATATATATATATATATATATATATTCTCTGTATTCGGCCCTTCAAAAAGTGTGGATGGTCCTAACGAAACCTTCAACACTATAATCAAATCTCATGTGCTGTTGTCGGGCTGTATATATAATTGTGTATATGGGGAGGAATCACTCTTTTTTTACAAGTTTCCTTAAAAACGACTGACAAATTACTGTGGTTAAGTTTTTATTTAATTTTTCTTGTGTTCTTGTTGTCTTGTGATATTATTATTTTATGTAAATAAATTATGTAGAAATTGCCCAAATGTTCTGTATGTCTCAGCGCTTTCAGCTATACTTTTAGTCAATATGAAGGAGGATTTGATATTGACTTTTAACTGAATGTATTGATATTTTTGATGTCTTCATCTGTAGTTAGAAGAATGTTTTATCTGTTAAACACAGTCAACACATTGTGGCCATTTTCATAGTTGATATTATTGAGTGCTAGCTTTTCCTTTTTGATTAACAATAACGATATATATGTGTGTGTGTGTGTGTGTGTGTGTGTGTGTGTGTGTGTATCTAAACTACCTTCTGCTTGCTACTGTGTATAAAATAAACTGCTTTTAGAGATTATATGTAAAAGAGGTATTGTCAAATATTTTATGTAAAGTTCATAGATATGTGTTATCCAATGAAATAATTTGTACTATTATGTATAGCGAGTAAGCATGAAAGCAATTAAGTCCCAATTTTCAATTTCAGATTGATATTTAGTATTTTTTCAGTAATTATAGCAATTTGCAGTGTGAAGAGATTATTGCAAGAACTAGAATTTAGTATTATGGCTCGTAAAAAGGAACTAACAATGAACGAAAAGAACTATATAATCAAAGAAATTAGCAAAGGAAAGTCTTCGCTTCAAATTTCTAACGATTTGAAAAGAGATCATCGAACAATCAGGAAAATATGTCAAATGGGAATTCAACCAAGCAAAAAAGTCTCAGGCTGAATTCAGGAATTTAACAAAGCGAGATCTATCACATATCCGAAGAGAATTAATAAGAAACCCAAATGCGTCAAGTGCGTTCATATTTGAGGCCACTGGAGCTCCTATGGTGTCAAGGGAAACAAGGTGTAAAGCATTAAGGAAGTTTGCTGATGTAAAAAATCAAATAAAGAAACCCATTTTAACAAAAAAACATAAGGAAAGAAGATTGCAGTGGGCAAAAAAAATACATGAAAACTGATTTCAGTAAAGTGCTTTTTACGAATCAAGGATCAACATCGATGGGCCCGATGGATGGGCTGGAGGAAGGGTTTGCAAGCAACATGACTCAATAATTTTTTTTAAACGCCAACAAAGCGGCGGTGGGATCATGATAGGGGCTGGGCTTATTGGTAATGAGCTCTTGGGTACATTTAAACTGAAAGACGGGGTTAAAATAAATTCCAAAAGTTACTGTGATTTTCTAGAGCAATATTTCTTTGAATGGCTTGATAACCAGTCTTTAGCTAAGCGTAGATCTATGATCTTTATGCTAAACAACGCACCAAGTCATGCCACAAAGTTTACTAAATCCTGGTTGAAAGAAAAGGGATTTGTTGAAGATTCTCTTATGGACTGGCCTTCAAATAGCTGTGACTTGAATCCCATTGAGAACCTGTGGAGCATCCTCAAGAGAGAGATTTATTCTAATGGTAGGCAATTCAACAGCAAGTGTGGCTTCTGGGAGGCAGTTAAAGTTGCTGCCAACAACTTACCAGCCGCTAAAATTGCAAATCTAACATCAGATGTTGACAATAGGCTGCTAAGAGTTATTGAAAAGAAAGGAGCATTTGTGCAATAAATTTTAGGAGGTTTTTATTATTTTTTGTTACTATATCTTTTATTTTAAAAATAAAGTGTTTTTTTTAATGTTTTTCCTATAAGAAATTGACGAATTTGTTCTAAAATCTTTTCATATTATTTTTTTACATTAGTTTTACAAGGTATAGTAATGTAAAAGTATCAAAATAAATAGTTGCAAATAAACTACTGACAGTCAAATTAGTCTGTTTTGTTAACTTAGTAAAATCTTTTCCAACCAAAAACAATAGTTTTCTCTATCACTATATATCTAAGTTAATAATATTGAGTAGAATCTAAACAACATCATAATAGGACTTTTAACATTAAAGACGCAACTCTTTATACCAATTCATAACTTGCATATAATCTCTAGACACAGTTTAAATAGGTCATTTCTTCTCTCTTTTCCTCCACTTTTTCTCTTCCTTTCATCTCTGACCACCCCTCATATCCAGATTTACATTACTTCCTAGTTTTGATTTGCTCCCTTTTTTTTCTCTTTTTTCTTTTTTTCTTTTTTTTCCTTCCTCGGTCTGAATAATTTATCATCTATTGATTGGTTTGAAAAGTTCTGTAAATTATTATTTCAATTTACAAGCTAAAAATGATCATTAACCTAATGTAATCGTAATTCCTATAGTATGAAATATGTTGCTCTGTTTAATTAAAACATTGAGCTCTATGTGTGAATCAGTTTTAATATTTTATATTGTATTAATAGGGTTCACTTGAAATATACCCCTATATATATATATATATATATATATATATATATATATATATATATATATATTCAGTTAATTTGATATGAGTTTTTGAACTGGGTTGAACGCTTTGTACTTGACTCTTTTTAGGTCGGCCACCTGCGCCGTCACTCGTTGAATGTTATGATGTATTTTAAAAAAAATTATGAACTGTATTAAGTCTTCCTTAAATATACAAGTACTTTCGACGGATCCTCCGGTCACCATCAGGCATAGAAACTATTTTCTTTTTGATAAAATTCAGGTAGCATTCGAAACGAAAAAATATAATGCAAATCGACCACATTTTTATGATATGTGTTATTGATAACAGATACAAACTTGTGGACCGTGCAGTCGCAACGCTATGGTTGAATTTTTGAAAATTTAAGTGAAAGCGTTTTTGTTTTTTTACTAATATGACAATTTAATTAGTATCCATGCCTGAGGATGACTGGAGGAACCGTCGAAAGTACTTGTATATTTAACGAAGACCCAATATAGTTTATAATTTTAAAAAACAAGGATCTTAACATTCATCGAGTGATTAGTTAGTTAATGCATCTTTAAAATTTACTTAGCGAAGGGATTTCGCCATTTTGTGTCATTAACTTTACTAATTTACTTTCTGTGTGAATGATTCATTGTAATATAAATTAAACTGCACCACATATTTGATATATATATATATATATATATATATATATATATATATATATATATATATATATATATATATATATAAGTGAATATTGAACTTAACACTCAGAGGCGACAGGCTGCTTCATGCTGGACGCAATTGTCAGGCCGTCTGTCGCCTCTGAGTGTTGACTTCAATGTTCACTTTTGTATTTATATTTACATACGCTCTATACCTGATATTGAGCACTTTATCCCATAAATATGACACACCATAAAACTATCTTTCTTCACACACACACACACACACACACACACACACACACACACACATATATATATATATATATATATATATATGTTGTATCAGCTCAGTCACATCAGATGTTGAAAGGGTGTTGAGTCATGAAAACAGTTTTATACAAGAACTTAAACTAATGAGAAAATCTGAAAATAGTTCCAGTTTAAAGCTTGGAAAATATCGTAAGCCTACATCAATAATATTCCACATATGAAGAAGGTTTCCAAAAGTGTTCGATCATCGCAACTTTTTCGATCTGGGTTATAAATACTCAATCAGAATCGAGGAATTTTCCTATTACTTTTTTCGGTTAAATCCAGAACTTTAGAACGATCGATTTGATTGGTTGATTCATTTCCGATTGCGTGAGAGGTGGTCTTAAACCGAATCGAGGAATGTAAAATAAACAAAGGCAAATGATTCTCTTGAAAATAAATTTCGAAAGAGAATAAGATGAGTTTAAAATATGTGTGTCTTGATAGTTTATTTTTTATTTCTATCACGAAAATAAAAAAATACAGTAACCAATAGGGAAAAGAAAGCAAAAAGGAGTTGATATTTCTGTGACATGCTTACTTTCATGCGAAGGATTGGGGGTGGAGGGTGGCGTCATATGCAAGGAATAACCGTCTGGAAACAAGTCATTGGAAACAAGGCTTGTTAACCAGAGCTGTCTGTTTTGAGAAGAAAGAAAAGTATTAATATAAGAAATTAGGAAAAATAGAAAGGATTGTGAGGCCAAAGACTAGCCAAGTATAAGGTGCCCTGGGTATGACGATAAACTACACCCAGCAGCAATTCCTCTGATCAGGAGGTTTTGAGGAGTGTGGAACTACCTCTTCACCGCTGGTGTTCCCATGGGTGCTAGTACCTGATAGGATCTCAGCTATGGTGAAATAGCTAACGCCTAAACTGGGGTCAAAACACTGTGAAAGTGTAAAAATAGGTTTGACGATAAAGTACATCCGCGTTCTGGGTATGACAATAAACTAAATCCGAGTCCTGGGTATGAAGATACGCTACATCCAACTGCAAGGCCTCTGATCAGGAGTTTTTGAGGAGTGTGGAACCACCTCTTAATTCCTGGTGTTTCCATGTCCGCCCTGACCTGGAGTGGCAGCACCTGTCAGGGTCCCAGCTATGGGCAAATAGTTAACCCCTCCCCCCCCAACGAGTCAAAAGACTATGAAATTGTAAAAATAGGTTTTAATGCCAACAATACATTTTTGGAGAAAAAAATTACCGGCAATATAAATGTTGTTGGCATCAAAATAACCCATTGAGGTTGATATACCGTAAAACAAACCAAACCAAACCTAAGAAAGAAAGGTTGAAAGGTCGATTAAGTTTAAAGACAGTAACATCGACCTTGCTAACCGAACGCTCCTCTGTGGCCGAAACGGTTAAGGCACGTCAGGCTATATGACGTTTCCGTATAGCATACAGGTTCGATTCCTGTCGGAGGAAGTTCAGGCCGGTAAATGTTGTTTAATACTGTTTATTATAAAACAGAGCATCTACTTAAATATTTGTATCTTTAAAAAGAATGTATAAACATAAATATGTCTTAAAATATTTGTCAGACTTTGTCCATTTCATAATGTATATATATATATATATATATATATATATATATATATATATGAATATATGTATGTATTTGTTAAGTGTGAAGGTTTTACCCTCCACGCTTTGAACTCATGCTGAAATGTGGCGCAAGCTGTTAATTTCTTCTCGCTTGGAAATCGCATTCTCTGATTTTCTTCTGTTTTTTCACGGTGCGAATATTTGAAAGCAATAAAGCGAGGGTGCGCCAAATGGAAACGTTTTCTTCCGTTTTATGCAGCCTCACGTGTGTTTATAGGCTGTCGGGTTTCTTTAGCGAAAACTTTCGTAAGGATAAAAAGTAGAAAAATATGTGGCAATTCCAATATCATTGAGGCTGAGACGACCGGCTGCCCGTCGTTCTGGTCCGTGAGAAGCCGTCAATAATTATGGTGACAATTGTAAACATCGATCCGTGAACGATTTTTTTCTTCTGTGGAAGAAATTGAAAAAAAAAACAAAAACAACAAAAACAAAAAAAACAAAACAGGGACAGACCAAATGAAAACCGTCATTACTACTACTACTACTACTACTACTACTACTACTACTACTACTACTACTACTACTACTGCTGCTGCTGCTGCTATTTTTGCCTATTTCTTATTTCAAATAATACTGCTTGAGAAGATACTTATAAAAATGTGATCAAACTGAGATAGAGGGACAAACGGAAATTAACAGACTATAATAGATATCTATATAAAGAGGCATGATATTAATAGATAGATAGATAGATAGATAGATAGATAGATAGATAGATAGATAGATAGGGAACATAAGATACTGATATAGCCAGATTGAGAAAGATAGATATTAACAGATATAGATAGATAGAATTAACAGATATCGATATATAGATAGATAGAAACAGACTGAGATAGATAGATAGATAGATAGATAGATAGATAGATAGATAGATAGATAGATAGATAGATATGAAAAGTCATGATATAGATAGATATGAAAAGGCGTGATATTAACAGATAGATAGATAGATAGATCTGAAAAGTCATGATATAGATAGATCTGAAAAGGCATGATATGAATAGATAGATAGATAGATAGATAGATAGATAGATAGATAGATAGATAGATAGATAGATAGATAGATAGATAGATATGAAAATGGATGATAGATAAATAGTGTTCGGGCTAAATTTGACAATTTCTTTTTAAAGCGAAACAAAGTGAATATCGAAGTCAAAAACTCAATTTATTGGAAAAATAGAAAAGTGATATACAGGTTATAATAATCAAAAGACAATTCACTCAAAGAAGCCACCCTCGGCATCTAACACAACCTCGATCCGACTCCTTAATCTGGCACATGTGGCCTTCATGGTGTCCTTTGGGAGAACCTCAAACCCCTTCTTAATCTTGCCTATCAGTGTTGCAGGCAGTGCGGTTGGTGTCTTTCTAAACCGCATCCTACACATAATAGTTCATGGGATTACAATCAGGGGAGTTAGTGGGCCAGACGTTGGGGCTAGTGAAATCGTAAAAATTATCTGACTGCTCCTGGAGGCGTAACAGGGAATGGAATCTTGTTGCCACACATGGTCTACCAACAGCCACTCTCTCCAATAAAAGGCTCAAACACGGTGTTCATCAACTCCACATAGCCATCCCACTTGAACCTGAAACCCTGTTCAAAGATGTGAGGTGGCATGACACACCGCAAAACATCACAGTTTGGGGAAACTTGGTCGTCATAACACGAGGAATGTCATATGGATTGTCGGTAAGTCATCTGATGATCTGGGTGTTGTTCAGCGGGTCCTCACAAAACATTCTTTTCATCAGAGAAGAAACACATTGTCCCTAGTGCCACAGTTTTTTGCCCTTGTCAAACAGTTTTCTCGGGTTTTTCCTGTAAGAAGTTGACCTTTATACTAATTGTATGTGTTGTAGTGTCTTCCCTCTGATGAGTCTATTATGGACTCTTCCACTTACTATAAAGTAGTAGGAAAAGTGAGTCTTGGGGGAACAGTGATATACACTGTTCAACTGTCAAACTCTCTACCTCGTGCGGAGAGGAACCCGGTCGAGGCTTTGCCGAAGGGCAATGTTTCGTCCGGGGAGGTAGACAGTCATTGAACCCGTTTATACGGGTTCTAAAGGGAATATTTTTGGCCGAGCCTAGGGGGTCGGAGAACCCACACTAAACCGGCCTTGTGCCACATACACCCTAGTGGGGGGGCTGTTAAATATTAACAGTGATATACACTGTTCAACTGCCAAACTCGCTGCCTCGGCGGAGAGGAACCCGGATGAGGCTTTGCCGAAGGGCAATGTTTCGTCCGAGGAGGTAGACACGCCCTGTTTATATGGGTTCAAGGAATATTTTTGGCCAAGCCTACGGGCACAGAGAACCCACGATAAACTCGGCCTTGTGCCACATACGACCCATGGAGGGGGCATTAAATATAATGGTGATATAGACTGAATGCTGGTCAACCGACACACACTCCCAAGTCGTGTAACACTCTTCTGTTGTATTTACTGTTCAATACACGATTTATCTGCAACCTCCTGTTTTGTTATTTCTTAACCAATTGCTTGGTCCCAACAGCATGACAGGTAGCGTAGGCTCTCATTCAAGGGCATCTTTATTGTGGAAATTGAAACATTCATTTCACGCACTAAGACCCGCAATAACTTGCTTGGTTGTTCCATCAGTTTCTCTTGTAGTTTTTATGAATTCTGGTGTACGAAAGAAATCAGAACTTCAGTTGTGTTCTTTCCTCCAAATCACGGTTCCGTAATATCCTTTACCGCTCCCCATTTCACGCCTTATTTGTGTCACAGTGTTCAAAGAGGATTGAGCAGCTGTCGTGATTACGATGTTTTGATGTCCAGTACAAATCATCAGAGGCAGGTTTGCCCTTTTCCAATATTCCGGTAACTTCTATTCATCTCTGTCAGTTAACTTTGACACCTCTAAAACTGTAGTGACTGTCACAATGCTGTTCATTGTTTAAAGCTTTTATCTCGGTGATAACGTCTTATTGTTCTTGAGCTGCATCCTGCCCCCGTAAGAAGCCTTAACCTGTTGTTCTGGACGTCTGTTGTGTTCTTTCCTCCAAAAATACGGCTTCGTAATATCCTTTTTCGCTCTCAATTTTACGTCTTATTGTTGTCACAGTGTTCAAAGAGAATTGCGCAGCTGTAACGATTGCGACATTTTGATTTCCGACACGAATTATCATGAGGCAGTCGACATATTTTATTGTTCAGTTGACATCTTTTGGTACCTCTAAAACTGTAGTGACTAGGTTTCACAATGTTTTTTTCATGATTATATACATTCCATACAAATATGAAAAATTCAAAACATTAAACTCTGTCAAATTTAGTCCGAACACCCTGTAGATCAGACTTAGATAGATAGATAGATAGATAGATAGATAGATAGATAGATAGATAGATAGATAGATTTGTGATGCGGAAGGAGGCGTGGACTTTGAAAGCGTTTACAGTTTTTAAAGCCTTTATCTCGGTGTTACCGATTTCTTGAAAGGCATCCTGCATCCGTAATAAGCCTTAATCTGGTTCAATGACCGGCTGGTGTCTTGTCGGACAATCCTTCCAAACCTTCCGCACAATGCCGACGAAATTTTCTTGGGCCGACTACTTGGAATTCTCGTTACATATCCCTCAGTCTTTTAAGGAATTTGCAACAGCAGTTTAACTAAGTCCAATCTCACCAGCGATGTCACGTCGAGAGAGACCTTGCTTTTGCAGCTCGACAATTCTGCCACGTTCAAACCCTATCAGCAAAATTGCCATGTTTTTACCTAATGTAACGCAAGGGTTACCAGTGGGACCGCGCTAATGCTTGAACACAAATACATTTCGTTATGTGTTTAATAATTAAAGCTTCACTTAAATATGGATCAGTTAACATTTAGCCTAATTTCCAAGTATTCAAATTTTCCCTATTGAGTGTTAAAAAACGTTTTTCATTTTTACATTCTCTTTTCTTATTTTCATTTTCCGAAGCTTTACTCAACGCAAATGCTGTTTTTTTTTCTTCGTTTTCATCGACCTTAAGACTTTGGCCAGCAGTATATATGTAGAGTTATATACAAGTTGTGTTTTATACAATCTGTCTATATCACTGAGATGAGGTATTATAGTTATTTACATTATTCGGGAGGCACGGGGGAGTAATGGATAGCGACTCGGATTGAGGAATCTGAGACCCGAGTTCGAATTCCACTTAAATCCATTACATTCACTTATGTGCTAATACCCTTGAGAAAGGTATGCATCCTCTTCTTCTCCCTCCAGTCAAATCCATAAAATAGCAGGACAAACCGAGTTCTATAGCCTTGGATGGCAACTGGTCAACCGCATAACTGTGTGAAAAAATCTGCCCCGTCAGTCATGTATCGAAAGATACATGATTGCCTAAGCGTGTATCACGCATGCCACATAACTGACATTATTCGGTCTGTTATCCTCCTCTTCATTGCCATATTCACAACGTTTCGTCCTTTGTACGCTTTGGTAGTTGGAATTTCGAACCAAACTCTTTATTTCGTCCACCGGGGTAGATTGTTCTAGTTCCACGTGCCATGACTCAGTCATTAATCTTTAACTCAACTCTCCAAGTGTTTTGGTTTACTACTGCTGTAGCCTGGTATTGAACGCACAACTCTTTGGGTCTAGTCACTGGATCTAACCAACGTCTTTATCCAATGGGCCATGTGTCGTGTTATTTCATTAGTAGCTATTATAAGTTACCTCCTGTCTCTAACTTATATTAAAAACCTTATCATTGATACAGCAAAAACCTAGTGCTGCATTGCGTTATATATATATGGGTTGGACAAAATAATTGAAACACTTGTTAAATTCAAAGAAAATTTATTTAATATGGAGTTGGTCCTCCTTTAGCCTCACAGACAGCTTTACTACGTCTAGGAATGGAATCATACAGCTTCCTGGCTTCATCCAAAGGAATTTTCAGCCATTCTTCCATTAACACCTGCTCCAGCTCTTTAATACACGACGGTGGAGGATAGTGGCCCCTAACTTGTCTCTCCAAAATGCACCACAAATGTTCAATAATATTGATATCTGGAGATTGGGGAGGCCACTCCATGTGTTCTAGATCACTTTCATGGTCTTCATACCAATTCTTATCCACTCGAGCGGTATGTATTGGAGCATTATCGTCTTGGAAGATGCAGGAACCACCAGGGAATATATATGTATATATATATATATATATATATATATATATATATATATATATATATATATATATATATATATATATATATATATAAACACAGATAAATTGGTGGACAATCATATGAAGGGTTCGAGAATATCCACGGTTTCAGTCATCCGCTTTCTTTTTCTTTCTTTCTTTTTTCTTTCTTTCTTTCTTTCTTTGCTCATTTCCTTTAGATCATTACATTTTTTAAAGATTTCTTTTCTATTTTTTTTTCATTTTTACTCATTCAGTTGCTTTTGCTTGTTTTTTTCCGCCGTCTTTTCATCTTTTGATGCAAATAGGATCGACCCAACCAACATTATAAACAACAACAAAAAAAACTGCTACATCCGAAGAAAAAACAGAAAAAAATAGCAGTAGACGTCATAAAAACAACGAAGCTATTCAATAAGAAAAGAAAGCAAACAACAAATGGCCGATATTTCCTGTTAAGTGAAGAAAGGCAGTAATAGTTTCCAAACTTGTATTTCCATTGCGTGACTGAAACTTTTTTGTTTGTTCTCTCTGAGACAGATTCCCAAATCTGCACGTCATGATCAAATATGCAGATGCATAAGTGAATATAAGAGGTTGTGAATGCAAATGCGTGTATAAGCGCATGCGTATGTCTGCGCATGCGTGTGTCTGGGTTCTTGTGTTTATGAATATGCACACAAAATATCCAGGTAAAGCATTTTATTTGAGAGACGAGCACCTCGCCGTGGTGTAATGGTTAGCAAGCTTGTCTCGCTAGATCATTTACGAGTGAATAGTGAGTTTGTTCCTCAGTCGATGCCCCATACTTTCGGACGCATCTAAGCTATGCTTAGGAAATAACCGTTATATTTAAAAGAGAAAGAGAGAGAGAGAGAGAGAGAGAGGGTGGTGGGTTGCAGATGATTTAGTATATGCTGAAATGATTTTTCGCCACTAACCAATTGACCAGGTTCTAATAATCTCTTGAACAGCATGTACATGAAATTGTCTCCTCACGAATGTTTTCCGACGTTTCTGTTAGTCAGAAAAAAGAAAGAGCGAAGAAAATCGGTTTGGTTTGTTTTGTTCTACGGCATGTCAACCTCAATGGGTTATTTAATACCGACAAGATTTTTATTGTTGGTAATATTTTTTGTTCAAAAGTGTATTGATGGTAATATTTCCATCAAAACACTTCCCAAATATTTAAATTTTTGTACTTGTTTGATGTTGGTATTACTGTTATTTGTGATTCTGTATCGCCAGTCCACAGTGTTCAAAGAAGGATGGTCTTTACCAAGACCCCCAGAATTCACTCGTTCAAAGTCATTTCTAGCCATTGATCTTAGAAAGCGGTTACATGCATTTGACAGTTTAGATATTATACGGCTTACGTGCAAAGTATTCACTTAAAAATTATCATTGGAAAAAAACACGATTGTTGAACTACTATGTAATACTTATCTATGCATCAATGAATGCCGAACAGTTTTCTCGCGGAAGAAAAGAGTTGAAGCGGCAAAAGTATGGTTCTACCAGTGAATACTAACACTACCATAGGAAGACCATGTGAATAACAAGAAAGTTCTGGGGAGAATAAGAACTACATGCGAACAGATGGCAACAGAGGGAGATAAACATTTGGTGCACATCAAGAGGAAAGCGAGTCTGAGAATTTAATACGGACGTTATTGAAAGTAAGAGAAGTAAGGGGACAGAGCGTGTGACGGAGTTTTGGTGAATGAATGGCAGACCAAGAGCAAAGAGGGATGGTAACAGAGATCAAGTTATTTAGAGTAATAAAAACAGTAAGTTATGTGTAGTCATTTCGGGACATGGCACTAATAATAATAATAATAGTAATAATAATAATGATAATAATAATGATAATAATGATAATAATAATGATAATAATGATAATAATAATGATAATAATAATGATAATAATAATGATAATGATAATAATAATGATAATAATAATAATAATGATAATAATAATGATAATAATGATAATAATAATGATAATGATAATAATAATGATAATAATGATAATAATAATGATAATAATAATGATAATAATGATAATAATAATGATAATGATAATAATAATGATAATAATAATGATAATGATAATAATAATGATAATAATCATAATAATAATGATAATAATAATAATAATAACAAAATAATAATAATGACAGAACAATCAAAGCCAACCGCCCAGACATTGTTATTAAAGACCACAAACAAAATAAGTGCCTCCTTATTGATATGGCAGTCCCTGCAGACTGCAATGTATCTTTGGAGATATTCGAAAAGCAATCAAAATACAAGGACCATGAAATAGAAATCTCAAAAATGTGGCACATGGAAACATCAACAATCCCTGTTGTAGTTGGAGCCTTAGGATTGGTTGGAAAAGATTCCAGTAGACTAATTGAAGGGATCCCTGGAAGTCCATGCCTCAAAGAGATACAAAAAATTATTCAGACAAGTACAGCCCACACTTTACGAAGGGCTTTATCTATGTAATTTTCTTCTTTTTTTTTGCAGTGAAAAGTGTCATGATACCATTTCTAACCTTAGGTCCCTGGAAAAGAATATAAAAACAATAATAATAATAATAATAACAACAACTAAAAAAAATGCTACCTTATTGACATGGCAGTCCTTGCAGACTGCAATGTATCTTTGAAGATCTTCAAAAAGTTATCAAAATACAAGGACCTTGAAATCGAAATCTCAAAAATGTGGCACATGCGGACATTAACAATTCTAGTTATAGTTAGAGCCCTCGGATTGGTTGGAAAAGATTCCAGTAGACTCATTGAAGTCTATGCCTTAAAGAAATACAAAATAATTGTTCTCACGAGTACAGCCCATACCTTAGGAAGGGCTTTATCTTTATCTATGTAAAATATGTGTGTTGTTCTTTGTTTTTTGTTTTTTTGGTAAGTGGAAAATATCATGATGCCATTTCTGACATTTAGGACTCTGGGCGAGACCCGGAAGGAAATGTGCGTTGTATTTAATAGCATATCACCCTCTTATGGGTCATTTAATACCGAAATTTAATTTTCTTTGGAGCTTTGAAATAATAAAAATATGTTATTCTGCTTTCACAATTCTATAGATGGTAGGTGATACTCTGCTTTTGTGTGTATATATAGGGTGTTCCAATAACTTGGACCGATTTTAAATGTGAATTAAGTTTAAGCGTCTAATGATTTATATATATATATATATATATATATATATATATATATATATATATATATATATATATATATATATATAAATCTCTATATATATAAATCTTTATATATATATAAATCTTTATATATATATATATATATATATATATATATATATATATATATATATATATATATTTTATGTGTACATATATATATATACATAAATATAAAAGTGAACATAGAAGTCAACACTTAGAGGCGACAGTCTGTTTTATGCTAGATGCAATCGTCAGGCCTGACGATTGCATCTAGCATGACACAGACTGTTGCCTCTAAGTGTTGACTTCTATGTTCACTTTTATATTTACACACGCTCTATCTCCGATATTGAGCACTTTATCCCATAAATATAGCACACTTTAAGACTATATTTCTTCATATATATATATATATATATATATATATATATATATATATATATATATATATATATATATAATTGACACAGAAAGCCTCCCATCAATACTTGAAAGAACAGTAACAGATAACGCGGGTTGAGAAGCCTATTTCCCTGAAAAGTTGTCTTACTAGAAAGATATCATAAATTTCAACCAACGGTAGCCCTGGCTGTTTAGTCAATAAATAGAGAATGTTTCCATATAAGAAAATGACTAATATAGGGTGTTCCAATAACTTGGGCCGATTTTAAATGTAAATTAAGTTTAAGCGTCTAAAAATATTTTTCTTTCTCTTTCAGATTAACAACTTAAGTCTTTGGCAATTTCAACCATGGAAAAATTAACAATCAAAGAACGTATTAAAGTTATCGAAGACTATTACTAAAATGGACGTTCAAAAAGAATTTGAATGAGAAGCTCCCAGATCGTATAATCTCTAGAAACAACGAAGTCAATTGGCCACCACGATGATGCGACTTGACGCCTTTAGATTTTTTCTTTGGAGGTCATCTCAAAAGTAAGGTCGATGCCAACAAGCCAACAAGAATTCAACAGCTGAAGAATGAGATAATAAGGCATATTGTTGAGATCGAGGAGCAACTAAGCAGAGACGTCATCAAAAATCTTCTTTTTTTCTTCTTTTTTTTTCTCACTGAAACCAGACAAACAAAACGGAATAGTCTATTAATTATGAGCTATTGACAGAGCGTACCCTGTGTGCTAGCTAAGACGTGACAGGTGTAGATGAAATAAGCCTTTGGGATCTGTAAGAAACAAAACAAAAAACATTTTTGATACACTTTAATAATATGAAGAATAGTAGAGTCATCGATGATCTTAAACTGTGTACATCTGACTTTCAAATAGACGGGGTGATTAAAACATAAACTGAGTCTAGAATTTTAAAAGAAATTAATAATTTTAATTCATGAAAGGCTTTGCCCTAGAACGCTTGCAGCGTAAGTTATATACCAGAAAGAAAACCTTTGTTACCCAGCGTAAATAATGTTTTATGATATTGAAAATAGACAACATACTTTCTTTTCTGTTTTGAACAGACGGGCCAGAGAGATTATTCATTTTGGGGAAAAAAAAAACTAACCGGACATTCAGATTTCAACTACTCCTTATTCAATATTTAGGAAATTCTGCCCCCAGCCCTTAATTTGTTTTGCAAGCATACTAGGACAAAGCGTTTAATTTGAATATTTTTAAATAAGGGGGTTGATGGAGTAAAAATGTGGACTTGAAAGAATAGTCGCCCCGGTCCGTTTATTTGAAAACTAAAGCTGCACGAAATATGTTTTGGAGTTAAAGTCTGCAAGAAAGGAAAATACATTTGATACACTCGAAGAATAAGGGTAAGGTTCCCGTACGACCAATAAAGTTAAACAACATCGAGCCTGGGTGACCGCTTGGGAATACCAAGTGCTGTAAGCTTGAATGTGCGGAGGGGAGTGTAATGGATAATGGCTTGGAATTGGAAATCGCAGAGCCGAGTTCCAATTCCTGTTGGGTTCTTTATATTGCTGACCCGCAAAAACCCTTGCATGAAAGACATGAATCCACCTCTTCTCCTTACATCTATGGGTTAATTAAGATTTCTATCACTACATCATCATCGCAAAAGAAAGTAAAAATCTTATAATCTAAAATACTTTCTGGTTTTAAATAACCTACATAGGGCTGATAAGCCGTAGAAAACGTATCAGTCAATAACGGTAAGAAATTCCATTTACAGTATTCCAGCTGTTGTCCTAATCTTTATTGCCATATTCACGATGTTTCGGTCGTTGTACGCTCCAAACTTCATCAAGTGATATACGTTGGAATTTCGAACCGAAATCTTTATGTAGTACCCAAGAACACATGACCCAATGGATAAAAGCGTTGGTTAAATAATCCAAAAAGTGACTAGACCCAAAGAGTTGTGAGTAACAGCAGAGGGTATACAATCTTTCAACCTTGGTGAGTTGAGTTACTAAAGGGGATTAACTGATACTGAGATATCCCCCTTCAAAAAAAACAAAAACAAGGCACGGCATGTGGAATCTAAATAACGGGTTCAGTTCGAAAATTACAACTTATATCACCTGAAGATGGTCAGAGCGTGCAACTTCCGAAACGTCGTGAATATGGCAATAAAAATGACAGCAGTCCAAACAATGCAAATAGTGTAAATGTTTATTCTCTGTTTACATTTGATATCAATAAAGTTCTCCGTCGAAAGCTCCCTATCTCATTATGTTGTATTATCTATTGGTATGTTACACTTGAGCGGTCAATTCGGCCATTTTTAATCAAAGTTCGCTTGAGTCCCTCTGAAGTAAATACGAAACGTCGTGAATGTGGCAATGAAAATGAGGACAACATTCCGGACAATGTAAATAATGTAAATAGTTAGAATAGCTCATTTCAGAAATACAGACACATCCTGAAGAAGGCCGAAGCATATAACGGACGAAACGTCAGGAATATGGCAACAAAGATGAGGACAACAGTCCGAACAATGTAAGTGGTATAAATAGTTACAATAGCTCATTTCAGAAATACAGACTCATCCTGAAGCAGGCTGGAACGTACAACGGCGGAAACGCCGTGAATATGGCAACAAAGATGAGAACATTCCGAGCGATGTAAATAGGGTAAATGAAAATGGAAACAGATATAGGTAAGAAAGTCTTGTAGGATTGTATGTGACTTAAGAGGTCATGACTCTCCACAACTTTCTATCGTTAGTAACTCTTAGTATCGTTTTTTTATCATCCAATCTTTCAATATGTCTTTTTCAATATGTCTTCGGTAAGTCATGTGAGTGTCGAAATATCTTTATTTATTTCTCTGCTTTGTAATCAATATTGTTCTCCACCGATTCAATGACTTTCAAAAGAAGGTTCATAATTTGAATTTGCTATCGAATCTCTTACAAAATGAGTCCTTTCCATGAAATATTTTCTTTTTATCTGCATTTTCACTGTCATCCAAACCATTTTAAGCGCCCGCCCATTTTGATTTATCTTTCTCCTTGCCGGCCACGCATTTCTAGCTTGTTTCGATGGCAGCTCATCAATCAATCCGTCGATCTATAAATTAATTAATAACCCCTTGAAACGTCGTCTTCAATAGGAAAGCGAAGCATTCCGTTCAAGTCAGAGTCCGGAGTTAAAAATTCAAGATGAGCAGTAAAAAAAAAAAAAAAAATTCCCCACTTAGATGACGTCGTAAACGAATC
Source organism: Acanthosepion esculentum (assembly GCA_964036315.1). Taxonomy (NCBI): domain Eukaryota; kingdom Metazoa; phylum Mollusca; class Cephalopoda; order Sepiida; family Sepiidae; genus Acanthosepion; species Acanthosepion esculentum. The sequence continues at coordinate 44,322,733 of OZ038513.1, read as the reverse complement.
GTATCATTCAAGTCTTAATTCGAAGTCGTTCATTTACATTTCTTTTTTTTTAATTTTTAGATTCTTTCTCGCGTTTTTATTCGACTTGATCGCGAATTGTTAAGAGCTACATCGCAGTCGTTCCCGCTGAATTGATGGAGACGTTCATATTATTATTATGTTAAGATTGCTGGTCAGAGATACATCGTTCTGAAACCTATTTATTTCCTCGATCGACATCTACCAGCAAAGAAGTCAAATAAACCGGTGAGTAAAAGCGACTGACGAAATTATTCCCAGAGTTGGGCCTCGTGACTGAAATAGTTTCACGTTACTCACTGGCGACAGGTAAACACCAGTATTTGGAATGCCGATTTTCAAAGACTGGAAACAGGCCATTATTCATTTAGAAAATTGACGCAACCCCTGTCTTCCTATCTAAATTCGCTATTTTAAGTTGAGTAAATATCTATAATTACGTCTAGCCCAATATCACTATCTTTGTTATTGTTGACAAGCACACTCTTCTCCTATGAGCCGTGTCGCTTCGGGACGTTGGCGATCATGTCTCTCCACAATTTCCTCTCCTTCTAAGCCAATATCGATAGCCTTTTATTGTTGACAAGCATTTTTCTCTGTATCGTTTCGCTTCAGGACGTTGGCGATCATGGCTCTCCACAATTTCCTCTCCTTCTAAGCCAATATCGATAGCCTTTTATTGTTGACAAGCATTTTTCTCAGTATCGTTTCGCTTCAGGACGTTGGTGATCATGGCTCTCCACAATTTCCTGTTTCTCTGGGCTAATATCGAAAGCCTTGTTATTGTTGGCAAGCACTCTTCTTCTCTGTGCCGTGTGGCGTTAAGACGCTGTCGACCATGGCTCTCCACATTTTCCTGTCCTTCTAGGGCAATATCGATAGCCCTGTTATTGTTGCCAATCAAACTCTTCTTCCTCTCTGTGACGTGTCGATTCAGGGCGTTGGCGTTCATAGCCCTCCACAATTTACTGTCCTTTGTAGCTCTTAATAAATGTTCTCCTGATGTGATCTCTCCTAAACCTAGTTTTGCACATCCATTTACCAACGCTTGCTAGGAAAATTATACTTTGTTTCTCTCTGGACCTCTTTCCTTCAATATATCTCTTCTCATTATGTGCCCTAAAAATTTCAACTGTCTCTTCCTGATGTACCTGTAACTATTTCCTTCTGCTTAGGATCTGAGAACCTATATATATATATATATATATATATATATATATATATATGATGGACTCTCCCCGTCTTAGTCGACGTATGAGGGCCAGACAGATCAGTTCCCAGAAACTGAAAGCCGGACACCCACACAAGATTTGATTATAGTGGTGAAGGCTTTGTGTAGGGCCATCCACACTTTTTGGAGGGACGAATACAGGGACCTGGTGCAACGAATGCCACAAGGTCCCCAAACGACCCTCCGCAGGTTTTGAATTCAGAGTTGTCCTTCTCCTAGACCAGTTGCCGTCCAAGGCTATAGAACTTAGTCTGTCCTGCTATTTACCCATAGCTGGAGGGAGAAGAAGAGGATTCACACCTTTCCCAAGGGTGTTAGCACGTAAGTGAATGTAATGGATTCGACTGGAATTCGAACTCGGCTCTCCGATTCCTCAATCCAAGTAATGGATATATATATATATATATATATATATATATATATATATATATATATATATATATATATCAATTATATGGTGCGTGTTCAATTTATATAACGTATATCATTCATACGAAAAACGGATAATGAAGTTAATTATATGGCAGGAATCACTCTCGCAAACAATATTTAATAATAAAATACAATCAATCTCGAATCCGTTAATGAATGGTATCATCCTTGTTTATAAATTCCAGTTTTATCAGGTCTTATGTTTGCTACTAGCTCAGCTTTCAATCGTTTCATACGACCATCATCAGGTAGGAAATTAGGTAAGTTTTTTAAATCCAGGTAATAACGAGACATCGAAAGATAGTGCAAACCGAAAGAAGTGTTTTTTTAGCAATGTGATATTGTTAACTGTAAGAATAATTTTGGAGCGTGCAGTCACGACGCTGAGGTTGAATTTTTTATATTTTAAAATTGTGAGTTCTTGTACTGTAGAAGTAGACCTTTTTTAGTAAAGGTGGCATGAACTAAATGGTTCAATAATTAGAGTAATGTCACAGTTATTATCAGGATTTCGCACGTAGAATCGGTTATTTTAATATCAATTATGTGGTGCGTGTTCAATTTATATAACGTAAATCATTCATACGAAAAACAGATAATGAAGTTAATGATATGGCAAGAATCACTCTCGCAAACAATTTTTAACAATAAAATACATTAACCTCGAATCCGTTAATGAATGGTATGATCCTTGTTTATAAATTCCGGTTTTATCAGGTCTTATTTTTGCTACTAGCTCAGCTTTCAATCGTTTCATACGACCATCATTGGGTAGGAAATAGTATTGTTTTCGATTTGCACTATCTTTCGATGTCTCATTATTACCTGGATTTAAAAAATGTCTACCTGATTTACAAAGGAGGCCACATATGGAGCAAGCGTGAGGATTGTGAGATGAGATGACTGTTAGATTGTCTGACCGTTTAGATATTGCTCTCGCTTCTTGATGATGATTCATACAAGCAGATTGAAAACTGCTGAGTCCACTAAAACACGTTGATCTCCATTCTACCCGCTCCAAGGCTAGGCGCTCATGGGTGTTATGTGGTATATTGACAGATGAGAAATTGCGTTTCACCTTGTCTTTGTATCTTAGCCACCGGCGTCCTACATTCCTGTAGCCCTGATCTAACTGCCTCTATATTAGGATCTTGGGTATCCTGTCATCAAACATTCTCAAGACAAGACCTGTCCACCGTAACTGAGACTGTATGAGAAAAGTCTCAATTCTTCCAATATTACACCTGTTAAACAGGTCTACGTTAGATGTCTTATCTTGAAGGTTAACTCCACAGATTGCACGCAGACAGCTTTTATGGAAAACATCCAGCTGACTTATATGGTACCTGTATGGAGTCCACGACTCGGAGCCGTACAAAAAGATGCCAAGTACAACAGCTCTGTAAACCCGAATTTTCGTATCCAGTCGAATACCCTCTCATTCCACAAGCGATGGCGAAGTATGGCGAAAGCACTGGAAGCCTTAACAATCCGATGCATGATTTCATCATCTAAAGTTCCACTCTAGTTGACTTTGCTACCAGGATAGGTGAAGGACTTTACATAGTGAAGGACTTTACATAGTGAAGGACTTTACACACATATATATATATATATATATATATATATATATATATATATATATATATAATGGACTTTCAATGGTCTCTCTGGAAATTTGTAGACTGGTGGATTTTGTTTCTCACCACAGAATTGCTTCAGAGTAGGACAAGGTTGGTGCACTACTTCAGTTTTCTTTATGCTAAGTGTATGACCAAAGGCTTTACATGCAGCAGAGAAACGATTTATTAGATGTTGGGCCTCCTCAAAGGATGTCGCTATAAGAGCAGCAGCATCAGCAAACAATAAATCATAATATATATATATATATATATATATATATATATATATATATATATATACCAAGTCTAGGATTGGTGTATACGGAATAAATTCCAATAACCAACAATTACTATTCTTAAAAGAGTGCTCAATACAGAGTAGAGCATATATAATTGTTTATTTAAAAATTATAACATAAACACGTTATAAAATCACTACAGAAATAGCCATTTTGTTTCAACACCTTCGATGTCTTATCAAGTGATGAGGTTGAATGTAGAATAAAGGGTTTTTACCCTTTATTCTACATTCAACATCATCACTTGATAAGACACATTCAACATCATCACTTGATAAGACACATTCAACATCATCACTTGATAAGACACATTCAACATCATCACTTGATATATTCAACATCATCACTTGATAAGACACCGGAGGTGTTGAAACAAAATGGCTATTTTTATAGTAGTTTTATAACATATTTATGTTATCAGTTTTAAATAAACAATTATATATATATATATATATATATATATTGCTGGTAATTTTTTTTCAAAAATGTGTTGCTGGTAATATATTAACAGGGACCCTAACAAGTGAGACCACCCGAAAGTTTAAAAAAAGATAGCTTGGAGAATGTGACACTTAAAAGACATTTGGCAAGATGGAATCACTGAGTAAACTATCCTAAGACGTTGTGTAAATAAATACCTGAACATAGAGGTTAATTTCTAAACGTAGCTTAGATGTGGCACAAGGGTGAAATTATGGAGCACCTAGTGAAGTTCGAACTCACTTTTCACTCGTAACTGATCTAGCCAGACAATCTCGCTAACCATTAAACCACGCCGAGGTACCCAACGCCTAAACAGAGAATGAGATAAACAGTAAGAGGACAAGCATTTCTGAGAGCTTAATAGGATGGGAAGTTGTGGAAAGCCATGACCTGAAATGACAGGACACATAAATGATGAAGTAAGAACAGATGCAAGCTATCATCAATTCTCCTCGATTTTTACAGTACCCCGATTCAATTGATTCTCGAACGTCTGATCCTAACGCACTTTCAGTCTTGTTAAAATTACATTTGTTTTTTAAATTCGCCATGCTCGACTTGAGTCAATATCTATTCTCAGAAAGAAGCAATGAAGAGAGTTTCTCCACCTGCAATTTCTTTCGTGCCAGACCCTAAAATATTTTGTGCTTGTTTAATATATTGTAACTGCTGATGAAAAACGGGTTCAACAATTTGAAGCGTTAAAAAATTATGTGGAATTAAGTTTGCCCGAAGCATCAACAGCAATAGTAACCTTTTCTCATAACTTTATTTTTTTGATGTGTTATGAAAAACATACGAATTTCTAAAGTTTCATGAAATTGTTTCTGCTGAGCGCTCCAGTCGTCACCTACAAAGATTTGAACGCAGATTTGTATTAAAGAAAAAGAAAAAAGAGACCATCAAAATAAGCGAGAAGCCGACAAATCAAAGAGAAGTATGAAGGCATTAATCCACAGGTTTCTTTGTCGACTGAATAACATAACCGAATTTAGACTGGAACTAATTCTTCACGTAGTATTGGTACGTGAATAGGAAGAGAACCAGGAAGGAATTGGCATCAAAAGACTATCAGCAGAAACTGCAAATTAAATTATTCTAATTTTGTCTTTATTTTTGATGGAATAATGGTAGTCGCGACTATCTTTTTCATTTCTTGTTTGTCAGATTAAAACCAGGAATTGACAGAAATAAAATCTAGACTAAGGAATTAAAGAACTTATTTGTTATTTATCTGTGTCTAACTAAAAAGTGTCCCATCAAAAGTATATACGTTTTGATAGCCTATTTGATAGACGCGTAATAAGGAATTTATGCCATTTTTATGGTAAGGCAATATGTTATATAGGAATAAAGTGTCGCTGCCGACACTTGAGTTTGAACATGGATCGCCGGTGAGCAAACACAGGCGATCCCATTATTGAATTAAGTAGACCACGTGACCATAGAGGAAAAGCCTAAGTAGGAGGTTATTTCATACAAAATATGATTTATGTTAAACCACTGATTCTTACTGTTATATAGGAATAAAGTGTTGCTGCCGACACTTGACTTTGAACATAGATCGCCAGTGAGAAAACACAGGCGATCCCATTATTGAATCAAGTAGACCACGTGACCATAGAGGAAAAGCCCAAGTAGGAGGTTATTTCATACAAAATATGATTTATGTTAAACCACTGATTCTTACTGTTATATAGGAATAAAGTGTTGCTGCCGACACTTGACTTTGAACATAGATCGCCAGTGAGCAAACACAGGCGATCCCATTATTGAACTAAGTAGACCACGTGACCATAGATGAAAAACACATAAGGGAGGCAGCGTGTGTCTAATTGATCGCTATTTCTATTCTATCCTCTATTACTATTCGGATCGCTATTTCTACTCTATTCACTGGACTATTCCTCTGTACTAGTTCACTATACGGATTACTATACGAGCAAGTACTATCGAGCAAGTAGTATAGTGTGAGTGTTATTCAAAAGGCGTCTGAGACCGGTATTGTACAACGGCCTTACCATAGTTGTATCTGCGATTACAAAGTCTCTACTACAACGAGTATTACGAAAGTGACAACGAGTATTGGTTGACATCACAAAAACAATATTAGCCGTTTACCTAGAAGTAGACAGTTGTCATTCATTGACAAAGCAGTTTGAACACTTTGACATGATTTCTCCTAATTTAGACCTTGTGTTTCATCTAAGCTACGCTTTAAAAAAAATCACCGTTGAGCGAATAGCTAGTACTGTTCTCGGTTGAAATTTATGAAATCTTTCCCTTAAAAGAATTTTCCAGGAAAGTTGGTTTTCGATTCCAGTAGCTGTTATCTTTCCAATATTGATGGAGGTTTCCTTCTTAATCTTTTAGCGTCCTGGGTATGACGATAAACTGCATCCGCGTCCTGGGTGAGACGATAAACTACGTCCAACAGCAAGGCCTCTGATCAGGAGGTTTTGAGGAACGTGGAACCAACTCTTAAACATTAACGATCAAAGATAGCGTACAACATAAATTGATGACTGACTAGATAGCGGGTCGTAACATGTAAGTCGTTAAGTGAGAGAGTGACTGTATTTATGTTTTTAACATTTAAGATTACCGTCCTGGGTATGACGATAAACTACATCCGTGTCCTGGGTATGACGATAAACTACGCCCAACAGCAAGACCTCTGATCAGGAGGAGCGTGGAAACACCTCTTAAGTGTTGGTGTTCCAAGATCCACCCTGATCTGGGGTGGTAGTACCTGTTAGGGTCCCAGCTATGGGTAAATAGTTAACACCCAAACTTGTGTAAAAATTGGTTTTTATACCAGAAATAGTTTGTGATAAAAGAAAATTAATACCAGCAATAATTTTTTAAGGAAAAATTATTATCAGCAATACTTAAAAAATATACCAGCAATACAAACAGCTATACATTCTTTTGAACAAATATGACCAGCCATAGATTTCTTCAAGGAAAGGTATTGCCAGAGATAGATTTTTCAAGTAAAACATTACCAGCAATAAAAATTTTGTCGGCATTAAATAACTCAATGAGGTTGATATGCCGTAAAGCAAAACAAAACACTAAACAAATCCTAACCTTTTATTTGAAGTAGTGTCGAATGTGAACATCTTGATTTTGCTATTGTTTTGGGTTACACGTGCTATCCATTTCAGTTGTTGCCGCTGTTGGCAGTCCTCAAGTGATGTAGTTTGTATTATTTGGCCCGGACCTTGTTTGTGATTCTGTAGCGCCAGTCCACAATGTTCAAAGAAGGATGGTCTTTACCAAAACAGTCAGGCTTTACTCGCTCAAAACAATTTCTAACTATTAATCATAGAAGGCGTTTGTATACAGCTGACAGTTTAGATATTTCTGAACGGTTTTGCCGCCATGCATGATATCCATATGAAAGGCTTGATCTGACGAGCATGTCTAGGAACATCACTCGAGTTTTCATGTTGATATTTTAGCTTTGTAGCAACTTGCGGTATTGTATGAAACTACTCAGGATATGTGCCGGCATTGCTTTCATTCCAATTCCAGATCATAGTTTCTGCTTTCGAAAAGTTTATCTTCGGTCCCATTTTTTGGAACGCAAAGTAGAGGATGTTGGTTTTCTGTTCAGGCTGTAAATGAAGCAACCTTTCGTATCCGAGGATGCCAGTCTACTAGGGCGGCTAGCTAATCCTCATTGCAGACGCATGCGCAAGCACAACTGTGTTTGTTCAACACCCACAGATCCCACCTGTGGTTTATACTGCAACTATGCTGAGCGGAACTTAGTTAAAGTTTTGGGGAAAGAGAGCTTTAAAGTTTCGTCCGGGGAGGTAGACAGTCCCTGAACCCGTGTATACGGGTCCTAATGGGCATATTTTTTGGTCGAGTCTCCGGGCTCGGGGAGCCCACATTAAACCGGCCTTGTGCCACATTCGACCCACGTGGGAGGGTTGTTAAATAGCGTGATCAGTGGTATGAACAAAGCTAACACGCTCAAAACCTCGACCACGATGGCTTGTAACTTCGTTTTTGCACAACCACTAGGCCGAGTGGTTAGAGCGTTCACTTTCAGACCATGAGACCCAGGTTCGAATTTCACCAAGGTCGATTTGTCAGAAAGGTGACTTTTGATGTTATCGGCCTGTAGGAGACGATCTCAGCGGGTGGTACCTTTGGAAAGTGCCTGAAAACCATATCACGGGTTGACCCAAGCCGTGTGAGTGAAACTGGATAGACGGAACACTTGTTCTATATAGACTTACGATAATCGATGTATTCTCATAGTGATTGACTTTCGATAATCGTTATATTCCCATAGTGATTGACTTACGATAATCGATATATTCCCATAGTGATTGACTTACGATAATCGATATATTCCCATAGTGATTGACTTACGATAATCGATGTATTCCCATAGTGATTGACTTACGATAATCGATATATTCCCATAGTGATTGACTTACGATAATTAATGTATTCCCATAGTGATTGACTTACGATAATCCATATATTCCCATAGTGATTGACTTACGATAATCGATGTATTCCCATAGTGATTGACTTTCGATAATCGTTATATTCCCATAGTGATTGACTTACGATAATCGATGTATTCCCATAGTGATTGACTTACGATAATCGATATATTCCCATAGTGATTGACTTACGATAATCGATGTATTCCCATAGTGATTGACTTACGATAATCGATGTATTCCCATAGTGATTGACTTTCGATAATCGTTATATTCCCATAGTGATTGACTTACGATAATCGATGTATTCCCATAGTGATTGACTTACGATAATCGATATATTCCCATAGTGATTGACTTACGATAATCGATGTATTCCCATAGTGATTGACCTACGATAATCGATATATTCCCATAGTGATTGACTTACGATAATCGATGTATTCCCATAGTGATTGACTTACGATAATCCATATATTCCCATAGTGATTGACTTACGATAATCGATATATTGCCATAGTGATTGAATTACGATAATCGATGTATTCCGATAATGATTGACTTGCGATAATGAATGCATACACGCTTTGACAGACAATATTTGATATTCTTCTTCTTCTTCTTCTTCTTCTTCTTCTTCTTCTTCTTCTTCTTCTTCTTCTTCTTCTCTATGCTGTGTCCTTTCAGAACGTAGACGAACATGGCTCTCTAGAATTTCTTGTCCTTTGTAGACCTTAGTAAGTTTTGATTTTATACGCTATCTCTCCTAATCCCTGTTCTACCAACCATTTACACAAGCTCGTTAGGTAGGTTACTCGGTGCTTTCCTCTGTCCAATTTGCCTTCAATATGTGTAATGTAAGTGTCAAATTTTCTAAACACTCTTTCCCCATTATCTTTCCTAGAAAGAACCAGAAAATATTTGAAATAATGCATTTTTACTAAGTCATCAAAGTAGCGCATTTAGAGTTAAATTTGTTGTAATATTTACTTTTAATTACAGGTTTCTGTAATAAAATATAATAAAAAAAAACACACACACATAAATAGGTACCTGAAATTCTTTTATATGCCGTGTCATTTCAAGACGTGGGTGATCTTCATTCCGTTTCGGGGTCTAAGTAACTTCTGACCCATTACTATCCTTGTTCTGACATCAATTCAGTGATGTGATTTTCTTATTTGGTACAATTCTTCGTTTGGGATTCTGTAGCACCAGTCTATGGGGTTGGATGTAGAATCGGCTTCTTTAAGATTTATAGCTGGCGTGGCCAAACTGTAACAGATGACCCACATACGGCTCTTTGACCTTTAATATGTGGCTCGTGGAAATATGTTGACTCAGCGCCTTTTTTCTTCACAGTTAATATTAAAAGGCAAAAATGAAAAAAATTCAAGCTTTGTAATTATTTACTGGGTATGAATTGAGATCCCATTGGATTAAAACCTAAGTTTAATGTTAATGTCTATGTAAAAAAAACAAAAAACAAATTAATTAATGTTAATTTTGTAGATACGGCTCTCAAACATCTGAACTTTTTCGTATGTCGCTCTGACATTAAGCAAGTTTGGTTGCCCCTGATCTATAGGATGAATTTGAAGTTATTGATCTTAGAAAACAGTAACATACAGGTGAGACTTTACGTGATAGTCTTAATGATGTGGACGCCACGCATGACATCCACCTGAAAGTCATATGTATCCTTGTATTACAGGTTATTTTTTTACAACAAATGATTAAAACATTAATTTTTTATTGTACTTTTTATTTGTAAAAACAAAAATTAAAAAAAATGAAAGACTTAAAATAGCGAATAATTTTTTCAATGAAAAAGTTCGCTTTTGGGAATTTCTGATGCTTGAGTATTTCAATTTATCAAATATGACAAACACAAGATGCCTATTCTTAATGAGTTTTTCCTGGTGAATTAATTTCCTTTTGATGGTTTTAAATGGGCGAAGAGATTTGCTGGTGGCGCAATCATTAGAATTTCGGAATATGAAATCGGAGAGCTGAGTTCGAATTTTCAAACAAGTCCGTTATATTGACTTACGCACAAATACCCTTAATAAATACATGACTCTATTTCGTCTCCCAAGATAAGGGTTAAATAGCAGAACTTGTATCCGGCAAAATCATTGTTATTCTAAAAAAAAATGTTAATGTAATATTCAAAAGCAAAAAAAAAAAAAGAATTAATCTTACAAGCCAAAATATTACTTGTTTAAATAGACGACACGTTTTATTAATCAATGCTTGTTACGACTGCGCACTCAAGAAAACTTAATAAAAATAATATCTTGTTTGGCTGGATTCGAATATGCGTCATCTTTTGTAGGAGAAACCGCCATCTGATCCGGCGTATTTTAGAGCGTTCAGCGACAGAGAATGTCACATAATCTTTTAAGGAATGCACAACCCCTCGTTCAGAATTTCTTGAAAGCCCATATCGACTCAATTTCTTATCTGAAATGTAATCAAAACAATTTCTAAAGAATTGATGGATTTATTTTTAATCCGATATTTTTATTACTTCAAGCGTTACTTTTACTTTTACAGTGCAACCCGGATATAAGAGAGATTTTCTCTGGTCCCAAATTAGAGCCTGTGTTAATGTATATATAATAGACCAAACCCGGATATAAGAGAAACCCTGATATAAGAGACTTATCTTATATCCGGGTTACACTGTATTAGTGGAGAGCCGTTTATTAAGTTTTCTCGGGTGCGCAGGTTGGTAGGCGTAATAAGCACATTCAAAAAACGGGCGTCTATTTAAACACGGGTATCAACTAAAAACAAAAATAACGCTTGAAATAATAAAAATGTTGGATTAAAAATAAATCCATTAATTCTTTAGATACTTAAAATATGTTTCCGCTTTAACATTCCTGCATCCCATTAGAATGTCTGAAGACCAACTTCTCGAGAGCTCCTCTCTGCGGCTGCTCGGTCTCACGCTGTCCGCTGATCTGAGATGGAACAAATACATCGAGTCAATTGCTTCATCCACCGCAAGGAAAGTTGGCTCCCTGTGCCGAGTCAGGAAATCTTTCTCCCCGGAATCGATCCTCCAAATCTATAAATCAACCATTCGCCCTTGCATGGAGTATTGCTGCCATATATGGTCTGGAGCCCCTGCTGTTTGCCTCAGGGTTCTTGATAAGATCCAGAGACGGATATGCAATGTAATTGGCCCTGATCTGTCATCTCGTCTGCAGTCGCTCTCTCACAGACGCGCCGTTGCCTCGCTCTGTCTTTTTTACAAATACTTTCACGGTAATTGTTCCGATGAGCTGCTTTCGCTGGTTCCCAGGCCTCATGAATTTAAGCGTCCTACGAGGCTGGCATCCCGTTCCCATCCGTTCCCACCCCGTTGAAACTGTTAGATGTAGACGTCTCTTCTACTCCAATAGCTTCATGTCTCGCAAATCTCGCCTGTGGAACTCCCTTCCTTTTTTACTGTTTCCCTGACAAATATAATCTCCAACGGTTTAAGTGTAACGTCAATCGACATCTCCAGTTGCCTTGATCTATCCACTTCCCTTCTCCAACATCCTTTCCCCTTTCATTCCTCTCGCTCCAAATCTTCTGTAACCCCCTTGCCTTGATCGATCCACTATCTTTCTCCACATCCTCGCCTTTACCACTCCTATCTGCTCTTCCTCCAAACCTTCTGTAACCCCTTGCGTGCTAGTGGCTTCCAGCCTTGCTTGGGGTGAAAAGCTTAAAAAAAAAAAAACAAGCAAAGGGTTGATAATCCGTAAAAAATCATTCCATCAATGAAGGACCAAAGGGAATGTCTGCAGTATGTGTTCTTATTAAGGTATCGAGTTTTCGACTGTCTTCAGTCGCTAACTATAATAGAGACAGATTAGATGAACTTCAAAGACCATCTAATAGTTAAGAATCATTTTATATTTTGTCTTGAATGTTTGTGTTGTCAAAAGTAAATGCATATATAGAATACAGTTTTATCAGTTTGCATAATTTAAACATTAACAACAGGTGTTTGGGGTGAGGAGAAAGAGACAATGCAAATTTAGTAAATAAATCGCTTACTAAATTGGAAACACTTTGACGAACATAGACTTATTGTCAAAAAATTAAATTAAATTGTGTAAAAATTATCCGGTGAAAATGACGTTGGAACAATTTGCACGTCGAATGCAAAAGAAAAGAAAAGAAAAGAAAAAGCTCATTTATTAATACTAAAGATGGCGGAAAAGAACACCTGCATGGTATCGGTTCTTTGACGCCATCAGATTACACGTATCAGTTTCTCTCTTTTTTCTTGTTTTCTGAAAAGTCCATATCTTAATTAAAAGGGAATTTCCCTAACGAATATTTCAGTTTAATTTGTTTCAAGATAACGTCATTGGGAAGACGAAGTGTTTTCATCTTCCGGTGAGAATCAGGCTGTAATTTGTGATAAATTGGATTAGACTGACAAAAAATGATGGGTCTTGATCATACGCTCATTTTTTTCTTTTTTTTTTTTTCGTTCTGTAGAATCGGTGGTGCGATATCTATGAAGTGAGGATTGATTGATTCGGGTTTTTTTTACGGCATAACAACTTTTTGAAGGTTATTTAAAGCCAGAAATTATTTTTGGGGGTTGGGGTAGATAAAAAATGATTTACTGATACAGTTCTTACTTTGGGGGGGGGGGGTGGAAAGGGGTGGATACATACCTTTCACAAAGTTATTTGCGCGTAAGGGAATAGAGCGAACCAAGAAGGAATTGGAACTCGGCTCTCCGATTCCAAATTCTGAGGCGTTATCGCATCCAAGCTTACATCACGTGACATTCCCAATTAGTCACCCATGTAAGTGACTCGGTTCAACATTGCTTAACTTCGATGATTGTACAGAAACCGGTGTTACAATGTATGGCCGTAAGCCTAAGAAGTAAAGAAAAGCGCAACTCTCCAAGATTCGGAACAAAACTAATTGTTAACAATTATTTTAATCATTTCACCCCGAGCAAGGCAATAAAGCCACTACGACGTAGGGCTTACGCAGTCTGAGAGAATATGAGAAAAAGAAACAGTTATTAAAGAGAGAGAATAATAAAACAATAGGAATTAAGAGAAAACAGGAGATAACGATTGACATTGCATTTACATTGATGAAGATTTAAGATACTGAGATATCCCAAAAAGGCATGGCACGTGGAATTATAACAATCTACCCCCCCCCCCGTGGACAAAATAAAGTGTTCGGTTCGAAATTTAATGTATATCGCCTGAAGAAAGTCGGAGAGTACAACGGCCAGACGTTGTGAATATAGCAATAAACATGAGGACAACACTCCGAACGATGTAAATAGTGATGTTTATTCTCTATTTACATTTGATATTAATAAAGTTCTGGGTGAAAAGCTCCCTATCTGATTATGTTGTATAAATCTATTGGTATGTTGCGCTTGAGCGACCAGTCCGGACATTTTTAATCAAAGTCCGCTTGAGTCCCTCTGAAGCAAATACGAAAGTCTGACGGCCTGATGGCGTCACTGGACAGCAGGCAGTAGAAGCGAGCAAGCTGACATTATGCAAATTGTTTTCCTTTTCGATTTACTTTCGAAAACAGAATGGACAAGGAGACGGAATCAACTCTGTCATGACGACGAGACGCCAGTTAAAGACCGGGTTGGCTAATTTCAAATCTGACATGATATAGAATAGATGGAAAGTCAGAATTCATAGGCAATCACCGGAGAGTTCTAGAAAACCGTGATAGGGTAATTTGAATTCTGACAAAGTGTATTTAATGGAATTATGGCCGGCGTCAGAATAGTGCAAATTATTTATCTGTCATCATCAAAATGTAAAAAAAAAAAATATAGAAAAACAGAAAACATACATTAATTTGGTGAAAGTTCAGAGTTTACCTGTCAAACTCAAATCAATGGCAATGAAAAAGAAAAAAAATAACTCGTAGGAAACAATCGGAAGATCTCTTTATATATATATATATATATATATATATATATATATATATATATATAGATATATATATAGATATATATAGAGAGAGAGAGAGGAAACTCGGTTCTCGAACGTCGAACAAATTGGTTTTCGAATAGAAAGTTCGAGATGAAAATGGCTCGGTTATCGAACAAAATTTCGGTTCTCGAATAACATAGCCGAACCGGGTTAGCTCGAACTGAATAATTTCTGAGTCGACGGCCATGTTGTATAATTGTATACATTCATGTATTGTGGCGTGCTTTTCGTTTCCCATTTTATTGTACTATGACTTTTTTCTCTACAATGATTCCTATTGGAAAAACAGTTTCGATTTAAGAACATTTCTCTAATATAAAATACATATATTTAGAAGTAACTATATAGGAAGACTAATATTACGTGATCTTTATTTTTTGCTTTTGAAATGTTGTTATGCACATCTGAATGTGAACCCATAACTCTATGTATATAACTATGTAATTGAACTGGAACATTGATACGTCTTTTGACATGTATATGTATATGCTTTTATATAGAAAAATAGGCATGCTTTGGTGTAATTCTGTATTGTGAACACATATTTGTAGTGGGCGGGTATGAATATTAATATGTATGTATATATACGTTTAGGTATATAGGTGGACTTTTGGGGTTTTTGTTTGTAAATATATGTAGTTGCATGTATATATGGGTGTATATATGTATGTATATGGGTATGTGAGTACATGTATATGTGTGGATGCGTGTATATATATATATATGTATATATATATATATATATATATATATATATATATATATATATATATATATATATATATAATGTGTGTGTGTGTGTGTAGGTGTATGTATGTACATATGGGTATATGTGTGTCATGCCACAGATATGTGATTACGGGTAATCCGTGTACGTATATATGTATAAATATATGAATTTGTGAGTTCGTATATATAAAATGGGTGAAATATAATAGTGTAGATACGTTTGAATATTGACATATTTTCTGCATATACGGACATGTGGGTGTATGTATATATATATATATATATGTATGTATATGTGTATATATATATGAATGTATATGTGTATATATATATGTATATATGTATGTATGTGTGCATGTATGTATATGTATGCATGTATGTATTTATATGTATATGTGTATATGTGGGAAGGTGTGTGTATGTATATGTGTGTATATGTGTATACATGTGTATGTATATATGTATATATGTATAGGTGTATATGTATGTATGTGAATATGTGTGTGTGTATATGTATATGTATATATATGTGTGCATATGTATGTGTAGATGTATGTATATGCGTATATGTGTGTATGTATGTACGTGTGTATATCTACATGTGTATGTGTGTATGTATGAGTATATACATATATATGTGTGTGTGTGTATATGTGTATGGGTGTGTATATATACGGATATATGTGTATATATATATATATATGTGTGTTTGTGCATGTGTCCGAATGTGTGTATATATGTGTGTGTATATATATGGGTGTGTACAATTTTAAAAAAAAAGGACTTACAGGTCTGTTATTGATATTTTACGCCATTTTCTCACTTAATATTCTCCATTTGGAATTGTCAGTTTAAAATTCTTTACAATACGGAGGAAAATTTTTTTAAATTGGTAATTGAATTTAAATTTAAATGTATTACTCTTTAATAATCCTTATCGATGATAAAATATTTAGATTTTTGATAATTGAATACTAAAGTCATCGAATAATATATTTTTAGAGAAAATTTTTAGGGAATTCTAAGTACATACCTATATATATATATATATATATATATATATATATATATATATATATATATATATGTGTGTGTGTGTGTGTGTGTGTGTGTGTGTGTGTGTGTGTGTGTGTGTGTATAATAATGCGGAAACATTTAAAGATATATATATAGGTATTAATACATGAAATTACCCGTGTATATCGGTACATGTGTACCTGTATGAGTGACTGCACATGTAAAAGAACGTATGTATATGTGAAATTTGCATGGATGTGTTTACAATATATGATAGAGAAAGATCTTTAATATTACCTTCAAATAAAACTCCATATTAACTTAAAAACTAAATTTTAAGTAAGAGAAATTACCAATCTAAAAATAGTTGCAAATTAAATTCATGAATAAAATTCAAACTGATAGAGATATCACCTTAATAATCAATTACAACTAGAAGTAAACTTATATTTGAAAATAAAATTTTAGTGTTTTAATGTAAATTCTATGAATATTTTTCTAATCGACTATTTCATATTAAATCTCCAAAATTTTTGTAATAAAGTTTTTAAAAAAAAATTTAACAAACATATAATTAAATTCCTTATAAACTGTTTAAACATTCAAATTTATATCAAACATTATAATATTTATGAACTCTCAAAGTAAAGCAAAACAACAGCGTATATTTCGGGCCTTTCATTCCAAAGAAAGTTAGTGACACTTTCTCTCATAACTTCTTTCTCTCTTTTTCTCTTTATGCCTTTTTCTCCTCTTCCCCTTCCATATCAATATATAACTTCCGTTAAGTTAACCGATTTAATGTGTCAATATCAGGATTTCCTCAAACAATTTAAATTTGAAAGAATAGAAATGTTATATCTAACTCAATCATGTCTCTCGCCCCCCTCACTTCCTCACTTCGTTAATTTACATATATTTAGTACTGCCCGTCAAAAATCTGTAAATTTCTTTTCATTTTTCGTTTCAACCTTTGGAAGTAAAATCTGATGATCCGCGGTCCTTTAAAAGGGCTGTCGTGAAATAATTTATTATATGGAACCTTAAAGTGGTCTGTTTTTATTTAAATTATTAGCTCTGATTTACATTGAGCTCTCTGGATTTTATCCTCCTTGGGTCTACCCATATGGATTACCTAGTTTTTCGTAAACTAACTATATATATATATATATATATATATATATATATATATATATATATATATATATATATATATATTGATAAAATAGGAAAAAAAAACGTTAGATTGATGATCCGAAGTTCTTTAGTATTTTTGTTTTTATTTTTAAAAAACAGTGCTCAATACATAAGTAGACCCTAGATTAAATTTATTTTTTAAATATGATTCCATCGCTACACAGGAATTACCATGTTCCAAAACTTCCAATTCAATTATAGAATTAAATTAAAGTACTTCTGTTTCATTTTCATGAAGCAGAACTAAGTACTTTAATTTAAATTAATTCTGTAATTTTTTCTCGTTTTTGTACATTGCCATTCACTTTTTATCGGATTTTTGCCTTTTCTCTCTTTTTCCTCTTTCCTTTCAGTTGCAGCCATTTTGTCTTCCAGTTTTCCAAACATGTACGGTTTTTGAGGATTGATGCAAATATTAAAAAAAAAAAATGTCACTTTGATGATTTATTTTATTTGCAGCATTTCGACTCATTTTCGAGTTTCGGAGAGGAACCGTCCAGCGATCGCTCCGTTCACTCGTGGGGGGATACCAATAAGTGACCTTTCCGGACCCTTCTAAAGTTGTTTTCACTCTCGTTCACTCCCAGTAGCCTCTTGCGTCTTCGCTCCACTTAGGATGAATATATATAAATTTCATAGAAAATATGCGTCCTCCGAAAGGAATCGAACCTGTATCCTACACGTAACCTTCATATAGCCTGTCGGACTATACCAGTTTAGCTACGAAGGAGTGTCTGGTTATCTTGATCGATCTTACTGCTTTTAAACTACAAATTTCCCATGATTTCCCTCGAACGTCCATATCTGTTCCAAGAATATCTTAACGTAAACAAATGACGTCACACATTACCAAATGGAGAAACTCCGGTAAACTCCGATAAGTATTTTAATATAATTTATTGTTATACGTTATTTATATATACACAAATATTTAAATAAATACTCTGTTTATAATTAACAGTATTAGCACGTCAGGCTATACGATGGTTCCGTGTAGGATGCAGGTTCGATTCCTGTCGGAGGACGCATATTTTCTATGAAATTTCCCGGACGTTCAGGCCGATAAATGTTATTAACACTGGTTATTATAAACACAAATATTTACTTAAATATTTGTGTTTATATAAATAACGTACAACAATAAATTATATTAAAATAATTGTTAGACTTAATATATATATATATATATATATATATATATATATATATATATGGCTTCCTGCGTTACATATGTACAAATTTATTGTTGCATAGCAATCTTCCATGCAAACAAAACGAACTATCATTGTTGCAATGTCCGCATAACCATTCTAAAGCAAAAACATTAACATCTTTGTTATATAATTTATTATTTAATTTATTGTAATGTACTTGTAGTCTCTCATGATGCCTTATGTAAGCTGAAAGCTTAGACACGATTAACAATAAAAACATGTATCAACATAGTGATTATCTTTCGTGTTTCAGTGATAATGCTAAAAAGCTTATTCGACAATATGAAAGGAATTTACTTAAAATAAATAGACAAAACTTGTCTATATTATTCAATGCATTAATGAAAAAATGCTGCCTAAATACACACACACAGAATATATATATATATATATATATATATATATATATATATATATATATATATATATATATATATATATATATATAGGAAATATGTATGACAAAGTGGATAAACTTTTCGTGTTACTCGTTTCGTCCTTAAGGACTTCATCAGAGAAAATTTATGATTATGTTAATGCGACTACGCATGCACACGAAAGATCGATACTGTTAAGTTTAAAGATGATTTTTTAATATTATTTTTGGGTGTATAAAATCTAGCTAATGGCAGCGGAAAAAAACGGTAATCTGAGAAGGTGCAATTGGTCACTCACTTGGAGGTTATCACTGGGTGAAATTGAGTCCCAATAGGCGTTCAAAGCAAGCGGCCTCATTAAGAGAACAACCGTCCATTTTAATATGGGGAAATTTCACGCCCTACTCCGTGATGATGAAGTGCTACTCGCTTGGTCTTGGAGGTACTGAATGTTACGAACCAGTCGTTCCTCAACTGCAGGGTAAAACACTAAGAAAGGTACATTTTTCTCATGCAGATTCTAGATTGCCCTGAGCGGTTGACGTAGAAATTACACTTGTAAATAAACATCGGCGTGTCTACTCAGACACGTGTATTCGCTAAATATAACGCTTGGAGTAATGAGAAATATATGTAAATATATGACCGAGAGGTTGCCATAAATTTCTCGGTCTAGTCCACTTAACAAAATTTAACCAAATGACCAAAGATCAAATTTCTTGAACGAGGTTACAGTCATATCACGTTGAAACACCGGTAAACATCCGATAATCTGACCAACCTGAGACTGTACAGTACTTAGATGGGTGCATACTTGGTCAGGGCTTTGAGCTTCATGACAGGCCTAGTAATAGATAGATAAATATATAGATACTGAATAAACGAAGATAGATAGATAGATAGATAGATAGATAGATAGATAGATAGATACTGAATAACCACAGATAGATAAATAGACACTGAATAAATGAAGAAAGTGAATAAGCGTAGATAGTGAATAAAATAAGATAATGAATAAACGAAGATAGATATATAGATAGTGAATAAACGACGATAGATAGATGGTGAATAAACGAAGATAGATAGACAGACACTGAATAAACATAGATAGCTAGCTAGCTAGATAGATAGATACTAAATAAACGAAGATAGATAGATAGATAGTGAATAAACGAAGATAGATAGACAGACACTGAATAAACATAGATAGATAAATAGAGAGATACTGAATAACCGAAGATAGACTGATTCTCAGCGTTTTTCAATGATATTCAATGCAGAATCCATTTGTTATCTTGTCAATTGGATTTGATTATTTAACTGATTATCCGGCCCACTCTCTGCTTCATCATCAAACAAACCGAATGAAAAGAAAATGATAGTTCTGTAGAGGGCCGTGTGGATTTGTGTGTTGTTGAATTAAGAACACGTGCTGTTTATTCCTGCTAGAAGATCCAACTACAAGAAAATGGCGGACTCAAGTTGAGTCTGACCGAAGATTTAAAGAAGACAAACAAGACAGATATATATACGTCAATAAATATATGTATTAAACAACGAAATTTACAAGTGACAAAGACATTATCATTTGTGTTTGTGTGTGAAGGTAAAGAGTTTGTATGTTGGTGAATGTTCGTACGTACGTGTATGTGAGTTTGATGGCGTTTTCCCATAAGTGGACGAAAACGCTACGAGAGATAACATTTTTAAATGCGTACGCTGAAATGCAAAGTAGAAAAGAGAACGAGGCAAGAAGTCGCCCAGTATTTATAGCGTTGGGAGAGCGACCCCTAGTGAACAATTAGAGAATTAAGGAGGAGCTAACTCCGACGGTTCTATGATTGAAAACAGAATTCATTTCTGTGCCTGTTGCATAAAGCTTCTCACACCGTTAAACAAATTTCTCTTACATTTTCTACTCATTTTAGTTGTTGCTGCTATTGGTCTTCTTTAAATGATGATGTGTCTGTTTACTTGGTACATTTCTTTGTGGTTCTGTAACGACGGTTCCAATGTTCAAAGTTGTTGATAGATATAATACCGCTACTTATGCTAACAGATGACCTCGATATGTGGAGGCGTTTCTGGACTGACTGGCTGCAGGACCGACTTGGAGTTGGGTGAGATAGCTAGCTACCTAGATAGAGAGATTCTTAGTCGAGCAAACTCTCTTAAGTACGTAAACACAAATATATACATATATATGTGGACGTGCCTGTTGTTGAATAGTAAACAGAAATTATGATAAATAGATTTTAAAATATTGAGGAATTGATTTCCGTATGATTGAAAATATGAAGAAACAATCATGGCCGCTTATTTAGCATTTAAATTTTGCTATTGTCTACACTCGATGCCAAGAATCAGAGATCGTTTTTGTTAGACTCCTGTGATAAGTTTGTGTTTCACTTTTAAATAGGATGCGTGGGTTATTTTTTTTAAATTTTAATTAGAAATGCGTAATCTGAACTGTGTTTTAAATTGACAGGATTCAGCTGATACCGTATTCACGCGTCATTGCAAATATTTAAATTAAAAGAAAGAGCAACATTTTCATGTGATATTGAATACCTTCAAAATAATAACTCATGCATCGTATTAAAGATGAAAGTACGTCATCGCAAGATTCTAACAAAATATACGTTGATTTTTGACAAGTAGAAATTGACGCGTGTTGAATTTGTCACAGTGTTTAGTATTGTTGAAATTATCGCTAATTTTTTTTTCGAGATTTTCACACTCTACGTTTTGTTCAACACCGCAAACCAATCAGTGAAATATAAAAATTTATAAAAAAAAAAAAAAAAAAAAAGATATGATTACCCAGGCAAGTAGACGTCTATTTCACGGCTTACAAGAGAAACAGGGATATCTGCTAAAAAAATGTATATATCTTTCAGAAGAAGTCTCATTTTGTTCCATAAAAAATAATAGCTGGCTTCATCTAACCAAAAAGCGTTTTCTCAGAGAAAAAGGAATCAACAAACATCCATATGAATGCGAATATGTATCTGAATCTATATTCCAAGAAAAAAAATCTATTTTAAAATCTATTAAAAACAATAAACGATATAACATAAATTTTAACGCGCCATTTTGCGCATGCGAATTATTGCCAGGATTCTAGACTTTTACCTAGTCAACATCATAGACAATATCAGAAATATAATACAACTGGAATATTTTTTGTCGAAATCCTCAGAATATTTACGATTGTTGAAGTTATCGCTAACATTTTTTGTCGAGATTTACAAACTCTACGTTTCGTTCAATTTCGAAAACCAATCGATGAAATATAAAAGATACGCAAAAACAATATTGCATTTTTATTAAATAAGTATTCCTTATTTTAATCATTAAATTGTTTTTAAAATACTGAGAGTATTTTGTATATTAAATAATAAAATTTTTAATTTTCCCCCTAAAATTAATGAAAATTTATTGTGCTAAGCTACGCGGCCGAGTAAAACCAACTGTACTTTGTAGCTCCTTAACAGTTTGCATTTCTCCCCTAAAATTTGGTTTTGATCGGTCAATGTATGGCTATTTTAGAGGGGGTGACTGACAGATTAACGGAAGTTACATAATTATATATATATATATATATATATATATATATATATATATATATATATATATATATATATAAATATAATTTATATATAAATTATATATAAATTATATATATATATATATATATATATATATATATATATATAGATAGATAGATAGATAGATAGATAGACAGATACTGAATAAACGAATATATATATATATATATATATATATATATATATATATATATATATATATATATATATATATATATATATATATATATTAACAGATTTAAAAATATGGTTTCATCGCTACACAGGAATTACCATGTTTCAAAACCAGAAACTAAAAACATCAAATTCAATTATATAATTAAATTAAAACCATTAGTTCTGTTTCATCTTCAAGCGGATTATGGAATACGTTATTTTGAAATTTATTGAGTTTTAAAAGCACATACATTCATAATTTTAGTTTCTAAGGATACAGAGAAATCCAATTATTTAGACAGGGGCAGTAGCGTGTTCTTTTTTATTAACTATTATTGTATCAATTATGAGTTACGTTCGGAAAGAGGTTAAGTCTAGGTAGGGCAAGGCTACCTTTTTTCAACGAATTATGACATCCGTTCAACGCATGTCTGTTTTTTTTTTTATCTACGACAAAAAGTTTTTCGGCATATTATTCGTTAAATTCATACTTGTATACATACAGATTCTTTCCAAAAGGGGTGTTTGGATTAGAATACGTTGTATTGAACTACAATTTTAAAATATTATTTTTACTTTTAATTACTAAAAGATTATATTTCTTTTTAAAACAAATAAATGTAATAGAATTACTTAAATTATTTAAAAAATATTATTACGTATCAAATATAAGTATGTATATTACCAGCTACGCTAATTTTTAAAAATATTATTTAAGGAAAATGTTTGACAATGTCGGCAAAGAATAGCTATTTCATGTTTATGATTCAGTAATTTTTTTATTTTTTATAATCATAGTAATATATAGTTTCTCATGTATGCACAAAGGACATGGGTCATTTAATGACCTACATATTCTAGCTTTTCTTATTAATTTCCATTTTACTGTAGGTGTTTTATTGGTTTCTTTTAAGTGCGAGATATATTTCGATAGGGACGTCTGATTTCAGTATTTATTTATCTTAAATGAACTTTGATGTTGATTGAATCTTTTATATATATGAGGGGTACGCTTTCTGACCATGAGACCCGGGTTCGATTCTCACCATGGTCGATTTGTTAGGAAGGAGACTTTCTGATGTTATCGGTCTGGAGGGTGTGATCCAAGCGTGCGGCACCTTTGGAAAGTGTCTGAAAACCATACCACGGGTTGACCCAAGCCTTGTGTGTGAAATTGGGTAGACGGAACCCTTGGGGGGGGCGTCGATAGCTGTGCTAGCACGAAGTCACAAGTCATTGAGACCGAGGGTTTGAGTGTGCTGGTCTTGTTCAGAGTGTTGATCACGCTATCGCACAGAAACTATAACTAAGGTCTGCTCAGTATAGTTGTAGTATAATCCACAAGTGGAGTCTGTGGGTATTGGATAAACACAAATGTGCCTGAGCGAGCGTCTAGGGATTGGCTAGCCGCCCTAATAGACAGCTATCCTCGAATAAGAGTGGCCAGCTATTATACATATATATATATATATATATATATATATATATATATATATATATATATATATATATTAAAGAAAAACAAACCACTTTAAGGCTCCATGTAATAATTTATTTCATCATAGACCTTTTAAAGGACGCTGGATCATCAGACATCACTTCCTTTTGGAAGTGTAGTCTGATGATCTAGCGTCCTTTAAAAGGGCTATGGTGAAATAAATTATTACATGAAGCCTTAAAGTGGTCTGTTTTTCTTTAAATTATTAGCTCTGAATTTACATTGAGCTCTCAGGATTTTATCCTCCTTGGGACTACCATACGGATTACCAAGTTTTTCGTAACATAACTATATATATATATATATATATATATATATATATATATATATATATATATATATATATATATATATATATAGATAGATAGATAGAGAGAGAGAGATACTTCATAAACGAAGTTAGGTAGATAGATGCTGAATAGACGAAGAGAGATAGATAGATGGACCGATACTGAATTGACGAAGACACATAAATAGACAGATACTGAATAAAGATAGATACATAATAAATGAAGATAGATGGATTGATAGATAGATACTGAATAGACGATGATAGATGAATAAACGATAGATATATAGATAGATAAGTAGATAGATACTGAATAAAAGTCGAAAGAAAAATAGATAGTTACTGAATAAACGAAGATATATATAGATAGACACTGAATAAATGAACATATATATATATATATGTAGATAAATACTGAATAAAGATAGATAGATAGATAGATAGATAGATAGATAGATAGATAGATAGATAGATAGATACTGAATAAACGAAGATAGGTAGGTAGATAGTGAATAAACGAATATAGATAGATAGATAGATAGATAGATAGATAGATAGATAGAGAGTCAGTCAGACAGATGCATAGATTCTCAACGTTTCTGAATGGTATTTAATGCTGAATTCATTTGTTATCTTGTCATTTGGATTTAATTACTTAACTGATTTGACTGTAGCTCCCGCCTTTATAACAAAAAAAAAAAATGAAAAAATGATTGCCCAATAATTGAAAACAATTTCTGTGCCTGTTGCATAATGCTGGTCACAGTGTAACAAAATTTTCTCTTTTAGTCATATTTGCTACCCATTTTAGGTTTTGCTGCTGTCCTAAGTGATGTAGTTTCTCTTTAGTTGGTACATTTCTTTGTCTGTGATTCTGTAGCGCCAGTTCACAATGTTCAATAAAAGATGATCTTTGCCAAGACCGTTAGGTTTCACAAGCTCAAAATCCTTTTTAACCAAAATATGAGAGTCAGATTTGATAGTGGTACCATCGGTCATAAACTTAGAACATAAGACACCCGTCTGGTGACAGTGGAAATCGCTTTTCCTACGTAGTACGTTACTCTAATCCTCTTTTCTAGACGAGTCTGGGTGGCCCCCATCCGTATTTCATCCCCTTCAGCTTATACTGCATTGTATAGCGTCAGAATCCTTTAGCAACCAAACATACTCTCCAACTTGATGGAATCTATCAGCATCCTGGGAACAAACCTTGCGCAAGCCTTTGAACAATAAAATTGCAGATATTATCTTTATTCCCATCAAGCTGTTGATCTGCTAGTCTTGGGCCTGTCACTACGGTTCGTTTCGCCTTTCTCACTAGGATCGCCATTAACTGTATACTGGGTTACTTCGCTTACATCAAGTGCGGCCTTTCCATAAACATAGATCGATAGTGAATAAAAGATAGATAGATAGAAAGATAATTAGTAAATAAACGATGGATGGATAGATAGATAAATAGATAGATAGATAGATACTGAATAGATAGATAAATAGATACTGAATAGATAGATACTGAATAGATAGATAGATCGATAGATAGATAGATACTGAATAGATAGATAGATAGATAGATAGATAGATAGATACCGAAGACACGAATCTAGCTAGATAGAGAGATAGATGGGTACTGAATAAACGATGATAGATAGATAAATAGATAGATAGATAGATAGATAGATAGATAGATAGATACTGAATAGATAGATAGATAGATAGATAGATAGATAGATAGATAGATAGATAGATATTGAATAAAAGATAGACAGATAGATGGATACTGAATAAACGAAATAGATATATAGATACTGAATAAACCAAAATGGATAGATAGATAGATAGATAGATAGATAGATAGATAGATAGATACCTAAGACACGAAGCTATATAGATAGAGAGATAGATGGGTACTGAATAAACAATGATAGATAGATAGATAGATAGATAGATAGATAGATAGATAGATAGATACCGAAGATACAAAGCTAGCTAGATAGAGAGAGAGAGAGAGGGGGGAGAGAGAGATGGGTTCTGAATAAACGATGATAGATAGATAGATAGATAGAGAGAGAGAGAGAGAGAGAGAGAGAGAGAGAGAGAGAGAGAGAGATAATGAATAGACGTAGATAGATAAATAGTGAATAAACTTACTTCGCTTAGATCAAGTGCAGGCTTTCCCTACACATTCAACGACTAACTGGATATATTATTCTCTATCTCCAGCGGGGTAGCCATTTTAAAAGAGGTTTAGGGCTAAGAAAAGAGAAGATAACGCCATAATTTTCCACTGATCTCATAGAAAATTTACAGCTTACAGCTTATGAAATGAATACTAATAATTCTAAAATTAATCAAAATGAAAATGAAATTAATGAAAATTAATAAATTTGAATAAATTTTAAAATTAAATCAGAAAATTAAAACTTTTCGTCGACCCTCGTTAAATCTAATACAGTACTCTTTTTTTTCCAAACAGAACTTATATTCTTCTCCCTTTTTTTGTACTTCTCCCATAACGTTTCTATCTCTCCCTCAATCTCGGTTTTCTCCCTCTCTTCCCCCGGTTCTCTCTTTTTCTTCCTTTCACTTCTCTCCTTCCCTATATTTTCTCTCACCGTTCCTTTCTATTTCCCTTTCTTTGTCTTTCTCTCTCTCTGTCATTCACATCTTTTTCTCTTCTCTTTTCTCTCACCACCTCCGCATTCTCTGTATACCCCTTGATTATTCTTTCCGTCTTTTCTTAACGTCTCTATTTTCTCTGCCCACGTCTCTCTCTTTCCCTTCTCACTTAGTCTCTCTATTAGTCTCGCTGTCTCTCTATCTATCTCTTTCTCTCTATCTCACTTATTTCCCTTTATTCATCTCTTGGATTAGAGAGGATGAACTTCCTTCAAATGAACAGCAGAAAAATATAAGGGCAGTGATCAAGTCATTCTTCTGGGAATGCTACCAATAAACATTATGGGAAGGTAAGTGTGCGCGCGCGTGATGAGTTGGCGTCGATAGGTAAGGAAGATGAGGTGGCAGAAATACGGCAGGATTGAAAGAAAAGGAAAGTAACGTGTAGATGTGCAAAAAGGGCAATATACATGAATATCAATCCAAATGGAAACATCAAGATAGATAGAAGCAGATAGATGTATATATATAGATAGGTAGATAGATAGATATGAACAGAATGAGATAGATAGATAGATAGATAGATAGATGAAAAATATGAACAGATTGAGATATATAGATAGATAGGAACAGACTGAGATAGAAATTCTTGAAACCTGCAAATTACGCTGTGGATAAGCTGCGAAACTTACTGTCCGACACACACACACGCACACACACACGCACGCACACACACACACACACTTGTGCGCGCACGCGCACACATTCACGTATGTATGTATGTATGTATGTATGTATCTATCTCAGTCTGTTCATATCTATCTGAGTTTTAAAGGAATATATTGACAGAAATGAAGATTCATATATATATATATATATATATATATATATATATATATATATAGAGAGAGAGAGAGAGAGAGAGAGAGAGAGAGAGAGATAGATATGATGAAGATTATGTAGGTATTTAATTTAGCATGCTATAGTTATGGAAAGAGTGCTGAAATCTGCTGGGATATAGCGGTTGTAGATATAATACTTATTTCTATGCTCACAATGTTATATATATATATATATATATATATATATATATATATATATATATATATATATATATATATATATATAAATTTAGTTCCTTCATTGTCAGTCTATTCACACACACACACATACACACACACACACACACACACACATATATATATATATGCCATTAGTCATTTAGCTAAATTGATGTTATATTTAGTTTCCTCCGCACCTCGACTCGAATTTCTCAATAGATCTCTCTCTCTCTCTCTCTCTCTCTCTCTCTCTGTATATATATATATCTATATCTATCTATATATATATATATTTAATTCCTTCCTTTTCAGTTTATTCATATACAGACACGCACATACACACACATATATGTATATATATATATATATATTCACTTATTTTATCAATGAAATTATATATATGTACATACAAATTTAATTCCTTCATTTTCAGTCGATTCACACACACACACACACACACACAGAGACAGACATATACATATATATATATATATATATATATATATATATATATATATATATATACATATATGAATAAACCGAAAGTAATGAAGGAAGCTATTGATATAAAAAAATAACAAGCGGATGATACTATTTTTAGAAAAGTTTTTCAACAACAGTATTAGCTGTTATTGCCCGAAGAGGACTGACATCATCCTGGAATATGTTGTCGTCAGACGGAGCAAACTTCCGTTTCAACTACTGACATGTTTCCAAACAAATCTCCTTTCGTGAAAATAATTGAAGTTACTTGGCTCCGTACCAACGTTCCTTCTCCGAAAGAATTCTTTCAGGCCCCCAGCATGATCCGCTGTGAAATTCTCGACAGTATTGCATATGTCAAAGAATTATTATAGTAAGGAAGGCTAGTGATAGAGAAGCATTTCTATGGTCGCTGTCCACCTCACAACAGCGAGAAAGTATAAATGATCTGAAATCTTGAATTGATTATTCGATTTCTTTGTGTTGCTTGCAATTGTTTGCAAGCAAAATAACACATATTCATAAATTGTTCGTTGCGATGTTGACTTCCGTTTTCAATTGCCATAGTCTACCATTAGATCTTGTTTTGAATTCTGCTACCATATCTGGTATAGTGCTCCTGTTTTATATTTATAGATTTCGATAAAATCCAAAGAAGAATCTGCAATGTTATTAACCTGACCTGGCATCTCGCCTTCGGTCGCTTTCCCACTGCCGTTATGTAGCTTTCTTGAAACTTTTTTATAAATGTTTTAATGGTAAATGATCGGATGAACTCTTCTTTAGGTAGGGGATGTCTACTCATTGGCCCCCTTTTATTTTTGCCCCCACTTTCTTTAGTTTAGTTTTCCCACTCTCCTCCTCATTTTGGTGACCAGAAATGCCAGTTCCCTAGTTCCCTTTCGTCTTTTTCAGTTTGCTTTCCGTGTCTGCTGTTTTGTTTGAATTCAGTGAATGCTTGGTTGTATGACTGCTTGAATTATTTAAGTCCCGCATTAATTTTGTCCAGTTAACCGATCTTTCTGCCACAATTAATGGTTGTGTTGTATTTTTTTTTTTGTTGTTTTTTTTTACTA
This sequence comes from Acanthosepion esculentum, assembly GCA_964036315.1. NCBI lineage: Eukaryota > Metazoa > Mollusca > Cephalopoda > Sepiida > Sepiidae > Acanthosepion > Acanthosepion esculentum. Next base: position 44,292,838 of record OZ038513.1, on the reverse strand, counting down.
ACACTATTATGTTTAGGTTCTTGTATGTATTCATTGGAGTTTTCTTTACTTTAATGCTGTTATTTTACATTCCGCAGCCCCAGAGGCAAATTGTACACATGGAAACTATTTAGAACTTCATAGAGACTGTGTGGTATTATGGTGTTTGCAGTACGAATGGTAAGTAAGAATGTGTTGTTTTGGTGTAAGGAATACGATAGTATGTTTGCGTCATTAATTGTGGCTAGATAAATTTAAGATAAAACAGACAAAAGATCAACATTCCCCTATCCTCAATTTTGGCCTTCTGCCACTTTTTTTATTTTTGTATTATCAAAATAAATATTACTTTCCTTTATGGTACCTAAACTTTATGAATTTAAGCGCAGTACTAGATCGGCACTTAGGTCTCAACATTAACGGTTGAAATGGCTAGATATAACCGCCAGTTCTATACTAACACTTTCTTTTCTCGCACTTCTTACTTGTGGATCTCTCTAACGACTTCTTATTTTCTGTTCTTTTATTGTCCTTTCTCTTTAATAATGTTTCCTTTTTCCCATATTCTTTCATACTCAGTAACTTTGTTGCCTTGCTTGGGTGGAATGATTAAAAAAAATCCCTCTTCTGATGAATTTTCCTCTTTGGTTCTTCGAATTTATAAACTTAAGTGTAGATTGGTAGCTAGATCTGATCATTTTCTTGCTGAAATTACATAGTGTAACCGCATGTTCTATTCTAATAGTTTCTTCTCTCGCACCACTCGCTTGTGGAAATCTCTTCCTGCTTCTTGCTTTTCTGTCAACACAATATTCAAAAAATTAAATGCAGTATCAATCGTCATCTTTCTATTGCATTTTCTCCTCACTAACGTTTTCTCGGTCTCCTTCACTTTCAGGAAACCCATTGTGTCTTAGTAGCTTTATCGCCTTGCTTAAGATGCAATGTTGACCCTTTCCAGACATAACGCATCAGGACTACACAGATTCCTCTTCATTATTTGTTAATTGCTTTTGTTTTCCCGTTGCGTTCTGCGTGGTTTTTAATTCTGAGTATGTTTGGCTTGGGTTATTTTGTTTTACGGCATATCAACACCTCAATGGTTTATTTAATGCCGACAATATTTGTTATTGCTGGTAATATTTTGTTTTATCAAAAATCTGTTTCTGGTAATATCTTTCCTTCAAAATTTTATTGCTGGTAATAATTTGTTTCAAAAAAGTATTGCTTGTAATAGTTAACTATTTGCCCATAGCTGGGACCCTAACAAGTGCTACCACCCCGGGTCAGGGTGGACCTGGGAACACCAGCAATTAAGAGGTGGTTCCACGCTCCTCAAAACCTCCTGATCAGAGGCCTTGCTGCTGGACGTAGTTTAACGTCTTACCCAGGACGTGGATGTAGTTTAACGTCTTACCTAGGACGGTAATTCTGAGTAATCGTCCTCCTAGACTGGCTGACACACAAGTCTACAGAGATAAGCCTATCCTTCTATTTAACCCATACCTGTGAGGAGGAGAAAGTATGAAAGTGAACGCAGTGGACAAGACCAGAATTTGAACTCGACTCGCCGATTTACCTTTCCACAGCGAGTGTCTTTTGGGACCATGATAATTTAAATGTTCTCCAGATGCTTACCTTCAGGTTGGTTGCCAAAATTTTGGCGTTGGTTCCTTAAAGGTTTATTTACACTACTTATGTTCAGACTATTGTTCTCATTTTTGTTGTTTTTATCACAATCTTTTGGCCGTTGTGCTCTCCGGCCTTTCTCAGGGAATTCAAAACTGAACTCTTTATTTAATCTATGGAGTTAGACTATTCTCATACCATTTCTCATGTCTACATATATCGTTTAGTTCTTATTTTATTTAGTACTGCTTAGTTATCGCTCACCAGTTTCGATTGAGTACAACTAAACATTCACCGAGCCAGAGATTGAACTCACAACGACTATATCACCAAATTCCAAAATCAACCCTTTTACATACTAGGCGATTGTCTCATAATGGGTAAAATCATTGATCTGTGAATTCTCCGTAGGTTACTCAGATCGATATACACCTGGGTAAGGCTGGAGGGCATAATAGTAACAGCGTTATGATAAAAACAACAAAGATGAGGAAAATAGTTCAAATATAAATACTGTAAATAATGATAATTCCTTAAAATGTTTTTGTTATTTACGTGTGGTTTTCAAAATTTACTTAAAGTTATGTATTTTAGAACGTGTCTACGAACTAGGGTCATCTAAATCAAGCAATTGTAGAATTTGAACTATATTAGAAGTATTAAAATAAACGATGCAAAATATAGCGCAGAAATCCGAAGCGAAATAGAGAAAGATGCCTTACAAAAGCTAAACAACGTATCAGAAAAATTTCATTAGAAAAAAGAAAAGTGCTGAACTGCTATGTAATATTCATTCTCTTATATTACATTGAATTTTGGACAATTTTCTCACAGATTTTTTTAAGCATATCACATCAAGTAAGGCTGGGGTACCACTAGCAGGCAAGGGGTTACAGAGAGTGAGCAAGAGTAAATAGGGGTGTTTTGGGGGGAAAGGATAAAGAGAAGGGTGGGGATCCAGATCAAGGCATCAGAAAATGTCGATTGATATTACATTTGAATATTTGAAAATTATAGCTATCAGGGAATGTTGAGTCTTGACTCAATGTTGAATCTCGCCTATTGCATGGAATAATAATGCAACACAAAATGTACTTAGAACAAGAATGTATTATAACAAGAAAGTGTACATATAGTATTTCTGTATATTTCTGGGAAGACGTTCCTGGAGAATGTGTTGACTAGTCGCAGTCGATCAGAGTCTCTAGTTGGATCTCATGATTCCACTCTCTTCTCTCTTCCGGTATTAACCATTATTTATATAGTTGGTAGTCACCTATGCAGATTAGGTAGATCCTACACAACAGGGAAGCAAGTTAGAGGAAGGGAGTTCCACTGACGGGAAGTGCGATATAAGTAGCTGTCAGAGTAGAAGAGACGGCTACATTTAACCGTTTCGACAGTGAAAGGATGGGACCGAGATGCCAACCTAGTAGCCCGCTTCAATTCATGTAGTTGACGGGAAACTAGAGCCGGAAGAGATAGGGTTTCAAAAGAACGTTGCTGGGAATACCATGGACAAGACATGTATGCAATGAAGACGATTTTAGAAAAGTGAGAACGAAAAGGACAACTTTGCTTAAAAAGCAGAAAAGGAAACTTTCTGGGACATCTAATGAGGAAATAGGGGTTGGATAATTTGCCACATATCGGCTATATTGCAGCCAAGAGGGGCAGTGAGTCACCTCTGTAATGATTGGTTGTAAATGGATGACAGAATAAGAAGTGGTTAGGGGAGAATTCTTGCTTCGAATAAGGAAATATAGGAAGTTGTGAAGAGCCATGTATGTCCGACTCCTGAGATTCTTTGGTTAAAAAAACCCATCTTTCTTGCTTCTCCGGTTATACACATTGTAATATACCGCATCTATGAATACTAATGGGTATGTCCCAATCCTCATCAATACGTTGGACACTATTGTAAGGGGGTGTAATATACTGTTTAAGTAGTCCACCACTCGCAGTGGTTTACCTACTTCACGCCGCTGGCGAGTTTTGTATTTTCTTGATGTTATAAAGATTACCATTTAATTTCCAACCTCTGTTTCGGTTATTCCGCATTCAGTAACCCTTTCTAGGTAAAATATTATCTATCTATCTATTACATACCGTACCTATGAACACTAGAGGGTATGTCCCAATCCTCATAAATACGTTGGGCAATATTGTAAGTGTGTGTGTGGGGTAATATTCTGTCTAAGCAGTCCACCACTAGCTGAGGTTTACCTGCTTCACGCCGCTGGCGAGTATTGTATTTTGTTGATGTTACATACATTACCATTTCATTTCCAACCTCGGTTTTGCTTATTCCTCATTCGGTAACCTTTTCTAGGTTACAACACAATCTATCAATCGATTATATACCGTACCTATGAACACTAGTAGGTATATCCCAATCCTCAGAAATACATTGGACACTTTTGTAAGTGGGGGTAATATGCTGTCTAAGTAGTCCACCACTAGCAGTGGTTTACCTACTTCACGCTGCTGGCGAGTATTTTATTTTGTTAATGTTATAAAGATTGCAATTTCATTTCCCACCTCCATTTTAGTTATTCCTCAGTAACCCTTCCTAGGTTACAACACACATTGAAAATTCACCGAAATATCCGAAATAGACTTGTTTATAACTTGCCAAAAATGTGCACAGCGTTGTCAGCGAAATCATAACGAGGCAACACGAAAAAAAATCATTTTTGTGTGTGTGTCGGGGAGAAGCAAACCAAAGGGACGATCGAGGAGGAATATATATATATATATATATATATATATATATATATATATATATATATATATATATATATATATATATATATATATGTTGTGGTGGGATCCACCTAATCTGCATAGGTGACTACCAACTATATAAATAATGGTTGATACCGGAAGACGAGAGGAAGAGAATCACGAGATCCAACTAGAGACTCTGATCGACTGCGACTAGTCAACACATTCTCCAGGAACGTCTTCCCAGAAATATACAGAAATACTATATGTACTTATTGTGTACACTTTCTTGTTATAATACATTCTTGTTCTAAGTACATTTTGTGTTGCATTATTATTCCATGCAATAGGCGAGATTCAACATTGAGTCAAGACTCAACAATGGCGACGAAGTAGAACGAACCATACGTCAAGTTTCAACAATGGCCACAAAGTAGAACAAACCATACGCCAAGTTTCAACAATGGCAAAGAAGTAGAACGAACCATAAGGAAAGAAGAAAGAATTAATAGTGAGAGTTTTCAACAATTGGGACAAGTCATTGAAGAACCCAGGCTGAAAACAAAACTATTAATTAAAAGTCCAACGTTAACATAACGACGAAGGATAATAAACTTCTGGATATGTAAAACTCGTTAAAAGACGTCTAAGCATAAAGGAACGTTCACTCAGAAAAATTGGAAAGGTGTCGTAAACGAATAACGGTAATTTTAAATCAAAAAATTATCTACACGGAGACACCCTCTAAAAAGAAAAATTGGCCGACTACAAAAACATGCATGGATTAAAAGGAGCACAAATAAACCGTGTCGACTTTGAAAGGTAACAAACTTTAAAAAATTATTTTTTAAAATTAATTGTTCAACAATATAGTGACGAATTACCTCTGATAAGAAAATCAGACGTTGTCATTGAAATACGCGAACAGAAGTCGAAAAAAAAATACCAAAGTTGATTAGCACGGGCGTGAATGTAAAAGCAAGACATAAAATAGAAAAGTCGTACGTTGTTTCGATTTTTTTGGTCAGCTTATAGATATTCGTGGATACACAAATTAAAAGTATATTCCTTGTTGCATGAACACTATCAGCTAAAAATGGAGGAACTATCCAAAGTCATATCTGAATTATTAAAATCCCAGCAGTTGAGTCAACAACGTCAGCAAGAACAACAGATAGCACAGCAAGAACAACTGATAGCACTGCAAAAATATCAAGTTAAACAAGATGAAAGACAACAGAAATATCAAGAAAAACAAGATGAAAGACTTTTGGAAATTCAAAAGTTAACACTGGAGAAATTAAACAACTTTCAGGCAAATGAGGGAAATTCTTCATATTCTAATAACACCATATTTAATTCGCTGGAAACTTTCAACTATGTGCCAGACGAAGAAAAAACGTTTGAAGCGTACTTTAAACGATATGAAGATATTTTCTACACAGACTGTGAAAACTGGTCGAATTCAAGAAAAGTCAGTCTATTACTAAGAAAGCTAGGTACAGCAGAACATAGCAAATTTGTAGATTTTATTCTACCGAGAAAAACAACTGAATTGGAATTCTCGGAAACAGTGAAATTGCTAAAAGAGCTGTTTGGAGAAAATATGTCGCTTTGGCATAAGCGATGGTTATGCATGAATGTCTCTAAATCCGACGATCAGGATTACTTAACATATGCATCTATAGTGAATAGACATTGTGACAATTTCAGATTGGCAGAGATTACGGTTGAAGAATTCAAGTGCTTAATTTTTGCTCAAGGACTGGTATCCAGTAAGAGTGCCGAAATAAGACGTAGAGTTTGGTCTAAACTCGAATCTGAACAAGGCCTTACCCTGCAAAAGTTAGCAGAGGAGTATCAACGGGCCGTAAGTTTAAAGAAAGAGTCGCAAAAAATCGAAAAAGCTGGTATTGCTTATATTAAAAAAATAAAAAAGCAGTCAAAGTACCCATTACAGAAAAATTGGAGAAAAAATTCAGCGTACTTTAATAATAGACAAGAAAATAAAAAGAACGAAAATAAAAAAGACCCACCATATAATTGCAGACGTTGTAACGAAAGACATTGGGAGGTAAATTGCCCATATAGAAATAAGAAATGTTTCGTGTGCCAAAAGAATGGTCACAAAGGATCTTGTTGTAAAACGAAAAAATGCAAGAACCGAATTAGACAAACAAATTCGAATATCAAATCAGATAGAGATTGGAGGAAATATGTGACGACTGAAATATTCAAAAAGAATATCAAATTTCAACTCGATTCAGGGTCAGATTTAACAATAATGAACGATAAAACATGGAAAATTTTAAAAAGGCCTACAATAATGAAGTCAACGAAACTCGCTCGAACGGT
>OZ038513.1:44276148-44281148 GCA_964036315.1 Acanthosepion esculentum | reverse complement strand
CGGACAGATCAACTTTACTATCAAGGGAGGATAAATGGTAGTGTGGTCAGCGTAGATGCCAAGTTGAGAGCTGATGTCATCGGGAATACTTTTAATGTAATTGTTCGGAATGAAAGTTAAAAACACGTAAGACTAGGGATGGTGCCCTTAGTGACACCGGTGTTAGCACGAAAGGATCTAAAGGAGTGGCCAATCAGGATAACTTTCATTTCACGATTTGAGAGTAAAGATTGGATCAGCTCAAAAATGTGTCTGGAAAAGACTTGAATGCCAGACCCTATCAAAGGCTTTCGAGATGTTCAATGCTATCATTACTACATCAGCAGTTGACCTAGAGAAAAGAAATCCGTATTGCTTGTCTGAAAGAAGGTACTACGATGAGAGATGAATCAATTCAGCATTGATTAGGGCTTCTAGTAGTTTCCGAAAAAAAAGGTAGAAGGCGGGTAGGCCGATAATTAAATGGGTCGGACGGTTCACCAGATTGCTTAAAAACTGGAACGACAGACGATGACTTCCATCAGGCAAGAAAACAGCAATTAGCGAGGCATCTATTATACAGCTCATAAAGTACAGTAGCCAATTCAGGAACATCTTGACCATTACAGGGATACCATCAGGTCCACATGCTTTGTGGGGATCAAGGTTAGAGATGATAGCAGAAACTATGGGAGGGATTATATGTTTATCAGTCAATAGAGATTCAGTTCTAAGTAGGATATTAGGCAGGGATATTCCAGATGAATCAAGGGTAAAGTTTGAGGAGAATTTACAGGCAAAGCGTTCAGGTTCTTCAGTAAAGGAAGATAACACCTCAAATTGATGGAATAGGTAGGTGGGGACAGAAACCTTGAACTTATTTAGTACCTTTTTATAGAGACGCCAGTAATCACGAGAGCTAAAGTTGTTAGAGGCTTATGCAGTGCCTCATTCTCTCGGCAAAAAGTGATTTAGTTCCTCCGAAGACTCGCTTGCATTTATTAAGAGCAGTAACGAATAAGCAGCTGCTATGACGAGAGCTATCACGCTGGTATAATCGGAAATAGTGGTTCCTGTGTGCTATGGCGGCCTAGGATGCTGGTGCGAACCATGGAGAGGACTCGCGGTTTCACCTGGTATTTTCGAGAAGGGATAAAAGCGTTCATTCAGGATTTAACCCAAGAAGAAACTGCAATGGCGCAGTTTTCAATTGGGAGGTTGAAGATGTCAGTCCAAGGGGAGTCATTTGAAGATGTCAGTCCAAGGGGAGTCAGTTGAAGATGTCAGTCCAAGGGGAGTCATTTGAAGATGTCAGTCCAAGGGGAGTCATGAAGAAAGTCACAGAATGAGTCCCAATCAGAAAGCTGCTTATAGATAGGAGGCTCCTGTTTAACGGATGCTTGGAATTAAATATTAATAGCTTGCACAGAGTGGTCAGAGTTGGCAAGAGTGCAGTATTGTGAAGCACAACAAGAGCGAGGAGAGGAGGTAAGTAATAAATCAAGTAGAGAAGCCTGTTAGTTGGTTTAGCTAGACTGTTTTTTTTTTAATTAAATTTGGCATTAACTGGATTTATAATTTAAATTTTAATTAAACCGGGATTTTAATTTTAAAAAACTTATTAAAATAGACGTACATATAACTATAAAAAAATGATATATCCTCGACAGAAGGAAACAGAAGAAAATTTTAAAATGAAAAGGTTATAATCTACATTAAAAATAAATCTGGATCAACGCATTTCAACAGGTATTTACTTTTAGGTCTACATGGCACTGCACTATCAATTCATTTCTCTTGTTTTATATTTAAGTGTTTTAAAACAGCTAATTTTTCTACAAGTTCTTTAATTTCCCAATGTAAGATTTGTATTTTGCTAGTTTATCTCATAGATACTTGGGATATAATAGCTAAAACTAAATCATACAATGGGAAGGTGATAGGTGTAATTTATGACTTGTAGAAAAATTATCAATCTTAAAAAACCATACCTTATTAAACAAGGGAAATGAATTGATGGTCACTATAATACATATATATATATATATATATATATATATATATATATATATATATATACATATATATAGTTGAGGAAAACAAATATTCGTACATATACAAGTTTTTAATTTATTGTATTTCTAACTAATGAATAAATATACTTTTCATATAATTAACTGTGCACATATGCATAATAACTCAATATGCATAGAAAACAGAAAAAATGTGATTTAATAGAAATAAATCCCATTTATCCATTTTAATGAGTGAAAAAATTATTCGTACAATACAAAAAAGAATACATAATCTTCATTTAATACTTTGTAGAATAGCCATTATTCATTTCTACAGCAACCAACCTCTTCTTGTAGTTTTCAATTAATGATTTGCAAATTTTAGTTGGTATTTTGTTCCATTCTTCTTCGCAGATGGTCTTCAGATCCCTCATGATTGTTGGAGGTCTTGATTGGACTTGAATTTTCAAATAACGCCACAGATTCTCGATTAGGTTTAAATCAAGGGACGTACTTGGCCATTTCAAGATATTTACGTTATTTTCAGCAAGCCATTTATTCGTAGATTTTAAAGTGTGCTTAGGATCATTATCTTGGAAGATGAAATCAGGAGGAAGTTCGTAATTTTTAACCGAAATCATTAAATTTGCTTCGAAAATATTTTGATATGCTGCCGTATTCATTCTACCATCTGTTATTTATATGTTGCCAGAACCTTTCGCAGAAAAACGCCACCAAACCATTATGCTGCCACCACCAAATTTCATTGTTGGATCTGTGTTCTTTTGTTTGAAGATATCACTATCTTTCCTCCATATATGATTTCTAGAATTATGTTCAAACAACTCAATTTTTATTTAGTCTGTCCATAATACTCTTTCCCAATACGATTTTCCATTATCCTTATGTTCAAGAACAAATTACAACCTGCCATCTCTGTGTCTTTTCAATAGCATTGGAGTTTCTTTAGATTGTTTCTATGAATTTCATTGCTTATTGTCCGTTTACTGACACACATCAAATCACCCTTCAACTCTTGACGAGTAACCATTGGATTTTGTTTAATTTGACGCATTAATTTCCTCAAGGATCTTGAAGAAATCTTCCTTGGAGTACCTATTCTTTAGTTTTCAACAGTTTTGAGTTTTTTTATACCTTGCAATGAATGAACTAATGGCAGTAAATGGAATATGCTGGTTGCCTGAAATTTTCCAGTAACTTTTACATTCTTTCCAGAGCTTAACAATCAGTTCTTTTTGCTAATTTGTCGATTCTTTACCTCTTGCCATGAGGATAACCTTCTTGCACGAATATCAATTACAGAATGTTCTATTTGTATTTTTTTAGGCTAAAATTAACTACTGATAACATTATTGGAACATTCTAGAATATTCCACTTGAATAATCTAGAGTATTAAAGTAATTTAAAGTTTTAAAATCTGAAATTTGCATTGTACGAATACTTTTTTTCACAGATTAAAATGGATAAATTAGATTTATTTCTATTAAATCAATTTTTTCTGTTTTCTATGCTTATTTAAGTATCAGGCATCTGTGTACAGTTAATTATATGTTTGTTCATTAGTTGAAAATACAATAAATTAAAAATATGTATGTGTACGAATTTTTGTACCCCCACTATATATATATATATATATATATATATATATATATATATATATATATATATATATATATATATATATATATATATAGGGCGTGGATATAAATGTAGATTTTGTTCTTGTGAAATAAAATTGTCTTTTTTATGATGACACCGGCGAAACAAGACAAATAAAATTTTAAATCTAAAACGTGATTCAAAAAACTTGATATCATTTTTATTTATTCCTTTTTAACAACTTATCAACCCTTTGCAGGTTATTTAAAGCCAGAAAATATATTTAGATTTCTAAAATCTCTCTATTTTGGGAGATAATAATGGTTTAATAATACCAGTCTTACTAATTAACCCATAGCTGGAGGTGAAGCGGTGGAATCATTCCTTTTCCAAGGGCATTTGCGCGTAAGTGAATATAACGAACCCAACGGGAATTCGAACTCGGCTCTACGATTAATAAGTCCCAGCCATTATCCATTGCTTCACTAGCACATCCAAGCTTACAAGATATCATTTGAGATGTCAATATTTGAGTGACTTCATAGTCTCGGCTTGCGCTTTTTTTTTTGTCATTTGAAACGCAACTTGTAGTCATTTGACTGCAGCTTGTAGCTTGTCATTCGTAAGCGTTTCCTTGCGGCACGCCAAACTGTTGTTGGGAAGAATCAAGATTTCCAGATGTGCTCTTCTTATAAACTTCTTGGGGGCTTCGCAAAAATGTTTCCCTACCCGCTCGATCGTGATACTGGTGGTTGTCCACACCCTTCTACCCTGCAGAGACAGCCTTCCTCTTTGAAGTTATTGTGTCATGTTCAAATCTGCATTGCATTTGATGCATTCTTAGCGAATTCTCTTACAAATGCATGTTGCAGTTGTGTTCGACTATGTCCGAACATACGCTATAACACAAAATTCCATTTCTATACCTGATAAGAAAACACAAAGAAAACATAATTTTGAGTTGATTCTACACATGCTGTTAACATTTGAGATCATTTAAATGAGAATTTGGTCAAGTTATTACATTATGAAATCAATTTCCTGAAGTATCCTGTATATATGGGGTGTCCATAATGGTGAGAACATTTTAAATGCAAGTATCTTCGATTAGAGAAATATACATAAAGTACCAAATATATTTATTGCATAAAACTGATATACAAGAGTTCAACATATTATCTAAGATTTTGCTATTATCTACAGGTATCTGATATCTCTTTTGCTGATGGTGGACACTCATAATGCTGAGGACTCCAAAAGAAATTGCATAATTAGTGGAAGCATACTTCACCAGCCAAAGATCCATCATTGCAGCCCAAAGAAAATTCTGACAGCATTTTGGAAAGAGACAGGCACCATCCCCAAAAGTGATCCTGTGTGCCATT
>OZ038513.1:44261148-44273648 GCA_964036315.1 Acanthosepion esculentum | reverse complement strand
GGCCATCACTGAATTTGTCTACCAAGCTATCCATAATAACGGTGAAGCTCGTGCCGTGGCCCTGGACATCTCCAAAGAGATAGAGTTTGGCATGCCGGTCTTCTTCGCAAGCTCCAGGGTTATGGTATCACAGGTCGATTGTTTGACCTAATACAATCATTCCTGTCAAACCGGGATTTGAAGGTTGTTGTCAGTGGATTCATCTCCAGCTCCTATCCCACTAACGCAGGTGTTCCTCAAGGCCCTATTCTAGGCCCTACTCTGTTCCTCATATTTATAAACGACCTTCCTGACGCCATAGACACCCAAGTCGGCATCTACGCTGACGACACCACTATTTACTCCTGCCTCAAACAAAAATCTAGTGAGGCGGACATAGCTAACCTGGCAGCTCAAATTGAAAAGGACCTCCAATCGGTCGTGAACCGGGGTGAGAAATGGATGGTTAACTTTAACGCCTCTAAAACAAAACTGCTCTCTATTAACCACCACAAGGATCCATCCCTGCATCGCATTAGAATGTCTGAAGACCAACTTCTCGAGAGCTCCTCCCTGCGGCTGCTCGGTCTCACGCTGTCTGCTGATCTGAGATGGAACAAATACATCGAGTCAGTTGCATCAGCCACCACAAGGAAAGTTGGTTCTCTGTGCCGAGCCAGGAAATTTTTCTCCCCGGAATCGATCCTCCAAGTCTATAAATCGACCATTCGCCCTTGCATGGAGTATTGCTGCCGTATATGGTCTGGGGCCCCTGTTCTTTGCCTCAGGGTTCTTGATAAGATCCAGATACGGATAGGCAACGTGATTGGCCCTGATCTGTCATCTCGTCTGCAGTCGCTCTCTCACAGACGTGATGTTGCCTCGCTCTGCCTTTTTTACAAGTACTTCCACGGTAATTGCTCCGAGGAGCTGCGTTCGCTTGTCCCCAGGCCTCGTGAATTTAAACGCCCCACGAGGCTGGCATCCCGCTCCCACCCCTACACCGTGGAAACTGCTAGATGTAGACGTCTCTTCTACTCCAATAGCTTCATGTCTCGCACATCTCGCCTATGGAACTCCCTTCCCTATTACTGTTTCCCTGACAAATACAATCTCCAACGGTTTAAGTGTAGCGTCAATTGACATCTCCAGTTGCCTTGATCTATCCACTTCCCTTCTCCACATCCTTTCATTTTTCATTCCTATCTGCTGTTGCTCCAAATCTTCTGTAACCCCCTTGCCTTGATCGACCCACTGTCTTTCTCTTTCACCACATCCTCTCCTTTACCACTCCTATCTGCTCTTCCTCCAACCCTTCTTTAACCCCTTGCGTGATAGTGGCCTCCGGCCTTGCTTGGGGTGATACGCTTAATATATATATATATATATATATATATATATATATATATATATATATATGTATGTATGTATGTATGTATGTATGTACATTTAATTGAATATGGCAGACAATTTTTTTTTTATACAGTTTCTCATGCGATCTAATATTTTTTTCTTTTCAGATGATAAATTATATAAAAACTGTCCGCGTGTTCTTTTTTACCGAGCGCTTTCGGATATACATTTAGCCATTTTCAAAGATGAAATATTTTAACTGTTAAATAAGAAATAGTTTGTTGCATGTATGTATTTATATAATATTTTCATTTTTCAAATCATGGTCAAGATATTGTGTCCATGTTCATAGTTAATATTTTTAAGTGTTGTTTTTTTGTTTTTATTATTAAGGATTCCATTATATTATTATTATATTATATATTATTATTATTATTATTATATATATATATGTGTGTGTGTGTGTGTGTGTGTGTGTGTGTGTGTGTGTGTGTGTGTGTGTGTGTGTGTGTGTGTGTGTGTGTGTGTGATCGTTTATTTAGTAGCTTCTTTGGTCTGGGAAGGTAATTATATCTATTTTTCCTCCAAATAGTGTTTGCAGTTTTTGAATAGATTGTTGTAGTATATCCTGACGGTTATTTTGGCGGGAGTGGTTTGTTAATTTGTTTATTATTTACTTTATTTATTTGGATTTTTTTATTTTACTTGTTTTTGCCTATTTATTTTTATTTTATCATTTTATTTATTTTTTCGGTTTTCGATTTTTAAGTAATGTAGTAAAAATTGGTTTCCATGGTTGCATTTTTAGATGCGTTCTTATCGTTTATTTAGTCGTTTGTTTTGCTTTGGGAAGGTAATTATAACAAACTATGAACAGAACTCATATGGCCGGTTGATTGCGCTTAGCATAAAACTGTCTGTCTCCTCTGAGTGTTGACTTCAATATTCACTTTTATATTTATATTTATATCTATTTCTACTATTGAGCATTTTATCCCATAATATAGCATACCTTAATACTGTAATTCTATATATATATATATATATATATATATATATATATATATATATATATATATATATATATATATATATATACACAGGGCGAGATAGGTAAATTGTCGCTATTTGATTTATTTTTTTAAATTTCGCGCATGCGCGTTACTTGTTTTTGATTTTGTCGATTACACAATATAGTAGAATCAGTTGGACATCGTCTTTCTATTCTTTCCTCCACCTCCTTTTCCACTTCCCTTCCCATTGCACCCAATGTCATGTCTGTCAATCATAATAGGCCTGTTGTTTTTTTTTAAATAATTATGTAGCGTTCTTTGTGGTTTTTTAAAAAACTAAAGCGTTAAATTTTAAAAGTATCGTCCGAAGAGACCGTCAGGTCGAAAACGTGGTCACGTATCTTAATTGACCTCCTGATTTTTAAACTATATATATATATATATATATATATATATATATATATATATATATATATATATTCAAACTGGTTTCGTTAAATAATTTAGACAATTGTCGATTAATTTTCATTGTGATCCTTTTAAGTTCGCGGATTAGTTTTTTTCGTAGATTTAGAAAATTGAGTAAGAAAAATCCCAGACTATGTCTAAATTATTTAACTAAACCTGTTTGAATGAAAATATGCTGCCTAAATACACACACACACACACACATACACACACACACACACACAAGTGTAGCGTCAATCGGCATCTCCAGTTGCCTTGATCTATCCACTTCCCTTCTCCACATCCTTTCATCTTTCATTCCTATCTTCTCTCGCTCCAAATCTTCTGTAACCCCCTTGCCTTGATCGACCCACAAGTCTTTCTCTTTCTCCACATCCTCTCCTTTACCACTCCTATCTGCTCTTCCTCCAACCCTTCTGTAACCTCATGCGTGATAGTGGCCTCCAGCCTTGCTTGGGGTGATACGCTTAAAAAAATAATATATATATATATATATATATATGTTTGTGTGTACGTGTGTGTGTTGTTGTGTACGTGCGTGTGTGTGTGTGTGCGTGTAGGTGTGTGTGCGTGTTTGTGCATTTTCTTTTACAGAAGCACTCACTCATTTGTGTCAAGTCAAATTCTACTTCTGATCGAAATCGATGAAATTTCAAGTGTTCTGCTTTTTCTCACGAACCGAACCGGTCGACATGGGACCCGGACGCACACGCTATCATACACCTAGACACACAACCTCCCCCTCTCTCTCTCTCTTTCTCTCTCTCATTCCTATTCAAATACGTGCTAAACGCACCTATAATGTCTAAATTATCTAACATATCCGTTGTTTCATTCTGGTTTCTTTCTTAATTAAATATAATTTAGCGTCTTTATAATAACTAGTAGTACGCGTGAGATTTTCACGGTTTTCCTGTTTGAATTTTCTGATTATCGTAATATTTAATCAATAAATATGCTCATAGCAAGTCCGACAACATCAAAATACCAGTGAGAATTCCTCTATTGCATCGTTAAATATTTGAGCTTAACAACTTTAACCAAATATTGCAATAACAATCATAAATCTTAATGCTGGCATCTATTTAAAGTAAAAGGGGGCAAATGGAAGAAATTGGCATTGATAAGTTTTTTCTCTTTTCATTGGAGCACAGGTTTAATACGTAAGAGCGGTATCGCCTCCTTTATCTTCTTTTTCTTTAGTTCGTTCTTTCTTTCGTTGTTTCTTTCTTCCGTTATTTCCTTTTTCGTTCTTTCTTTCTTTCGTTATTTTTTCTCTCGTTCTTTCTTTCTATCTTTCTTTCTTTCTTTCGTTATTTCTTTTTTTTTCTTTCTTTCATTCGTTCTTGCTATCAGTCTTTCTTTCTTTCGTTATTTGTTTCTTTCATTATTTCAGTCTTTCGTTCTTTATTTCTTTATTCCGTTCTTTCATTCTTTCTTTCTCTCGTTCGCTTTTTCGTTCTTTCTTTCTTTCGTTCTTCCTTTCGTTCTTTATCTATTTCGTTCGTTCGTTCTTTCTGTCGTTATTTCTCTCTTTCGTTCTTTCTTTTTTCGCTCGCTCGTTCGTTCTTTCCTTCATTGTTTCCTTCTTTCGTTTTTTCTCTCTTTAGTTATGTCGTCCTTTCTGTCTTTTTTCGTTCTTTCTTTCGCTCTTTCTTTAGTTTTTTTGTTTATTTTATTATTTCAATCTTTCGTTCTTTCTTTCTTTCTTTCGTTCTTTCTTTCTTTCTTTTTTTCACTGAAACCAAATAACGTGCTGATATGTCTTTGCCGTCTTTACTCGCAATCAAAATAGAATAGTCGATTATTTATCTGAGGTAATGGCCGGGCGTAATGTCCGTGCTAACTAAGTAACGGAAGAACAAACAGAATTATAATTCATTTCATTCTCGTGTATATGAGAAAGAGAAGAAATTGCTTTTATTCATCGGCGTTAGGAAAGATTTAATAGGAATGAAAAGTAAACACTAAATTATATTCACGTCATTAGATTTCACTGGCTTCCATTCCTCCTTTCTTTATTCTTAAGGTCGACGACCGAGTAACGCAAACTAATTCAAAAGATGGTTTCTTTTTTCAATAACGCCCACGCACTGTTAATGCGAAGCCATATGAACGGTACAGTTCCTCTTTTATTCTTCCCGCTCTGTGAAATACGATGGCGAGAAGCCCGATTGAATTATCAGCAAAATTACGTTTGCTGATCTATTATTCTTGTTTCTCCCTACGTTGAAGCCAAACACCAGCAATATTTCGATTGATACCTGTAAGATTTGTTTGTTTTTTCATTCAAAAGTGTGTATTAATGTTTATATACAGGTCCTCCTCATTTAGCAACCGGCGTCCGTTTCAACGAGCTGGTCAATAAACGAGTTGATCGCTAAATGAGGAGTTACAACTCCTCATTTAACGATCAAATGACAATTTTTTCAGGCGTGCGGAGATAATTCGTCAACCCAAATTTTGTTAAAATAATATCGGAATACCAACAATAAACAAATAATAATAAACAGATATTTTGTAACAGATATAGCAATATAACATTTTATAAAGCAATTTCGGTTTACGGCCATATGATGAAACATTAGTTCCCGTACGATCAAGCAACGTCAATGCTGTCCAGTTCCTTTGTGGGTAACCTCTTGGGAATACCAAGCACTGTAATCTTCGATGTGCGGGTGGTATAATGGGCTTAAGACCATATCATGTTGAAACACCGTTTCCTGCACGACCACCGAAGTTAAGCAACATCGAGCCTGGTAGGTACCTAGATGGGTGACTATTTGGGAATACCAAGTACTGTAATCTTCGATGTGCGGGTGGTTTAATGAGCTTACGGCTATATCACGTTGAAACACCGGCTCTCGCAGGACCACCGAATTTAAGCAACATCGAGGATGGTAGGTACCTAGATGGGTGACCGTTTATGAATATCATATACTGAAAGGTTGGATGTGCGGGTGGTTTAATGAGATTACGGCTATATCACGTTGAAACACCGGTTGCTGTACGCTTGCCAAAGTTAAACAACGTCAATCCCATCAGTAGGGAAGGAGGGCCGCTTGAGAATACTAATTGCTGGATGTGTGTGTGGTTTAATGAACTTACGGACACATCACGTTGAAACAACGCTTCCCGTACGATCACTGAAGTTAAGCAACGTAGTATCTAGAGTGGGTGACCGCTTGAGAACATCAGGTGCTGTAAACTTAGATGTGCGGGTGGTGTAATTGATAGTTGCTCGGAATTACTAATCGGAGGGCCGAGTTCCAATTCCAGTTGTTATATTCAGTTATGCTCACATACCATTGGGAAAGGTATGAATTCACCTTCCCCTTCCCTTGTATCAATATTATCTCCAAAAACATTTCACTATGTAAAAAATTCAATGAAAGAATAGTCGTCCTGGTCCGTTTATTTGAAAACTAAAGCTACACGAAGTAAGTTTTGGAGTAATAGTCTGCAAGAAAGGAAAAGACATTTGATACACTCCAAGAAAAACGGTAAGCTCCCCGTACGAACACCGAGGTTAAGAAACATGGAGCCTGGTCAGTAACTCGATTGGGAATACCAAGCACTGTAATCTTGAATGCGCGGGTGGTGAATTGGGTAGTGGTTCGGAATGGTTAATCGGAGAGCCGAGTTCCAATTCCTGTTGGATTCGTTATATTACGCGCAAAAAACCCTTGCATGAAAGGCATGAATCCACCTCCACAGCTATGGGTTAATTAGTAAGATTTCTATCACTGAATCATTATTACCTAAAAAAAAGGAAAAAATATCTTACAATCCAAAATACATTCTGGCTTTAAATAACCCGCAAAAGGGTGATAAGCCGTAAAAAATATATCAGTCAATGAAAAGATTTAGTTGATGTTGCAAAAAAGGGAAGGTTATTTTATTTTTTTTTTTGTAAATTTAGAATGTACATTTGCTTCATGTAGAGTTTCTAAATGACTTACTGTGTAAATCACAGATCTTTCATTTAGCAGTGTGTGTTCGACCCCAGACCAACTGGTTCATCCTTCCAGTCTAAACGGGATGCTACTCCAGTTTTATAATGGACTGTCCCTCTAGATTGAGTATAGCTGACCACTCGGATTCGAGGATACCCGTTTACTAGGGTGGCTAACACAGCTATCGACGGCCGTCTACTTGGCTAGGGTCAACCCGTGGTATCGTTTTCAGGCACTTTCCAAAGTTTCCGCACGCTAAAAACGACCCCTTCTGTCCGATAACATCAGGTAGTCTAATTCCTGAAAAATCGACCCTGGTGAGATTCGAAGCCAATCGCTAAGGGACTAAACATAAACTACAATATGACAGAATGCATGGTCATCAATAAAAGGATAGGCCCGAAATGCGATTTACAGGTCGGGGACACTAAAAGACGTATTGGGATGACCAAAGACGCATTCCAAAAGCTAGGCAGAGTATTACGAGACAGGAGGATTTCTTTGGTAACAAAGAAAAGAGTATTAAACTGCTACATGATAGTTGTCCTCCTTTACGACAGCGAATGTTGAACGGTCTCCTCAAAGATGAAGAAGAGACTCGAGGCAACGGAGGTATTGTTCTACAGAAGGATGCTAAGGATATCATGGACTTAACATGTAAGCAAAAATGAGGTTTAGGAGAGGATGCAAGCAAGGAGGAAGCTTTTACTTAACACCAGGATGAGATAGCTGAGATTTCCGGGGCACGTAATGAGAAAGGAAGGCTTGGAGAATCTGATACTCACAGGGCGGATAGAGGGAAAGAGAGACAAAGGAAAGTAATCCGGGACCTACCTAGCGGACTTAAGCAAGTTGATGACAGATCAGGGCCTGGGGGAAGTAGCAAGGGGACAAAACTTATTGAGAGCTACAAAGGATAGGGGGAAGTGGAGAGTCATGATCGCCTACATCCTGAAGGGACACGGCTTGTGAGTTGTGGTGTTGGCAAAAAAAATAGTATGCTTTGCGTGTGTCTTTTATTCAATAAAATTTTACAATGTTAGATTAGGGATAATGTCCCTATAGGTTTGTGTCAACCAACCAGATTTGCAACATTTCTAATTTAGTTATAGATGTTTATACAGCACCGTGGGGAACTGAACAGTAAACGTAATAAACAAAAGAGGAAATCAACTCTATATTCTGTACATCACTTTGGTTTGCGTACTTTAAATACAGGATAAGTACAAACGTTTTTCTCTTTTCTTTATTCATTCATTTTATGTATTTTGATTCCTTTTAGAGAAACAGAAAAAACATTAACGATCAAAGATGGCGTACAACATAAATTGATGACTGACTAGATAGCGGGTCGTAAGACCGCGGGGAGTTAAACATGTAAGTCGTTAAGTGAGAGAGTGACTGTATTTATGTTTTTAACATTTAAGATCACCGTCCTGGGTATGACGATAAACTACATCCGCGTCCTGGGTATGACGATAAACTACGTCCAACAGCAAGACCTCTGATCAGGAGGAGCGTGAAAACACCTCTTAAGTGCTGGTGTTCCAAGATCCACCCTGACCTGGGGTGATAGCACCTGTTAGGGTCCCAGCTATGGGCAAATATTTAATACCCAATCTTGTGTAAAAATAGGTTTTAATACCAGAAATACTTTGTAATAAAAAAATTATTACCAACAATAATATTTGAAGGAAAAATTATTATTAGCAATAATTAAAATTTACAGTGAAACATATACATTTTGATCTAGTGTAAACAAGTGAGTAATTAAAAAAGAATTTCCTTGACTATTCGACCTACTCTTCTGAGAATTTTATTATCCAATTACTAGTCTCTCCAATCACCATCACTCCTGGATAAGACGATAAACTACATCCAACGGCAAGGCCTCTGATCAGGATGTTTTGAGGAGCGTGGAACCAACTCAATTGATGGTGTTCTCAGGTCCACCCTGACCCGGGGTGGTAGCACCTGTTACTGTCCCAGCTATCGGCAAATACTTAACACCCGAACTTGTGTAAAAATAGGTTTTAATACCAGAAATACTTTATAATAAAATTATTATCAACAATACTTAATACTAGAGGGCACAGAACACCTCAATATGCACAACATGCCAAGAACATTTTACAGTGAAACATATACTGTTAAAGTGTGTAGATTTTGATCTAGTGCGAACAAAATATTACCAAGTGAGTAATTTAAATAAAACTTTTTACGAAAATAAAACCATCCAAAATTGTAAATTTCTTAAAAGAATTTGGATTGTACTAAAAAACATGAGAAATTGAAAAATGGTTCAAATATATATGTATACATACTCACCTTAACCAAAATATCGCTATGAATCTATTTCAAAGATTTGGTTGGCATTAAATGACCCACTGAGGTTTTGACATGCCATAAAACAAAACAACCAACCAAACAAATCCTCTAAATGAGATTCCATGCCACAGATGTCTGTTGGGACTCACCAAAGAACTCGTGAAGGAACTTCTATATATGACCATTGCAAAATATACTGGAAGAATTCCTGGTTCCTTGTACCGCTACAGACAAGGCTCCTTCTGTAGTGCTCTATCATTACTAGAGACAGATCCGGAAAAAAGGACTATTACTGCCATATCTGGGTTAGAGCTGCAAATGAGTAATTAAAAAAAAATTTTTTACGAAAATAAAGCCATCCAAGATTCTAAATTTCCTGAAAGAAGTTGGATTGTACTCAAAAATATGAGTAATTGAAAAATGGTTCAAACATATATGTATACATACACACCTTTTTTTTACCAAACTATCGCTATCAATCTATTTTTTAAATTTTTATTGGCATTAAATAACCCACTGAGGTTTTGATATGCCATAAAACAAAACAACCAACCAACCAATTTAAGATTATTTTCTATCATGATGTTCGCCCAAGAGCCACTCGATGTAGTAAGAGATACAGTTTATGATGATATGTGAGAAAGGGTAATCCTGTATTTCAAAAGGTTAAGATTGTAGTGATCGAGGAATCATTTCCTTGGGAGTCGGTTCCACAAAGTAACTGCTCGAGTGGAACTTAAATCTCACCAATGGAATACGAAGAGAATGAGGGTGTTTGGATACAATGTACGTAGCATGGCGGGTTTTATCCCTGAAGGTTAGAACTAGTGGAATTATGGAATTTAGTACGTCTGTACATTTTCCATGGAAATAGCGATAGAGGGAAAAGAGAGGCTTGCGATGTTTCTTCCGTGGGAATCAAGTTGTAGGGTGGAAAATAATTCGTCACCCACAAGGACGCGTAGACATTTTTGAACCCTATCGAGAATGGAAAAGTGAAGACTGGGCAGCTCCTGCGCGTGTATGGAAGCGGTACTTCATTTTCGGCCTGATCTGTTTTTTGTAAAGTTAGAGGAGTAGTTGCTAGAGCGGTATGGGAACCGACCATTTGTCAGTTATCTCGAACGATGACGCGTATGGACGAGTTTCACTTGAAGTCTGGGTTGAATTTAAGTCCAAATAAGTGCTTAAGACACGGTGTTTCCCTGAGGGAACACACGTATATATTACGATAACGCGCACAGTGATGATTGAACCTCGCTAGTTTTGTTTTCGGGGCATTGAATGAGACCAGGCCGTTTTCGCCCACTGAGCTGTTAACGCTAGATCAGAGGAGAGATCAGCTTTTGTATTTTGCAGCTGCACTCATACACCGTTGTATCATCAGCAGAGCTATTCACAAATGAAATCATAATATTGCCACTCTTCTTAAACATAAACTAAAAAAAATGCATAAAAAAGCATTTCTTCAATTAAACACATTCGGTTTCAGTAACGATAGAGTTTAGATGAGCAAGCACCACCTGAAGGACGAGTGAGCACACATGGGATGACTTAATTGTTCTGTTCAGCACTACATAGCAAAACTGTTTATATAATTGTCGTACTGAGCATGTCTTTTCATTGTGTCGCGATAGACGGTTTACTATCCCCAGCAAGGTCTCTTTTCGGGAGATTGAAGGTTTTGAGGCGCGTCTACCAACGTCTTAATTGCTGCTGTTGCCAAGTTTAACCCTGGGCGGTAGTACCTGTTAGGGTCCCAGATATGTGCAAATAGTGAACAACCAAACACTATGAAAATTTAAAAATGCATTTTTATACGAAGGATACCATCAATACATTTTTATATAGTAAAATGAACCAACGATGCCTATTTATACTAAAATGATTAGAGAGAAGTGGCAGAATCTATGGAACTCCTACTAAAACAATAAACTGTTCAAAATTAAACGAACTATAGGAGAATGACATCAGAAATGCCAAACTAGAAGAGAAGTGATTCTATACAGGCTCCATATTGGATATACTACCATAACCCATTCATATATCCTAATAAAAGAAAATCCTCTGGTATATGTTGATGTCAAAAGCATCTCACCATTAAACACATATTGACATATTGTAGCAATTTTAATTCAATCTGATTAAAATACTACCAAAAAAAAACAACTTAAAAGAACTTTTTCAAAATACTAATTCATTTTACATATTTTATATAGTACATTTTTATATAGTAAAATGACTATCAATACCTATTTATACTAAAATGATTAGAGAGAAGTGGCAGAATCTATGGAACTCCTACTAAAACAATAAACTGTTCAAAATTAAACGAACTCTAGGAGAATGACATCAGAAATGCCAAACTAGAAAAGAAGTGATTCTATCCAGGCTCCATATTGGATATACTACTATGACTCATTCGTATATCCTAAAAAAAGAAGATCCTCCGGTATGTGTGACATGCCAAGTGCCATTCATCATAAAATACATACAGTGGAACGTCTGTTCATGAATTTAATTCGTTCCTGAAGGCCGTTCGTAACCTGAAGTGTTCGTCAACCGAAACTATTTTGCCAATAGGAATCAATGTAAAGAAGAAAATCACAGTACAATAAAATTGGAAGTAGTAAAGCACGTCACAATACACGAATGTATACAACATGGCGGTCGACTCAGAAATGATTCCGTTCGGGTTAACTCGGCTCGGTTCGGCTCGGATCGGCTCGGTTCGGCTCGGTTCGGCTCGGATCGGCAATGTTGTTCGAGAACCGAAATTTTGTTCGATAACCGAGGCATTTTCATCTCGAATTTTCTGTTCGAAAATCGACATGTGAGACGTTCGAGAACCGAGGTTGCGCTGTATTGACAAACTGCAGCAATTTTAATTCAGTCCAATTAAAATACTACTAAACAAGAAATTCATTCATTTTTACATACTCCACTTTCTGAAGGAAACAGTAGTCATCTGACGTAAAATAATTTTTATTTTTGATTGTTTAAATGCAAGATTTTAATTTAGAAAAAATTATTAAATTTCACATTAAATGACCCAGTGAGTTGATACGTCGTAAAATAAACCCGACCAAACTGTCATCGGAAGCCCAATGAATTACTAGTGGAAAGAGTCATCTTCTACTTCTTCTTCTGTGTGCCGTGTCTTTTCAGGACGTGGGCGATCGTAACTCTGTACAACTTCCTGTCCTTTGTGGCTCTTAGCAAGGTTTATCTTGTTGCATTTTCTCCTAACTCTGTCCTAACAACATTTTACAAAAGCTCGTTAGATTTTTGGTTATGAGTCGCTTCCCACTATCCGCTCTTGGCATCGATATGCCAAATTCTCCAAGACCTCTTTTCTAATTATGTACTCTAGAAAGTTCAACTGTTTCTTTCTGATTCTAAG
>OZ038513.1:44156148-44256148 GCA_964036315.1 Acanthosepion esculentum | reverse complement strand
TTCGATTTCCGTGAAGCACATTAAGCGAAAAGATCAATGAATTTTGCGTTATCGACTGGGGAGGAAAAAAAAATGAAGGAGATTCATTGAAAGTAAATCGTTGGCTTTACGAAAAGCGGTTGTGTCGTCCAGAAGTGTTGTTAATAATCGAAGAAAATGAACAATCAAGTAGTTACTCATGAAGAAGTCGATTTAGTAAAACAAAGACGAAAATGAAAAAGAAGCATTAGAAGAAGAAGAAGAAGAAAAGGAAGAAGAAGAAGAAGAAGAGGAATTAGAAGAAGAAGAAGAAGAAGAAGAAGAATTAGAAGAAGAAGAAGAAGAAGAAGAAGAAGAAGAAGAAGAAGAAGAATTAGAAGAATTAGAAGAAGAAGAAGAATTAGGAGAATTAGAAGAAGAAGAAGAAGAAGAAGAAGAAGAAGAAGAAGAAGAAGAAGAAGAAGAAGAAGAAGAAGAAGAAGAAAAGGAAAAAGAATTAGAATTAGAAGAAGAAGAAGAAGAAGAAGAAGAAGAAGAAGAAGAAGAAGAGGAGGAGGAGGAGGAGGAAGAAGAAGAAGAAGAAGAAGAAGAAGAAGAAGAAGAAGAAGAAGAAGAAGAAGAAGAAGAAGAAGAAGAAGAAGAAGGCGGCGGCGGCGGCGGCGGCGGCATATCGATATTGAAGAGACTCCGTTGTTTTTCAGTGGCTCTTTTTGCAGAGGTTGGGGTGGGGAGTGCAGAGGCAAGATACAAAAACAAACATCTGATCTTCCTCACTCAATACAGCCGATGACTCGATGACAACAATGATTGAGGATTATCCGCAGAAATATGGAAACAATGACTGAAATAAAATTAAAAAATTGTATATTTACCTCACTATATCAGCATTTTTTTAATTCCTTTGATAGAGTGACTATTAACCACTGTGCTATTGGCTTCTCTTTAAAACACATAAACAATAAAAAAAAACAGTTTCGTTACATTTCCACAGGGCTTTTGCCACAAAACGTTTACTCGATTTATTTATTTATAGTATTGATAATCTTTATTTATTAACAACACCGTTGATCTTTAATTATTACTATCGGCGTTGAACCTAAATAATTATTAGCATTGTTGATCCTTACTTATTAACAAAAATCGTTGATCCTTAATTATTAATAACAACATTGAACCTTAGTTATTACTATCAGCGTTGAATTTAATTTATTACTAGCATTGTTGATCCATATTTATTAATGCATCTTTGATACTTGATTATTAATAACACGTTGATCCTTAATTATTACTATCGGCATGGAATCTAATTTATTAACTGCATCATTGATCTTTAATTATTAACCATATTGTTGATCCTTAATTATTACTATCAGCGTTGAACCTAATTTGTTAAGAGCTTCGTTGTTCATTAATTATTAAAAAATATCGTTAATCGTTAATTATTAATAACAACGTTGATCCTTAATTACTACTAAGAGCGTTGAACCTAATTTATTAATAGCTTCGTTGATCATTAATTATTAACAATGTCTTTGATCCTTAATTATTAATAACATCAGAGAACCTTAGTTATTACTATCGGCGTTGAACCTAATTTATTAATAGCTTTGTTGATCCTTATTTACTAATGCATCGTTGATCCTTAATTATTCCCATCGGCATTGAGCGTAATTTATTAATAGCTTCGTTGATCCTTAATTATTAATAACATCAGAGAACCTTAGTTATTACTATCGGCGTTGAATTACTACTAAGAGCGTTGAACCTAATTTATTAATAGCTTCGTTGATCATTAATTATTAACAATGTCGTTGTTCCTTAATTATTAATAACATCAGAGAACCTTAGTTATTACTATCGGCGTTGAACCTAATTTATTAATAGCTTTGTTGATCCTTATTTATTAATGCATCTTTGATCCTTTATTATTACCATCGGCGTTGAGCTTAATTTACTAATAGCTTCGTTGATCATTAATTATTAACAATGTCGTTGATCCTTAATTATTAATGACAACGCTGATCGGCGTTGAACCTAATGTACTAATAGTATCATTGATCCTTATTTATTACGAGAAACATCTAGTATTAATTGATATTTGCCTAAATAACTGCATAATATTTTGGAGGTTCTTTCATACATGACCGGATATGGGTAATGAGGAATGAATGGCCGACGAATCTATGGTGTCTAACGATTTAAAGCCGTTGCCCAATTGATATCTATTAATATTATGGTAATCTGGCATACGACCACAATATGGAGAAGCAAATTCTTAATACTGAGAATGATCTACAAAGTGATTTATCTTTCTCTCACAGTGGGCGGCCATTGCTGAAAAATTCTTGTCCTGAGAAATAAGAACAAATGTAAAAAAATGAAGACGAAAAATCCAAAATGAAAAGTAAAAAGATGGTACAAATATAATAATGGCAAAACAGTGTCATACCTTTCTAGGTTCTTTAATTTTAAATTTAGTATTAACCACCAAGTGAAGATCAAACTCTCTACTCATTAGTAATGGTTAGCCAGATTATTCCCATTAGCCATTGTAACAAACCGAGGTGCAAAGAAAAAAAAAACAAACAAAGAACATTATTTACATTATTCGGACTATTGTCCTCATCTTGGTCGCCATATTTATTACAACGTTTCGGTCGTCGTACGCTCCGGCCTTCTTCAGGTGTTTGGAATGCCGAACAGAACCCTTTATTTCGCTAACTGGGGTAGACTGTTCTAGTTCCACGTGCCATGTTTAATGAATGTCAGTTATCAGTTATCTCCTGTTAATTTTTCCCCCTGAAAGTTCTCCACTGCCTTAACCGAGCATTGAACTCACACTCTTTGGGCCCTGTCACTGGATCTAACCAACGCCTTTATCCACTGTGCCATGTGTCCTTGAGGACAGTAACAGGACCCAAAGAGTGTGAGTTCAATACCCGGTTAAGGCAGTGGAGAACTTTCAGAGGGAAAATTAACAGGAGATAACTGAACTGACATCCATTAAACATGACACGTGGAACTAGAACAGTCTACCCCAGTGAGCGAAATAAAGGGTTCAGTTCGACATTCCAACCACCCAAAGAAGGCCGGAGCGTACAACGGCCGAAACGTTGTAATAAATATGGCGACAAAGATGAGCACAATAGTCCAAATAATGTAAATAATGTACATAATACCTCATCTCAGAAATATAGACAGAAAAAGAGAGAAATTAAAGAAAAAAGAAAGGAAAATACAGGAAGAAATAGAATGAAAGAAAAGAAGAAATTAAAATGTAAAGAAAATAAAGGAAGAAAAAGGAAAGAAAGAAAAAGAAATGTAAGAAATAAATAGTTGAAAGAAAAATAAAACGAAAAAATAAAGGAGAATAAAGAAAAAAAGGGGGACCAAAAAAGGAAAGGAATAGAAATAAAAAAGAAATAAAAAGAAAGAAAGAAAGAAAGAAAGATTAAACGGAAGAAAAATAACTAAGAAAGAAAAAAACTAAGGAAGAAAGATGGAAAAAAAATAAAGAAGTCAAAACAGAAAGAAACAAGCAAACAAAACAAATGAATGAAGAAGTAAAAAGAAAGGAAAATAAAAAGAAAGAATAGAACAGAAAAAGATAAAAGAAAGAAAGAAGAAGAAAGAAAGAAGAAAGAAAGAAAAAGAGAAAAAGAAATAACGAAAGTACTGAAAGAAAGTAAAAAATGTCGTAAAAGAAAGAGTAAAAGAGAAAAGAAGGCTCTTAACACATAATGAATAAATCGTCAATTTATTTACTGTCAACGGAATGAATTTAGCGAAAATGCACCTCAAGAAACATCTTTGTCTTTCCCCTTTTTAACTGTCAGTCTACTTTTAAGGTTAAGTGATTCTTTAGGGAGAGAATTCTTTTGATGTCAGCAAATGACAAAGGTTGAATAAAAGGACAGGTTGAAAGGAGAGGAAAGGACATGGGCGTAGAATGTATTGTAAAAGTCGTGAGGGCAAGTAGGCAAAGATAAAATCGAAGCGAAATCCATTGAGCACAGCAAAACAATTGATTCATGAACGACACTTAATATACTTCCGGTTAGCTGAGTCGACCAATCAAATTAAAACAAGTAAGAAATTGTGTTATATACTGAACCATCCGAGGCACACTTGGCTTTTCTTTCTTTCTTTTTTTCTTATTAATTGAATAAAACAATTGTAGACGCTAGCAAAGATATACGCAAGATTTCTTTAATGCTTATAAACCTATTATGAGTTATTTGAAACCGAAATATATTTTTGATTGTAAAAATAATTCTTTTTTTTTGTGAGTGAATTTAATAAATTTTGATCAGAATAATTTTCCCAGATACAAGTCCTACTATTTAATACAGTTGATTAATGTCTTCCCAAATTGTATTTGCGCTTAAGTGAATGCAATGAAACCGACTAGAATTCGAATTCGGCACTCTAATACCTACCTTATACATAGGAACACACACACACATGATATATATACTTCAACTAAATTTGTAAATGAATTAGTCATCCCCAATACGAAGATTGTTACAATCACCTCCAAAACTATCGGAGATATAATCAGGATGAAAAATACAATAAAAAATTCAAATGCCGGAGTTTATCAAATCAAATGTCTACAGTGTAATAACGTGCACACTGGGGAAACTTCACGTGATCTAAAACCTGCATCCAGGAATACAAAAGAGAATTGCGTTTAGAGAAACATTCAAATTCTCTCGTATTACACCGCAACAACATAGGACATAACTTTAATTTCTCCAATAACTGACTTGTAAAAAAAACAAAAACATAACACTTTAAAGTAAATATTATGATATATATATATATATATATATATATATATATATATATATATATATATATATATATATATATATAGCAATGTTACCAACTATTAACATACGTTTAAAAACTACATTACATTACCATTTTTCTACAGATCTATTATTCATGGATCTCTTCTGAATAACATAAAAATCAATATATATACAAAATACGCACGAGGTACACTTTAATAAAATATCTAACTAAACAAAAGTTTTCAAAACAACCTGCAGCGTCTCACTAGCCTTTACGCACTTAAATTATCCAGAATGTTTTCTTAGACTTATTTGAATATTATCTGTTACTTCATTACACGTGATACGTATCTAACCAATAATAAATAGCCAAACACAACATACCATTACTCTGTGTCTATTTTCTGCCTTTTTATCATTTTTTATCATTTGTTTCTTGATCTTTGATGAACGTTTAATAAAATGAAACATGTCAGATTAATATGTTTTCTACTTGTTCTTTATCATATATATATATATATATATATGTATATGAATATATATATAAATATATATATATATTCATATATATATATAAATATATATATATATATATATATATATATGAATATATATATATATATAAATATATATATATATATATATATATATATAAATATAAACATGAACATAGAAGTCAACACTTAGAGTCGACAGTCTGTTTCATGCTAGATGCAATTGTCAGGCAACTAGGCACTAGTTGCCTGACAATTGCATCTAGCATGAAACAGACTGATGCAATTGTCAGGCAACTAGGCACTAGTTGCCTGACAATTGCATATAGCATGAAACAGACTGTCGCCTCTAAGTGTTGACTTCTATGTTCACTTTTATATTTACACACGCTCTATCTCTGATATTGAGCACTTTATCCCATAAATATAGCACACTTTAAGAATATATATATATATATATATATATATATATATATATATATATATATATATATATATATATATATATATTAAATTACATAACAGAGAAATCCAAAATTACCTCATGAGTATAGACTATTTCAACTAACGCCGAATGCGTCAGCCTGATAATGTTGTCATAGAAGTATGTTCAAACTTCTGTAATATTTTTTGAACTTACTTTATTTTGTAATTATCTAAACTTTCTAATGTTAAACTATTACTATATTTATTTCTATATTTTGCCTTCTCCATATCAACCGCATCTTATAACCTTTCATCACTTTATGAACCCCCTTTTCTTTGATTACTTTATTCCTTTTCCTTTTATTTTCTAAAAAGGTTTTTTTTTTATATATATATTCATGGATATGACTTGTATTCTTAATAATTTAACTTATCTTAAAATTTTAAAAGGTTAATATAATTATTTTTATTTTATTATTCTTTAATTTTTTTAACATATACTTCTTTAATTTAAACTATCTGAAAACGATTCATTGTTAATCTTATTATATATTATTTGTAAGCATATTTTGTTAATTTATAGGAAAAGATGTTTTATATTATTATTAATTAAAAAAATTCGTTTTATAAAAACCAAAGCAAACCAAACCAAACAAATGTCAGTTCTATG
Organism: Acanthosepion esculentum; assembly: GCA_964036315.1. NCBI lineage: Eukaryota > Metazoa > Mollusca > Cephalopoda > Sepiida > Sepiidae > Acanthosepion > Acanthosepion esculentum. The sequence goes on along the minus strand of OZ038513.1, from coordinate 44,249,780 downwards.
ACAATCCCACGTCGTCTCTGAGTTGAATTTGGTACGAAATCATTCAAACCGGTTCGTAAATCACGATTAATTGCTATCATGAAATAGAAGGGTCTATTATTTTCTAACCAATATAAAGCCTGGATAGCTGAAGACTGAAGCAAAGTTATGTTTTCGGATGAATCTCCTCTGTAATAATTGTTATACGTAAAAGAAACATTAGAAGAGCCCTAGAGATTTAATAACAAGTACAAAATTCTATGAAGCACCCAAGAAACTTTAATCATTTTCCCCTGCCAATTCATAGCGTCATTAGCAAAAGGAATGGTACGATCATAAAAAAAACAACAGGGAAATACTATGATAACTGAAACAGAATGTTATGAATTGACAGCAATTTGGATGAAAGTGGGGTGTGGTCACAGAAAGACAGAGAAATTAGATAAACGTACATTTTTTTTAATAAGCCATGCCTTTTCAGGTTAAAGGCGATCATAGCTCTCCACCACCTCCCTCTATTCCTTGCAGCTCTCAGCAAGTTCATTGCATCTGCTTCCTTCCCCAGACCACGTTCTGTCATCCACCTACTCAAGCTCGTCAGGTATGTCACGCGCTGCTTTCCCTGGTCTCTCTTTCCCTCTATTTGACCCGTGAGTATCAGCTTCTCTAGGCCCTCCTTCCTCATTATGTGACCCAGTAACTTCAGCTGCCTCTTTCTGATGTTAAGTATAAGCCTTTTCCTTGTTCGCAACCTCTCTAAGACCTCATCGTTGCTCACACGCTCGAACCATGATATGCTTATCGTCCTACTGTAGAACCACATTTCCGTCGCCTCGGGTCTCTTCTTCATCTTTGAGGAAATCGTCGAACATTCGCTGCCGTAACGAAGAACAGACGTCACGTAACAGCTGAGTATTCTTTTCTTTGTTACCAAAGAAATCCTCCTGTCTCGCAATACACTGCTCAGCTTTTGGAATGTGTCCTTGGCCATCCCACTACGTCTACGGATCACAGTGTCGCACCTACCGTCCGCCATCAACACGCTTCCCAGATATTTAAACTTCTACGTCTGTTTGATTCTAGTGTTCCCGACTTACAAATCGCATTTCGTGCTCTTCCTCTTACATTTTAAAATATACTGGAAACTTTTGAATTCCGCATATCTATATGGGTAGGTGTAGAGGTTTTCATACTAACTTTTTTTTAAATCGGTATTACCCCAAGCAAGGCAGTACGGCCCCTAAAAAGCAAGGCGTTACAAGGTGTGGAGGAATTAGGAAAAGAAACATTAGTAATGAGCAGAAAGAGAAAAGAGTAGTCAGCACGACAGCAGATAGCGATTGAAATTCTATTTAAACTTTTGCAGATTAAAGTTGGCTGGAAAACATTGGGACTGGGATGAAGTTGCACAAGCAAGAAGTGCGAGAAAAAGAAACTGTTAGCATAGAACTTACGGCTACATCTAGCCAGATCAACTGTAAATTGATGAAATCTCGCCGCCAGTCTAGCACCGTGCTTAAATTCTAAAAGTCTAGTTACCATATTGAAGAGCTCATCCGAACAATTACCATGAAAGTATTTATAAAAACGGCAAAGGGAGGCAACCTTACGGCGATGGGCAAGTGGCTGAAGCCGAACCGCCAGATCAGGACCAATAATATTGGTGATTCTTCTTATCAAAGAGCTCAAGGTAAATCGCAGGGACACCGGACCATATATTGCAGCAATATTCGAAGCATGGACGAATGGTAGACAGATATGAAAGATAGATTCCGGAGAGAAACATTGTCTGACACGACACAGTGAACCAGCTTTCTTATCAGATGACCTAGCAATGGATTTATCAGAATCTGTCCACTTCATGTCAGCTGATAACGTTAGCCCGAGAAGGCACAACGAGTCACTTTCCTGGAGGATAGCATCAGCCATGGTGAAGAAAGGCAGAGATGATTAACGGAAAGAAGTTTATTTGTGGAGGCTTTAAAATTGTGACATTAACTATGGCTTTAATAGATATTTTGTCCGTTTTCAATATAATCTGAAGTACATTAATGAAAAAATGAGAATTGGTTTTAATAAAATGGCACTGATTCGATGGAAGATTCGTTTTAAAGAATCATCTTTGAAGAATCCTCACAGGATAAATTACGAAGCGGCGCAGTCAGAATTTGATCCCGGTTCATCGATTTCGTTTACTAGTTCTTCGCCAATCGAAGACAAACAGGCAAGGTTCCATGTTGAATTGCCAATATCTCATTATATTGTAATTATCACACTAAAACCGGATGGGAGCATAAAAGGCGTGATTACCATTTATTCCATCGGCAGAATTTGAAAATATTAACATAGAGTGCAAATAGACAAAAAAAAATCTGGCATTTAGGTCTTTGTGTGGCAGAAATACATTTGTTACTGAAGCTGAATGACTTGAAAAAACATTTCCTGCGCATGCGCGCTGGAATAGCGGACATGATTGTTTCTATATTGTTATGAATTTCTAATGGAATCCATTTTGGGGGGTCGCTTTGTTTAATGACTTTGCTTTGGCGATAATTTTCTATAGAATGCGTTGCCGATAAACAAGACCATCAACCCTTCTAGAAACCCTTCTGCCTTTAGAGAACCGATTTACGAACGGGTTCTCGTGACACATCTGAGTGTCGTCTTAAATGAATCATTGCTACATTTTTTCTGATTCTTCAACGCAAACTCTCTCTTTGACCATCACTCTCTCTCCATCTGTCTATCTGTCTGTCTGTCTCTCTCTCTCTCTCTCTCTATATATATATATATATATATATATAGATAGATAGATAGATAGATAGATAGATAGATAGATAGATAGATTTTTTCTGATTCTTCAACGCAAACTCTCTCTTTGACACTCACTCTTTCTCCATCTGTCTGTATGTCTGTCTGTCTGTTTGTCTCTCTCTCTCTCTCTCTCTCTCTCTCTCTCTATATATATATATATATATATATATATATATATATATATATAGATAGATAGATAGATAGATAGATAGATAAATACGAGGGTCATTCAATAAATAAGTTCAATTTTTCGGTATAAGGACTTCTAATACAGATAGAAGCTTACTCTTTTTTTTATTTTTTCTTGTTTTACTTCTTTTTCACATGGATTTAATTTCTTTTGCAGATTAAAAAAAAACATTGAGAGTTTTGGCGATTAACAAAGATGGCCGACCAAGAAGCATGCTCCAGGATTGAACAGCGGTCAGTTATCAAGCTTTTGGTTGCTGAAGGTGCAAACCAATTGAAATTCATAGGAGAATGTCAACTGTATATGGTGCCACATGTTTCAGCCAAAACAATGTCTACAAGTGGGCTAAATTGTTTAAAGATGGACGGAGCAGTGTTGAGGATGAAGACAGGCCTGGGAAGCCTACAGAAGTGAGGTCTCCTGAGGTGATCGAATCAGTCAATGACCTCATTCAGTCTGACAAAAGGATGACAGTAGATGACATTGCAAGGACTTTGAGCTTATCTGTTCGGGCAAACGCAGGGGTCATCAGTCAGAAGGAGTCATCATGCATCATGACAACGCAAGGCCTCACACAGCAGCCCAAACGGTGCAGACCATCAACGAGCTGGGCTGGGAACTGCTCCTTCATCCTCCTTACAGCCCAGAACTTGCCCCTTTCACCTGTTTGGTCCCTTGAAAGCGTTCACGAGAGGCACGAATTTTAAAAGTGACGATGAAGTAAAAAGTGTTGTGAGCGACTGGCTGAGACATCAGTCCGAAGATTTTTACGCTGAGGGAATACGGAAGCTTGTGTACAGATGGGAAAAGTGTATGACAGTGCTGGGAGACTACGTCGAAAAATTAAAAAAAAAGTAAGCTTCTATCTGTATTAGAAGTCCTTATACCGAACAATTCACCTTATTTATTGAATGACCCTTGTAGTTAAAAATTAAGAAAGTAGCAAACGAACAGTAATTTTTTAAAAGTATATAATGTTATATTTTACAGAGTATTTTTCTTTATACTCCTTCGGGAGTTTCTATTTTGTTTTATACCCGGTATAACACAGAAAAAGTGTCCAAATCATGTAACAACATGGGATAAAAATGTTTAATATCCAAAAAACACTAAACTAATTGAGTTTCTCTTTTCAAGATTTTCAGACAAGACAGCCTTATTGACATCATTTGTTGTAAGAATCACTGAAAAACTCTTTGAGTTATTCATCTAGAAAGAGAACAGGTTAAAATCGTTTTGTGTCAACCCCACTATTGAGCAATAGTGAGAGCAAGAAGATCATTCAGGCCTTCAGTAATGGTACCGACATTCATACTCTGGTTTCCATCTTCAAAGTCCATTCAAGACCCATCAAGAGAAGGGTAAAAAAATAAAAAGGAGGGAACAGAAGAGACGAAAGACGGGCCATCATTTCATCTTAGAGCTAAATACATTCTTCTTGTTCAAAGTAGAGTCCCATAGGGTCATAAAAACCTCGGAGAATTCCAGTAAGATATCTGTAATCATTTTTAAGATACAACAGTTTGAAAGCTTACTCTAACAATTGGAGAGATTTGCTGTTACACACGATATATACATACACATACTCGGATACATCGAGGTAGTGTAATGGTTAGCAAGCCTGTGTCGCTAGAAAAATTACGACTGAGTAGTGAGTTCGACCCTCACTGGGTGCCGCATACATTCGGCCTTGTGACACATCTGAGCTACGCTTGGAAAATCATTACGTACAACATACATTTTTACGGCTTACATCAACGTTTTTTCAGGTTAATCAAAACCAGAAAATATTTTGAGATTCGAAGAATTTTAGGAGACATTAATGATTTACTGATACAGATGTTATTAATTAACCCATAGCTGAGAGGAGAGAAGAGCTGAATTCATACCTTTCCTTTTACGCGTAAGTGAATATAACGAACCTTGCTCTCCGATTTTCTATTTCGGGCCGTTATCCATTACATCATCTGCACATCGAAACTTACAACACACCTGATATTCTCAAGCGCTCATCCATTTTGGTACTGTCCAAACTCCATGTTAACCTTGCTGATTGTACAAGGACCGGTGTTTTACTAGTAGATACAGAGTGCGATGGATAAAGTGTCGTATAAATGACGCAAAAATGAAAACAACACTGACCTCTCATTTTAATAGATATATTTACCAAAATTACACAAAAATATCTTAAAATACTAAAGAGTACATTTATGCAATAAAATCGCCATTGGCTTTAACCACAGACACCAGACAACTTCGGGATCTAGCGTAACTCTTTTGGATGGTCTCCTTGAATGCAGCCATAACCCTTGCCTTCAGTTCATTTTCCATATTACAAGGAGTTTTCTTGGTTTCTCGCCCCATACATAATAACCAAAGGGGGTTCAGTCTGGGGCGTTAGGTAGCCAGAAGTAAGGGATGATGTGGCCTCTGAAATTGTCTGTCTTTACTGGGTTCTCCTGGTTGTGTGACATGGTGCAGAGTCCTATTGTCAAATATAGTTTCTCTCGGGAGCCACCCTCTTGACCTAGGGCAGCACAACCTCCTCAAGGCACTTGATGCAAGCCTCCAAATTGGGTCTGAGGCCCTGTAGGAAAATAGTTGAAGTTATAATATCGTCATCACTAGCGAATCACTCCAAACACCTTAGGAATCTCAATTGAACTCAGTGAACTCTTTCCGAATCTGCTGCGATGTTTTCAGATTTAAACGCAAACGTTCTGAAATGCTCGTATTGGAGCCAAGCAGTACAGCAAGTCATTTCCAAATTTCTGGCGGAATGAACTGAGTCATTGTGCTATTATTCTCATAGACGGTGCTCAACTGACCCTAATATACTGTGCAGTCGACAAAATCAAAAACAAACAACGCGCATGGACGAAAACAAAAATGTAAATTGGCGAACTTTTACCCATCGCAGCCTGTATAGGACCGGTGTTTTCTTAGTATATATAGACCTACAGCTACATATAATGTTAATAAATATTCGTTAAAATTGATTTTATTAATTCTTCCTTGTTATAAGCGTTAATTTTAGTGGCTAAACCTCTTTATGTTACAATCGTTTTTGTATTTTTCTTTCAATAGGACTCCTCGAATCTAGGCCGGTTGTTATTAATTTCTCTTATTAAGAAAAAAAAAACAGGAATGGGAACTCAAACATGTGAACCCAATAAAATGATGTTTACTCGTATATACCGAGTGTAACATCAAAATTGATCAAATCGCTTAACAGCAAAATTGTTCAATTATTAGGTTCAGCTTTGAACCGTTGTATCTTAGAAATGATTAAAGATATCTTATTGAAATTCTCCGAGGTTTTTATAACAATATTGGACTCTATTTTGAGCAATAAGAATGTATAATTACTCTCTAAGCTTAACAGAAGTATTGTGATGAAATCAATCATGATCGAAAATATGTTCATTATTAATTAATCATAGTCAAGGATCGGAAGCTCATGAAGGATTGAAAAAAGTTCATTATATATATATATATATATATATATATATATATATATATATATATATATATATATATATATATGTATATATGTGTACATATATACATATGTATATGTATATATATATATATATATATATATATACATATATATATATATATTATAAATTTACTAATTTAAAAATATGGCCGCATCGCTATACAGAAATTACCATGTTTCAAAAACAAAGAGTTTTTAGTTCCGTTTTTTGAAACATGATAATTCCTGCGTAGCGATGTGACCATATTTTTGAATTAGTAAATTTATAATATTTATGATATGTAGAATTGTATTGAGCACTGTTTTTATAAAAATAAAAATAAGAAATAAGAACACCGGATTATAAATCTTATTGTTCTTTCTCATTATTTAAACATATATATATATATATATATATATGTATTCCAGGATCATTTCCAACTCATTAATTTCTTTAACTTAATTTAATTTTATAGGATTTATTACTTTTTCCTTCTTTGATAGCGAAGAATAAATTCTTAGAATTTCTTACTCTTGAGCATGCAACATACAACTTGCCATGCGTAAATATTTATTTCTGGAGCCAAATTTCAACTTCGTGAAGCGTTTGACTTTCTGATTTGTTTATAGTTCTCACAAACGCAGGGCGAACTGGAAACTGGATTCTTGTATATATAAGAACACACACACACACAGACACACACACGCACGCACACACACACACACACACACACACACATATATATATATATATATATATATATATATATATATATATATGATGAAAATGTGGAAAAGACAAAGTAAAATCCGAATATGTGAGTTTACTGTTTTTTATTTTTTATTTTTTTGTTTTTTTGTTTGTTTTTTTTTCTGTCGACGTCAGACGTTTCGGTCAAATAGACCTTCTTCAGGACCGAAACGTCTGATGTCGACAGAAAAACAACTCACATATTCGGATTTTGCTTTGTCTTTTCCACATTTTCATCATACCGTCGGATCTACATCCACATATTTGCTTACATATATATATATATATATATATATATATATATATATATATATATATATATATATATACTAGGTCGATCAGAAAAAGCGTCCAATGAGAATGGACCAAAAACAGCATCATGTTTAGATTTAACAGAGTCTGTCTTCTTCAATTACTTTAAAGTACTTTCATTAAAAACATTTTGAATTAATGCAGTTAATGATATAACAGAAGTAGTCTGTATTTATTCAATGGAATTTAGCCGAGGACATGAAACAGGTAACACGTAGATTCTCTTCAGAGCACAATTATTTTGGAGTTTTTGAAATTCCGTTTGTCAGTGTGCTACCACGGATGTAAAAGAAGATACATTTATAAAGCAATAGTTAAGTTTGATAAAAATTGGTTAAAAGTTCAACGCAAAATAAGAAAGAAACCAGTAAAAATCGACATTTTTCGTTAATTACGCGGCTCTCCACTATATGGTTGGACTCAATTATCAAGATAAATGACTGTTAAACAATCAACTTATTGTTGGCTACAATTGTGTGAATTTTGTATTAGGTTGCTTGAAAATTGTGGGAGTTTTTATTTCAAAATTTGTGTTGAAATCGATTTTTCGTTTTTCGCGATGTTTTTCGCTAAACGCAGTGGCGTAGAAGCAAAAATGAGGTATCGTTGAACATGTCATGGTGTAACTATCCAACACACCGTGGTTGAACGAAATCGGAGGAAAATGTTGAATTTATCGATTTATGATCGGCTTTATTGATTACTGATTTTCTTAAAATTATCGATTTTTACGCTAAGAACCTATCTCTTACATTGTACAATGTATGTACCAAGTTCAGTCAAGATCGATTGGATGAATCTCAAGTGAAAAGGTATCACACAGACACATCCTCCGTTTTATATAGAGAGATATGTGTATAGCTGGCCACTCGTATTCGAGGATACACGTCTACTAGAGCGGTTAGCCAATCCTTATTGCAGTAGCTTGCTTTGTGTTTATTCAACACCCACAGAGCTCACCTGTGGTTTATACTGCAACTATGTCGAGCAGACCTTAGAGTTTCTAGGAAAGAGTGTGTTATCTAGCGTGATCAACACTTTGAACAAGGTCAGCACGCTCAAGCCCTTAGTCACGATGACTTGTGACTTCGTGCTAGCTCAGCTATCGACAGCCCCCAAGAGTTCCGTCTACCCAGTTTCACTCACAAGGCTCGGGTTAACCCGTGGTATGGTTTTCAGGAACTTTCCAAAGTTGTCGCACGCTGGGATCATCAGGAAGTGTCCTTGCTGACAAATCGACCATGGTGTGATTCGAACCCGGCTCTCATGGTCAGAATGCGATCGGCTACGCGCCCACTTATGTAAAGATGTGCAAAAAAACAATATTGCATTTTTATTAAATAAGTATTTGTTATTTTAATCATTAAATTGTTTTTAAAATAGTGGGAGTATTTTGTATATTAAATAATAAAACTTTTAGTTTTTCCCCTAAAATTAATGAAAATTTATTGTGCTAAGCTACGCACCTGAGTAAAACCAACTGTACTTTGTAGCCCCTTACCTGTTTGCAAATCTCCTCAAAATTTGGTTTTGATCGGTCAATGTATGGCTATTTTAGAGGGGGGTGGCGGACAGATTAACGGAAGTCACATAATTATATATATATATATATATATATATATATATATATATATATATGCAAAAAATATAGTTTTAAGGTGTGCTATATTTATAGGATAAAGTGCTCAATATCAGAGATAAAGCGTATGTAAATATAAATATAAAGGTGAACATTGAAGTCAACACTCAGAGGCGACAGGCTGTTTCATGCTAGATGCAATCGTCAGGCCGCCTGGTATATATATATATATATATATATATATATATATATATATATATATAGATAGATAGATAGATAGATAGATAGATAGATAGATGACGGAAGTCAGTCGAAAATTGGAAATATTAAACAGTCTTGAATTGCGGAGAGTTACTTCATAGTTGTAATTCTAAGATACAGAAATCATTTCATCAAATAGAGAGGAAAGTTTAAAATATAATGAACACAATATTCTATTCTAATTAACAAACCTCTCCCTTTCTCTCTCTCTTTTTCTCTCCTTCTATCTTTATCGCTCTTTTTTTCTTTTCCTCTCTCTTTATCTTAATATATATCACAAACCATAACAGATCACAATGTAAACAATATTCATTTAATATATATATATATATATATATATATATATATATATATATATATATATATATATATATATATCTTCTGTAACCACCTTGCCTTGATCGATCCACTATCTTTCTCCACATCCTCTCCTTTACCACTCCTATCTGCTCCAAACCTTCTGTAACCCCTTGCGTGTTAGTGGCTTCCAGCCTTGCTTGGGGTGATAAGCTAATATATATATATATATATATATATATATATATATATATATATATATATATATATACATATATATATATATATATATATATTATTCAGACTATTGTCCACATCTTTGTCGCCATATTTATTACAACGTTTTGGCCGGATGGATGCCAATTATCAGTTATCTCCTGTTAATTTCCCTCGGAAATTTCTCCACTGCCATAACCGGGTACTGAACTCACACTATTTGGGTCTTGTCACTGGATCTAACTAACGCCTTTCTCCACTGTGCCATGTGTCCTTGAAAGACATTAACAGGAGATAACTGATAACTGACATTCATTAAACATGGCACGTGGAACTAGAACAGTCTACCCCAGTGAGCGAAATAAAGGGTTCAGTTCGATATTCCAACTACGTGAAGAAGGCCGGAGCGTACAACGGCCGAAACGTTGTAATAAATATGGCGACAAAGATGAGGACAATAGTCCGAATAATGTAAATAATGTAGTTTGAACATGTTTCTGATTTTTCAACCTATGTTCTTTATAGATTGTCGATGTCCAGTTTGTGAATATTGTTTAGCGGAGCAGCAGATTCTACGACTGCAAAAAAGCAAAAACAAAAAACGCTAAATGGGACGCCGTCTCCAAGTAGCAAGAGTTAAAGAAAAAAAAAATTGGGTTGAAAAATCTAATTACATCAGATCCAATTTATATTCAAGACGTGTCGAAAACTGATCGAACTTTAGGAGGCATAATCTATATAAACGAAAAAATAAAAAGCCTTTATTACTCTCGTGCAACACAAAAAAGAAAAAGAAAAAGAAAAAGAAAGTCGTCAGAAAATTATATTTAAGAGAAATTCTTTTCTTTTCTACATGTTCGATATTAGAATATTAGGTGAGTGAAATTATTTGATTTTCTCTAATACAATCGATCCGTAACAGTTCGATATCAAACGAATTGGCAAAATCCCAACACCTGTTCGTAAAGAAAGTTCGTATCAAGACAAGTTTGGGTGGGTATACACGCACACACATGTGTGTGTGTGTGTATTCGACGTATGAGGGTCACGCAGCTCAGTTCAGTAACTCCCTATTTTATATATGATGGACTCTCCCATCTAACTATAATGTTTACAAGACGGGAGAGTCTATCATACACAAAATAGAGAGTTACTTTTCAATCACCCTATATATACATTTACATTCATATCTCCGTCATCTTTCTCCTGTTACTTTACTTTACGGCTATATCACGTTAAAACACCGGTTCCCGCCGAACACCGAAGTTAAGCAACGTCGAGCTTCGTCAGCATCTACATGGATGGCTGCTTGGAAATTCCAAGTGCTGTAAGCTTGGTTGGACGTACTGGTTGTATAATGGACAAGGACTCGGAATTATACATACATATATATATATATATATATATATATATATATATATATATATATATATATATATATATATATATATATATATATCTGTGTGTGTGTGTGTGTGTGTGTGTGTGTGTGTGTGTGTTAGGGAAATTGTATGACAAACTGGACTTCATCGGACTAAATTCCTTTTGTTAGAAGGGGTGCTGGGGATTTTAGATATTTTTTGTTTTTATTAGCCGAAATAATTTAGTGTTTTTTTGTTTTGTTTTTTTACTTCTTCTTTCCATCATATTTGCAAGTAAGTATTCCATAACGTACTTTTAGAAAATCTGCCAGGAACGGTGAAATGTTGTAAGAGCCAGGGCGAAAATTTACTGTAGATGACCTTGAATATTAAGACACTCTCTAGGCATTTATTCGTAATGAATTATTTCTCCTTTGATCAGAGTAGAATTTTATTTTTATGTCAACGTTGTGATCAGTCTCGTTACGGTGGGCAACCAATGCATTTAATGTGTTATTTTGTAAAATATAACTTTTGTGTTCACATAATCTTTTATTTAGATTCCTTGAGGTGTATCCTATGTATATTTTTTTTGTGACACTTATTACAGGCGATGGACTAAACACTTTCAGGTTTTAGCTTATCATTTTGTTTAGTATTGACTAAGTCTTTTGTTGCTTTGAATGTAGAGTTTAGATAGATTCTTTTCGATTGTAGATGTGACAGAATTAGTAGGGAAGATTACATATATTTTGATTCATTGGGTTTCTCGGGGGTGGCTGTTCCTTTGTTTTGGACTATTTTATGGACCTTTCGTTTCGCATTGAATAATTAGAGTGTTGGAGAAGTTTGAAAGTGTTTTCAACGTATTTTTGTTCATCGTGCAAATGATCCCAGCTGCATATTCTTAGTGCTCTTAGGCAGAATCCGATGACGATGCTGGGTTTTATTTTGTTGTTATAATTAGAATAGAAATTTATTAGGTCGTTTTTGTTGGTTGATTTCTGATGGAGGTAACAATTTCATATAAAGTATATGTGTTAGATTTTTATTTTTTTTTACTAATTTTTTTAAAGCAACGCTTCATAGAAAAGGAATTTTTTCCGGCCATTACTTACCTGTTATGTCAAACTATCCGTTGAGAATGTGGGTCTTTCCGCGTGGTGGACCTAAGATGAAAAAAAAAAAGAAAAAAAGACGAGCATGCTGTCTATTCTTCTTTTTTGTATCGTCTTGGCTGAGGAGGAAGTGACGTAAGTCATTAATGATTGGTTGCTGAGGAGGAAGTGACGTAAGTCGTTAATGATTGGTCGCTGAGGAGGAAGTGGCGTAAGTCGTTAATGATTGGTCGCTTGTAATTTCAAGATCAGCAGTGGCAGTTACTTAACGTGTCCATTTGTTGTATTCTTGTCGGATTGTTTTTGTTTCAAGATCGCCTGCCGGAATAGTACTGTTTCGGTAGGGTCTCTTGGGCGAACAAGTATGATGTTGCAAGACCCGAAACTTGTCATGACACCAAGTCATAACATCACTGACGAGGCGATGCTGCGCACTCGTTGGATTGTTTTCATAACAAAAAACTCTAAAAAGCATATGAATAAAATAAAGAAAATCTGTAAAAAAAACAAACAATATGAAAAATTAAAGAAAATCTGTAAAAAAAACAAACAATATGAATAAAGTAAAGAAAATCTGTAAAAACAAAAAACAATATGAATAAAGTAAAGAAAACCTGTAAAAAAACAAACAATATGAATAAAGTAAAGAAAACCTGTAAAAAAAAAACAATATGAATAAAGTAAAGAAAATCTGTAAAAAAACAAACAATATGAATAAAGTAAAGAAAACCTGTAAAAAAACAAACAATATGAATAAAGTAAAGAAAACCTGTAAAAACAAACAATATGAATAAAGTAAAAAAACCTGTAAAAAAACAAACAATATGAATAAAGTAAATAAAACCTGTAAAAAAACAAACAATATGAATAAAGTAAAGAAAATCTGTAAAAAAAACAAACAATATGAATAAAGTAAAGAAAATCTGTAAAAAAAACAAACAATATGAATAAAGAAAATCTGTAAAAACAAAAAACAATATGAACAAAGTAAAGAAAATTTGTAAAAAAACAAACAATATGAATAAAGTAAAGAAAATCTGTAAAAAAACAAGCAATATGAATAAAGTAAAGAAAATCTGTAAAAAAAACAAACAATATGAATAAAGTAAAGAAAATCTGTAAAAAAACAAGCAATATGAATAAAGTAAAGAAAATCTGTAAAAAAAACAAACAATATGAATAAAGTAAAGAAAATCTGTAAAAAAACAAACAATATGAATAAAGTAAAGAAAATCTGTAAAAAAAACAAACAATATGAATAAAGTAAAGAAAATCTGTAAAAAAAACAAACAATATGAATAAAGTAAAGAAAATCTGTAAAAAAACAAGCAATATGAATAAAGTAAAGAAAATCTGTAAAAAAAACAAACAATATGAATAAAGTAAAGAAAATCTGTAAAAAAACAAGCAATATGAATAAAGTAAAGAAAATCTGTAAAAAAAACAAACAATATGAATAAAGTAAAGAAAATCTGTAAAAAAACAAGCAATATGAATAAAGTAAAGAAAATCTGTAAAAAAACAAACAATATGAATAAAGTAAAGACAAAAAGAAAAATTATCTTAGCCGACGCGTTTCGTCCTCTGATGGAGTCTTAATAAAGCCCCTCAGAGAACGGAATACGTCAGTGGTAACTTTTCCTTTTGTCTTTAATTATTCATATATATATATTATCATAAAGAAACAATATATACAAAGAATTAAATAGCAATCCTAATGTGATTAATGACGAAATCACTTCGCTAACAAATTATTTTGCCATTAATCATATTAACATTGATATTTAATTCTTTGTATAAATTGTTTCTTTATGAACATTGAGAATGTATAATTACTGTCTATGTATAAGAGAGAAGTATCGTGATGTAATCGATCATAAACGAAAATGACATGTTCACCATTAATTAATCATAGCTAAGGATCGGAAGCTCATAAAGGATTAAAATAAAGTTCAAATATATATATATATATATATATATATATATATATATATATATATATATATATATATATATATATATTATCCTAGGATATTTTCCAACTTATTCAAGATGATCTTCACCCTCTCTAATATTCTAACTTTCTGCCCTGGAGTAATATGTTGCCCCACACGTTTTCATTTTCAAGTCTTTTTTCACTGTTTTTTTTAATTGCTAGCAATATTTTTTCCCAAAAAGTAATTTTTTTCAAAAAATATATTGCTGGTAATATTTTTTTCCGAAAATCTATTGCTGGTAATAATTTTTTTTTTCCTTCAAACATTCATTGCTGGTATAAAAACCTACTTATACACTTTCACAGTGTTTTGATCCAAGTTTGGGGGGTTAACTATTTGCCCATAGCTGTGGTTCTAACAGGTGCTTCCACTCCGGGTCAGGGTGAGCCTGGGAAGACCAGCAATTAAGAGGTGGTTCCACGTTCCTCAAAACCTCCTTGCTGTCGGATGCAGTTTATCGTCTTACCCAGGACGCATTTGTAGTTTGTCGTCATAACCAGGACCGTTCAATCGTTATCTTACGTCTACGTAATTCCTGTTCTTTTATTGTTCGTTCTCCTTAAGAATTTTTTCTTATTATTGTATTCTCTAACCCTGTGTAAATCCTTGCGTCTTAGTGGCTTTATCGCTTTGCTTGGGTTGAATATGAAAATAATCCACAAAGAAGTATTGAATAAGAGGAAAAAGTGAATTGATTGATTCATTCATTTTTTACGACTTATCAACCTTTGCAATTTATTTAAAGCCAGAAAATATTTTAGATTGTAATAATTTGTTGGGGTAATAATAATGGTGTAGTGACACAAGTCTTGCTAATTAACCCGTAGCTGGAGTAAGAAGTGGATTTATACCTTATCAGAATTTGATAAACAAATTATACAGTGGATATAAAGTGAGGGATCAATTCTGTATTACAATCAATATATAAACTTATCACTCACTTTGTAACCATCTCTATACATTTATATTCCAGAGAATGTAAATAAATAAAAAATATATGCCTGTGTATTTCATTCATTAATTCGTTTTTTTACGGTTTATTAACCCTTTCCATGTTATTTAAAGTCAGAAAATATCTTTAGATTGCAAGAACTTACTAGTTTTTTTTCTGGGGGGAGGGATAATAATTGTTTAGTGATATTAGTTTTACTAATTAACCCATAGCTGGTGGTAGAAAAGGTGGATTCATATCTTCCCCAAGTATATTTCGATTAACAATTTCCAGCCGTTATCCATTACACCGCTAGTTATTCAAGCTTACACTTGATCTGAATAAAAAGCGTAAAAGAGAAGGGAGAAAGTGAAACTGCATGTGAAATACAAAAAAAAATAGACAGAAGGAAAAATAGCAGAAAATAAACGTATTTTGAATCAATAAATGAATGAAAAAAGAAATAACGAATGAATAAAAGATTATTTGAATGGGAGTCCTTAATGAAATTGGGAGTGAGAAGAAAGGAGGAAAGAAAGACAATAAGAATTAGAAGGCTGATGAATGAAAAGGGGAAAAGACTTGAACGAGAAAGAAAAAAGAAAGAAAACAGATATAAAAGTTGAATGATAAAGATAAGATGAATAAATGAATGAAATAAGAAATGTTTTGAATGAGAAATGAAAAAAAGAAAAAGTGAAGGAAAATAGGCATCCGAAGAAAGAAAAAAAAGAAAGAAAGACAGAAACTAAGAAAGGAAGAAAGAAATAAATAAAGAAAGAACGAAAGAAAAGAAGCGAGAAATAAATAAAAGACGAGAGAAAGAAGAATGAAAGAAAGAAAAGAAGAAAGAAAGAAAGAAAGAAAGAAAAGAAGAGAAAAAAGAAAGAAAGAGAAAAAGTAGAAAGAAAGAAAGAAAGAAAGAAAGAAAGAAAAAGAAAGGCTGTGAAACTAAAAGAAGAAAATACGTGGGAGAGTGAGAGAGAGTGAAGAAGAAATTGACTTTGAATAAAAAGAAAGCCAAGAAAATGCCTTGAAAAGAGAAAAATATATTAAAAAATAAAAGATAAATTCTGGAATGAAATGGAAAGAAAATCTTGAAGAAGGAAGAAAACAATTCGCTTTGAATGAACATTCACACCCTCAGCACCTAAAATTTAAAAAGTAGGGCACCTCGCAACTACTTTAAGAAAGGAAGCAAAAGACCCGAAGACACATGTAATCTATTAAAGAATTCCATACAATGAAGAGATGAAGTTAATCTCTGAGGCAATAACTCTAGACGCAAGATTTCAAATGAACTAATATAAAAATGCCCCCGGCGAACCTTCTGGGATGGCGCGAAAGAAAAGGCCACATAGAAAAGAAAAGGAATTAAAAATAAAGAAAAGGAATTAAAAATAAAGAAAAGAAAAGAAAGGCAGCCAGAAGGTTAGAAAACAAAAGAATAAATCATACGTGAGTCACGTGATTCGAGTGATAACCAATCAGTGATGTTCGCTGAAGTATATATATCAATATTAAATCTTCGTTCGAAGCAAAGAAAAGGTTCATTTTATTTATTTCTGCAAATAATATTCTTACACTATTTACATTGTTCAGATCGTGGTCCTCATCTTTATTTATTTACTATTCATAAAATATTATTTATCTCTATTTTTGAAATGAGGTATTGTAACTACTTACACTATTTACATTCTTCGAACGCTTGTCCCATCATTATTGTCATATTCACGACGTTTCAACTGTTGTAAGTTCCGGCCTTCTTCAGGTAATATACGTTGGAATTTCGAACCGAACCTTTTATTTAGTCCACGTGGGTAGATTGTTCGAGTTCCACGCCCCACTAGAACAATCTATCCGAAAGGACTAAATAAAGGGTTCGTTTTGAAATTCCAACGAATATTACCTGAAGAAAGACGAAGCCTACAATGGCCGAAACGTTGTGAATATGACAGTAAAGATGAGGACAACAGCCCGAACAATGTAAATAGTTAAAATATCTCATCTCAAGAAATATAGACGGATCCTGAAGAAGGCCGAAGCTTACAACGGCCGAAACGACGTGAATATGGCAATAAAGATGAGGACAACAGTCCGAAAGATGTTAATAGTGGAAATAGTTACAATATCTCATCTCAGAAATATAGACAGATCCTGATGAAGGCCTGAGCGTACAACGGCCGAAACGTCGTGAATATGACAATAAAGATGAGGACAACAGTTCGAACAATGTAAATAGTGTAAATAGTTACAATACCTCAGCTCGGAAATATAGACAAGTAATATTTTATCAATTGTACATACGCATTGGCTGTTACATACGAGGGTCATTCAATAAATAAGGTGAATTTTTCGGTATAAGGACTTCTAATACAGATAGAAGCTTACTCTTTTTTTCTTTTTTCTTGTTTTACTTCTTTTTCACATGGATTTAATTTCTTTTGCAGAGTAAAAAAAAACTTTGAGAGTTTTGGCGATTAACAAAGATGGCCGACCAAGAAGCATGCTCCAGCATTGAACAGCGGTCAGTTATCATGTTTTTGGTTGCTGAAGGGTGCAAACCAGTTGAAATTCATAGGAAAATGTCAACTGTGTATGGTGCCACATGTTTCAGCCAAAAATATATCTACAAGTGGGCTAAATTGTTTAAAGAAGGACGGAGCAGTGTTGAGGATGAAGACAGGCCTGGGAAGCCTACAGAAGTGAGGTCTCCTGAGGTGATCGAATCAGTCAATGACCTAATTCAGTCTGTCAGAAGGGTGGCAGTGGATGACATCGCAAGGACTTTGAGCTTATCTGTTGGGACAAACGCAGGGGTCATCAGTCAGAAGGAGTCATCTTGCATCATGACAACGCAAGGCCTCACACAGCAGCCCAAACGGTGCAGACCATCAACGAGCTGGGCTGGGAACTGCTCCCTCATCCACCTTACAGCCCAGACCTTGCCCCTTTCACCTGTTTGGTCCCTTAAAAGCGTTCACGAGAGGCACGAAGTTTAAAAGTGACGATGAAGTCAAAAGTGTTGTGAGCGACCGGCTAAGACATCAGTCCAAAGATTTTTACGCTGAGGGAATACGGAAGTTTGTGCACAGATGGGAAAAGTGTATAACAGTGCTGGGAGACTACGTTGAAAAATTAAATAAAAAGTAAGCTTCTATCTGTATTAGAAGTCCTTATACCGAAAAATTCGCCTTATTTATTGAATGGCCCTCGTATTTAAGGTTGTTATATGTCGACTAGGTTTGGTATTATGGTGACTGTGAAAAGAAAATGTATTGGGAGAACAATATTCATAAGAAACAAAGAAAGACTAATGGAATTTTATGTGATATATGTCCTTCTACATGGCAGTGAATGCTGGATAATCTCTTCAAATATGAAGAAGAGACATGAAACAATAGAATTGTTATACAGAACGATGCTGGGATATCATGGACCGTATACGTGAGCAGCAACGAAGATAAGAGTAAATTGGAGCAAAAACAAATATTATATACTTAACATCAAGAAGAGAGAGTTGAAATTTCTGACACATAATGAGGAAAGAAGGCTTGGAAAATCTGATCTTCACAGGACAAATTGAAGGCGAAGAAGGACAGAGAAAAACGCATAACATACTTAGTGAGGTTGAGTATATAAATGGCGGAACAGAGAAAAAAAAAAGAAAAAAGACAAAATTCATTACGAGATAAAAAAAGAACAGGAAATTATGGAGAGTCAAGATCTCCAACGTCCCGAGGGAACACTGCAGATAAAGAAGAGAAGTATCTGTCAAAAGTGTACAATAAAAAAATCTATTGTCTTCTTTATTTTTAAATTGTTTCGAGACAAATTGAGTTTTCAGCAAGTTTACTAAATTTAGCTTCGCACGTCAGTGAAAAATTGAACGAATCTCTTGACGTTGCAAAATGGTATAAATGTTGATAAGAGAGGTACCGCAAACTTTTTTGGTTGTAATGTGGATTTTAAAAAAAAAATATATTATCCTTTATTTTTCACAATTTTACAACACGTGTTTCTGGTCTCACGACCGTCTTCAGGTAAAGGGTGGAGATTTCCACATATTATTAAAAATAATTATTTTTTTCTTTACGTTTTTCAATGTTAAATATTCTCGATATGAGACATTCTCTGTTTTTGTGTTAGTAATCCGAATGTCCTTCTTAATGTCTCATATCGAGAATATTTAACATTGAAAAACATAAAGAAAAAATTAATTTTTTTTAATAATATGTGTAAATCTCCGCCCTTTACCTGAAGACGGTCGCGAGACCAGAAACACGTGTTGTAATATTATGAAAAATAAAGGATAATATATATATTTTTTTAAAAACCACATTACAACCCAAAAAGTTTGCGGTACCTCTCTTCTTTTTAATATACACACTTTTCTGTCGTTGGAACCATTATAACCTCTTCATTTTATATATATATATATATATATATATATATATATATATATATATATATATATATATATATATATATATGTAGACGTGGGTAAATCAAATAACTAGATATTAGCAACCGTATATGCGCGCGTTAGCGTGCATACACTGGTAAGCAAATAAATATTTACTAAATTTACTTTGAGCTGTAAACAAAAGAGTACTCAACGTGGTTAGACAGAGCTAAGAAATATATATTAATAAATATACATACGTGTACGTTTGGGGTGCCACCTAAGTTTCGAATCCCTCCCCCATAATAGGTGAACATTTGTTTTGTTTTTTTATCGTTAATTATATATATTTGTTGTAAATAAATGTTTTTTTAAATTGAATATCCTCGCCTTGTGTTCCTTTATTGTTGGTCTCATTGTGTCTTTGGAGTCTTTCAGCGCCGAGTGAGAAGAATCGATTTAGCGGATTTCGGTTCGCCTATAAGGTATCATTTCGTAACATATGAGGTTATGTCGAAGGGCAGAGTCTCGTCTCGGGAAACAGCTACCGACCCCGATTTATACGAGGTCTACCGGGAGTTTTTGGCCTACAGGCTCGGATAACCCACATTAAATTCCGCCTTGTGCCACATCTGACCGCCTGGGGTGGTTGGTAGATATCCTGCAGTTGACTACTTCTACGCGCCGCTTGCGAATCTTATATGTGTTGTTCTTGTTCTAAGTATTATCGTTCATTACCAACCATCGTTTGATTATTCTATTCAGTAGCCTTCACTAGGTAACAAGACGTTAAAATGGTTAAAACAAAGCATATAAAGAAAGGAAAGGCAAAGATAAATACATTTTGATTGATTTGAATTTGTTCCGTTTTATATTTGGTCATTGGATAATTTGTCTGAACCCCTCCCCCATAATAGGTGAACATTTGTTTTTTTTTATTGTTAATTATATATATTTGTTGTAAATAAATATTTTATTAAAATTGAATATTCTCGTTTTGTGTTTCTTTATTGCTGGTCCCATTGCGTCTTTTGGAGTCTTTGAGTAAGCGCCGAGTAAGAGGAATCGCTTTAGCGGACTTCGGTTCGCCTATAAGGTATCAGTTTGTAACGTACAGAAATTGAGGGCTCGTTCCGGGATTTCTTTTATTTTTCTGGTTATCACTCAGTAGAGATCACGAGACGTTTCGAGGGCCAGCGGCCAGCAGAAGAAGATGTTGGTCGGAGGAGACTTTATGATGTCGTCCTCGATAGAGGCATTATGTAGATTTAAAAAAAAAGATGATATCATAGCGAAAGAAAATAAACTTAAATTAGAAACGAAAATTTCTATGAGAAAGGCTCAGTTAATAAGAATAGTTTCGGAACATATGGTTTATAATGATATCTTCGACGAAGACGTGTTGCTGCGGTTCCTGGCAGACACGTCCGAGCTGTCGCAGACTCAGCTCGAAATAGAAAAAGCAAAAATTGATGCTGTAGCCGAATTAGAAAATGCAAAAACAGAAGCAGAGGCCGAAGTAAAAAAACTAAAATAGAACAAGAAACCCGTCCCCGGTAACTAAATGAGAAGCAGAAGTTCCTTGAGGAGAAAAGAAATGAGTTAGCCCTAGCAAAACAGGTACGAACCGTGCCTCCATTTAACGAGAATGATATCGATAAGTACTTCCAGCATTTTCAAAAAGTAGCCTCCAATTTGTCTTGGCCGATTTTATTATTGAATCAGTAGAATTCTATAGACTTACAGATTGAACGATAAAAAGAAAGACAGACGAAACCGTGGTTCTGTTCTCATCTTTGTAATATCATTGTATCAGTGGTTATATAGTGTTACGGTTTGAACGTTAAAGAGAAAGACAGACGAAACCGTGGCTCTTTTTTCATTCTATTCTATAGAGTTACAGTTTGAACGTTAATGAGAAAGACAGCCGAAACAGTGGCTCTGTTCTCATTCTATTCTATAGAGTTACAGTTTGAACGTTAAAGAGAAAGACAGACGAAACCGTGGCTCTGTTCACATTTCTTTTTATCATTGAATCAGTAGAATTCAATAGATTTTCAGTCTAAATATTGAAGGAAAACACAAACGAAATCCTGTGTTAGTTCTTATTTTAAATCTATAAAATCCGATAGTCAAGACTATCGTTAAGAAAGAGTATGAAGAAAATACCAAGAAGATTACCAAACTTCACCCGTGTTTGACAACCCCAAAAGAATTGGAGGTAATGTGAAGTCAGGATTATCACAGCAGAAACGATGTGAATAGCAGACAAGGATATTTTTTTATGCTGGAAAGGACTATTTATCTGTCTAACCCGAGTAACGAATAATACTAGCCAGGGACTTTACTTTTGCAAAAGGATATTTTGTAAGAACTTCACACGGTATTTTTATACACACACACAGACACAGACACACAGACACACACACATACACACACACAGATATATATATATATATATATATATATATATATATATATATATATATATATATATGTATGTATGTATGTATGTATGTATGTGTGTGTGTATGTGTGTCTAAAAAACAAGGTATATAAAGAAAGGAAAGTCAAAGGTAAGTACATTTTGATTGATTTGAATTTGTTCCGTCTTATATTTTCTCATTGGATAATTTGTCTGAACCCCTCCCCCATAATAGGTGAACATTTGTTTTATTTTATTGTTAATTATATATATTTGTTTTAAATGAATGTTTTATTAAATTAAATACTCTCGTCTTGTGTTTGCTTATTGTTGGTCACGTTGCGTCGTTATGTGTCCGTGAGTGAGCGCCGAGAAAGAAGACCCACTTTAGCGGACTCCGGTTCGCCTATATGGTACCATTTCGTAATAACATATATATATATATATATATATATATATATATATATATATATATATATATATATATATATATATATATCACAGTTGTTTTAGGGTTCCTAAAGTTAATTCAGGTTTGCTATGGTAAAAAAATTTTATTCCAAGTAAAAATCATCACAAAAATAGCAAAAGTCATTTTGTCATATATTATTTTCTCGGAAAAAATGGATTTTCATACTTTTATATATAAGCTTTCGAAAGTTTAGAAAGGATTAACAATAAAAACATGTATCAACATGGTGATTTTCTTTCCTGTTTGAGTGATAATGCTAAAAAGCTTATTCGACAATATGATAGGAATTTACTTAAAATAAATAGAGAAAACTTGTCTATATTATTTAATGAAACACACACACACACACACACACACACACACACACACACACACACATATATATATATATATATATATATATAAATATATATATATATATATATATATATATACAAGCATAGGATTGGTATATACGGAATAAATTTCAATAACTAAAAAATACTATTCTTAAAAGTGTGATCAATACAGAGTAGAGCAAATATAATTATTTATTCGAAAATTATATCATAAATATGTTATAAAATCACTACAAAAATAGCCATTTGTTTCAAAACATCTGGTGTCTTATCAAGTGATGGTGTTAAATGTAGAAGAAGGTGTTTTAAAAGGTTCAAATCAACCAAACATCTCTTGCTAGGGGCAATGCTGTTACATAAGTTGCAATGACCAACCAAAATACAAGTATATGAGAATTCAAAAAACTTGACAACGAAACTTGTTTTTAATAATCATTTAATGCTTTAATGTTAGGGTTAGAATAAAATAGAATTAATTCTAACTAATTAATATTAAATTTTACTATAATTCAAAATTCAAAATTACCAATTTAAAATTTTAAATTTAATCTGCATTAAGTTTCAAAAATTATAAAATTATTTAAAGAAGAAACTGAGGAAAAACTACATATGCTTTGTTATTTATTTTGTTTTTATTGAAAGGCCAAAAATTAATTTGGAATAAATGTTAAAATCTAATGTTGCTCTTAGCTTCGTTACAGCTTAGATACATTTGAAGATGCTATGGGAAGGGGAGGGTGAAATCTTGCAGAAGACAATACCTGCAAAATCAGATTATAATACACAAACACGTAGACATATTTAGATATATACATACGCAAAAAAGCGACGAAACAGGAAATAGGTGTCCACGACCCTTAAAAAAACAAAACAATAAAACAAACCCGACAACATATACATACAATGAAAGGCACATATAAGCAATTATATACACATACATTGATAAAGACACGCAGATATACACACCAAGAAATATTCAAATTTGAAAGTGTCAGTAAACGAATTCAAACATACTATTAAAATATAACTTACACGGGCAAAGATATAGAGATAAAAATGGGTCAATAGATAAAATTTAATCTGGGTAGAATATATATATATATATATATATATATATATATATATATATATGGAGAGAGAGAGAGGGGGGTAAAGGTAATAAATCCGTTGGTATATAATTCAAGTGGATCCTACTAATATTAAAACTGATCTACAATAAATAGTAGTACACTATAAAATCCAAAATTATCTCATATGGAGAATAGACCTATTTCAATCGACGAAAATTTCGTCAGTCTTATTCACCCCCGGTATATAGACTGAATTCGTGTTGGAATTAGAAACTTAACGGTCACAGCAGCCAAAAAATTAATGCACAATTTATCCATTTCAATGTTTCAGTCAGACGAAGGGGACGAGTCAGTGGTGGGGGTGAGAGGTATTAGCCCTAAAGGGAAGAGGTTTTTATAAATTAAACACGGATATTAACCTTATGACATTAAATTGGGGTTATATGAAGAATGAAGTGTCAAATTTAAACTAAGAGAGGAACGAAAAGTTTTTTTTTAATTATGTAAATAAGGTTAAGTTTAAAAATACAAGTTCTTACTTAAAAAAATCTCTTCCAAAGATAAGTTATATTTAAAAATAACATATATCTAAATAAATTAAAAAGTTATATTTAGATAATTTATATTAAAATTAAGTAAAATTATATTTTTAAAAATTATAATTAATAAAACATTGATATATATTAACGAATTTGTTCTAAACTTCGTATGGTTGCTTTAATTTCGGGAGAGAATAAAGACAAAAATTGTCCAATATTTGGATTTTTTACTATGCTGTTCCTTGATTTAAGCCATCTTCAGAGTCGTTATGTGGACATTTAAACAAAGATATTCACCATCAAAGATGATATTCTGTTACGCTGACATAGAAGATTGCGATGCGACGATAATGGTCGCGGAATAGCGGACGCAGGTCGAAAAAACATGATGCGGTTCTATGACGTCGTACCATGTGAGAGGTCAAAATATTAACAACAGAATCATATGTCTAGATGCAATGTAATGTATTGTGACTAGTTTGAAATGTAATTTTGTTGAGTTTGGATTGTTTTGTTTTAATATATATATATATATATATATATATATATATATATATATATATATATATATATATATATATAAAACAAAGCAACCGCTTTTTATATTTAGTAAATTTACTGAACAAAAACAACATTATTTGTTATGATTAACAAACAATTTAACATGTTCAAAATGCTCCCCATCCCCCTTCATGTTCAATATAACGCATGAACCACAACACCAACACTTCTACAAACCATTAGATACCTTTATATATCAATTTCCGAAAATGTATCAAAAATCGCTTTTTTCGGTTTGAGCTTGTAAATAAGATCTTTCAGTAGGCACCACAAGAAAAAGTCTGGTAATCCCGACGACCACTCAGTTGCTCCACATCGTCCTATACACATCAGCTAGAAAAAAAGGCCGTTATTTTTCTCGCACCCTTTATACAGGTTGCAATAGGTAAATCGACGCCATTTTATACTTTTAATTTCGAGCATGCGTGTTGTTTGTTGTCGACAACACATTATAGTAGGGTCAGTTGGGCGCCGCCTGTGAGAAAAAGAGCACCATGAGGCAATTCACTCCAGTGGATATTTGGAAAAGATATGCTGTACTGCTATGCATTCACACCAGTACGAAATCCCACCAAAATAACCGTCAGAATAGACTACGACAACCAATCCAAAAATTTAGGCGAAAAATAGCTATAACTGCTATATATCGATAAAAAAAACAAAAAAACATCAGAACATCACTCAAGAATCGAAAATCAAATAGAATAAATAAAAATATACAAAATAAAAATTAAGTAAACAAATAAAAATCTAATAAAAATTAAACCAAATAAATGAAGAAATTAACAAATCGCCACCGCTAAAATAACCGTTAGAACTAATAAAATTAAGCATAAATAAGCAAAAACAAGTAAAAATAATCAATCAAAAAAATAAATTAAAAACTGCCCACCCGCCAAAATACAGAATAGACTACGGCAAGCAATATAAACATTGGACGAATAAATAGCTTTAATTATCTTTCCAGACCAAAACAAACTATTAAATAAGCGACCTAAGCAAATTTCTCCCCCCCAATTTTTTTTGTACTACGTTAATAAAACATCAAAAAACGAAAAGAATAAATGATACAAAATGAAAATGAGAAAATTAACCCAAACAAATAAATAAATAAACAAGCCACTACCGCAAAATAACCGCCAGAATAGATTACCCACAATCCAACACTCACCCGTATATATAAATAGTCGAGGAAATATCCAGCATTCGCGGCCTGACGATTGCGTTAATTGGTTAATTATATGAAAAGTATGTTTATTCATTAGTTGGAAATACAATAAATTAAAAATTTGTATGTGTACGTATATTTGTATCCTCCCACTGTATTTACCAAAATTATACAAAAATGTTTTGATATACTAAAGAGTAAATTTATTCAATAAAAATACCATTGGCCTCCAGACGACTTCAGAATATCCTGCAACTCTTCTGAACAGTCTCTTTGTTTAAGTCAGTAAATGCTGTCATAACCGTTGGCCAGCTGTAAGGAGTGATGTGGTCGCAGAAATTATCTGACAGTCATGACTGGGTTCTTCTGCTTGTGTGGCATGGTGCAGAATCCTGTTGCTAGACATAGGTTCTTCCAGCAATGACCTTCTTGACCCAGGGAAGCACTACCTCCTCAAAGCATTTGATGTAGGCCTCTGTATTGAGTCTGAGGCCCTCTAGGAAGATGAATAGAGGCAAAACGTCACCATCGATAGTGATCACTTCAAACACCTCCGCAATCGCCATTAGACTCATCCAGCTCATTCCGAATCCTCTGCAGTGTCCTTAGATTGGCGCACAAGCACTCTGAAATGTTCGTATTGGAGATTCAAGCAGTACAGTATGTCGATTCCAAAATTCTGGCGTAGTGAATTGCGTCATGGTGCGTTTTTTCTTACAGACGGTGCCCAACTGATACTACTATACTGCGCAGCCGATAAAATAAAAAAAAAACAACGCGCATGCGCGAAATTAAAAATATAAATGGCATCAATTTACCCATCGCAACCTGTAGATAAAATAGATAATGAACAAGTTTGTCAACTTGAATGAAATCCTGGTAGTAACTCACTAAGACTAAAAAAACTTTGTAATTCTGTTATGTTCTTAGGAACTGGCATTTTTTTTATTGCCGTTGCCTTTTCAGGGACTTGTCGTCTTCCTTCTTGATCGATGATATGGCCCAGGTATTTAATTTCCTTCGTGAAAAAATCGCATTTGTTTTCTTTTACCTTGAACCCATAGCTTTGTATTCTCTTAAACAACTCTTGTACGTGTTCCCAGTGTTGTTCAACGCTTTCGCTATTTATCCATACGCCATCCAGGTATGCAATCGTGTACTCTAGTCCGGCGAGCATCGTATCGATTGTCTGTTGGGATATAGCCGACGCAACCTTAATCCCAAATGGGAAACTTTGGTATTTGTATAAACCTTTTTGTGTGTTTATGCACAGTAACTTTGAACTTTCCTCATCGACTGGAATTTGCAGGTACGCTTCACTTAAATCTATTTTTGAGAAAAAATTTTCGTCGTTTAATTTAGTGAATACTTCTTCTGGACTGGGTAGAGGATAGTGGGAATCTTTCATCGCTGCGTTCAAACCCGTTGAGAAATCAGCGCATACTCGAATCTCTCCTGATTTCTTTTTGACGTAAACCGTAGGTGCGGCCCATTGACTGTATTCTACTTTTGTCAATATGCCAGTGTTTTCGAGTCTAGCCAATTCTTGATCTATTTTTTTCTATTGACGCAAACGGTACGCTCCTTTTTTTCCTTGAAGATAGGTTGAACGTCTTCTTTTATTTCGATATTTGCTGCCATTTATTTTTCATCTTCCGAGACCTGCTGAAAATACTTCGGAGAAACTCGTTTTTAGTTTCTCTTTTAATTTATCTGCCTCGGTCGATAAGCTTTTTACATTTTGGCAGTACGTACTTATTAGTAAATCTCAAAGTTCGAATTTTTGCATTCAGTCCGTTCCGAATAAGTTTTCTGTATTTCATAACACGTACATTTTTAATTTTTTCGTCATTCCATTAAATGTCATATTTGTAATCACTTCACCCTCAAATTTTATTTTTCTCTCCGTTACCGACCTCGCAATTTTATCCGTTTTTAACATGGCAGGTTTGTTCAGTTTTCTCCATGTTTGTACGTTAATAATAGTTAAGTCCGAGCCGGAATCCAACTGTAGTCTGACTTTTCTGTTTTGCATTTCTACTTGCACTTATTTTCTTATGTTAGTCTCATCCGCTTGGTAAGTCTTCGTGATTCTTATTCTGCTTTTGCTTTCTCTTCTAGTCCAACAATGGGAACTTTTATGTCCTACTTTTTTACATGATAGACAAATTTTAAAACGGTATGGACAGTCATTATACCAATGCCAAGTCCCACAGCGATAGTATGGAATGCGTGGTAGTTTTTTCTGATATTTACTTTTAGTAGTAGAAAAATTTGTTTTACCTGTTCTTGAGGAGGGAAAATTGGTTTGGTTTGTTTCTGAGGAGAGAAAATTGGTTTGTCTTCGTACTTTACGTATGTCCGCGATGCCAGCTTCTTCTATATCTTTTGAGTCTTTCTTCACACTGATGCATCTCTGGCAGTCTTCGACCAGTTTTTGAAATGTCAAATCTTGTTCACTCTCCAATTTTGTAAGGATTCTGCGTCTCATTTCCGCGTCTTTGGTTGAAACCTGGCCTTGGACGTATAATAAGCATTTGAAATTGTCCGCGCTGAGTTCCGATAATTTAAAGTCATCACAATATTTGTTTACAATGGAAGCGAACGTTATGTAATCTTCGCTGTCCTTTTTTGTTAGGTTCAGACATTTCCATCTTTTGTGGAATAGTGAGGTATTATGGCTGAAAGGTTCTGTTAATAGTTTTATGGCTTCTTTGAAAGTTAACTCATTTGTTTTCCTCGGTAGGATGTAATCTACGAATTTGGTATATTCGCATGTGCCTAATTTTCTTAGTAATAGACGTACTTTTCTTGCGTCTGACCAGTTTTTGCAGTCAAATTCATATAGATCTTCGGAAGTAAGTTGCAAAGGTTTTGTCTTCGTCGGGTGCATACGTGAAATCTTTGATAGTGCTCCAAATAGTGTCTTGTGAGAGAACTGTTTCATTCTCGGTATTTTACCCATTATTTGGCATTACACGTAGCAATAATTCTTCTAATTCAAGCTGTTTCTGTTCGTTTTTTTGTTGCTGTTCAAATTGGATTTTCATAAGTTCCACAATGGTTGACTTAAATTCTTCCATGTTAACGTAATTTTGTGTAAATATTTTCCTTTAGTGTAACCTGATATTCTGAAAGCTGTGTACGCCAAAAAAAATTCCTTTGTTGCCGCAATAAGATTGATGTCCAAAAAGAAAATTCTTTTTTTTTTTCTTTTTTTTATATGTTCTCGTAGAACTTGTTTTTTTTTTAATCTCCACGTAGAACCTTTTTCTTACAGTTTACTCGTCAACACTGTTATGTGCGACGGATAGGAAAAAAAAGGTCCTCCGCGTAGAGAGTCCGTTTTTGGGGGGTGGGGGTTATCGTCGCTATTTGTTATGTGCAACGGATAGCAAAAAAGTATGTCCTTCGCGTAGAGAGTTCGTTTTTCCTTTGGGTTACCTCGTCGCCACTTGTTATGTGCGACGGATAGCAAAAAGGTATGTCCTCCGCGTAGAGAGTTCGTTTTTATCTTGGGGTTTCCTCGTCGCCAATTGTTATGGTCCAAGTTCCTTGTACTACGGTGATGGTCCAAGATAGAACCAATGAAGAATAACTCGAGCACAGGTATATTACAAACAGAAGTATATACAAAGAAGTAGAAGTATTAGTAATGACTATCAGATTTGGTTAGAGTGAACTATGTTGTTTCGACAAGTATCACTATTCCAATGTTCTTAATATTTATTTGCCATAAACGTACAAAATGTGCCACAAGGGCTAAAAATGGGGAAGGGAAAAAGACTGGTCTTCTCTAGTCCAACCTCAAAACTAACTCGTCTCATTCGTTGACCCATTCGTACTTACAAATTTCCTTTCACCTTAACAACACATTTACTCTTCGCTGTCACAACACAATCACCAAAATACCACATTTTCTGGATGAAAAGCCCTAAAATGAATTTTTATTTACAAAATCATCGAGGGATGGGGAAAATAATCAAAAACCCAATGTTTATATACAATGCAAAATATGTATGTACAAGAAACTAAAAAAAAACAATATTCCGATGTCTTAATATTTATTTGATTTTAAAATTAATACTCTCTGCTCCCTCTTGAGGCGCAGTATTTATAATGTCCGGAATAGTCCATTATTATTATGGGTAAGTTACCATAACAGATAGCTAGATAGATAGATAGACAGATAGATGGATATATATATAGATAGATAGATAGATAATGAACATGTTGACAGAGATTGATAAATAATGTACATGTTGACTGCGATAAATAGTTATAAACTGACTGATATATATTGAACAGGAACAGACTGATATATATATATATATATATATATATATATATATATATATATATATATATATATATATATATTGTGTTGAATGTCAAATACAACATAGTCCTGCATATTCTCTTTTGAATTTTCTCATATTTTCTAATGAGACTTTTTATTTGAAAATTATATCGAAATAAATATTGTCCGTAAGATAACCGAGTACTTTCGAACATCATTGTTCATCTTCAGGGTCAAAATTTTTAACAATGTCAAAGTACTCGGTTATCTTACGGACAATATTTATTTCGATATAATTTTCAAATAAAAAGTCTCATTAGAAAATATGCGAAAATTCAAAAGAGAATATGCAGGACTATGTTGTCTTTGACATTCAACACAACATGTTTAAAAGAAAAGTTGCTGCCAAATTACACACACACACACACACACACACACACACACACACACATATATATATATATATATATATATATATATATATATATATATATATATATATATAGATAGATACTTATATTTCACACATATTTAAACGAACATTTCAGTCCAAAATGCACGCAGCTGTATGATCCCGCAACAAACAATGATACTGACGTCATAAAAGTTCGACATCATCGCATTGAAAGACATAAGATTGATCTGGCAAATAAGGAGCTTAAACATCTTAACGTTGAAATCAATAAAAGTAATGAAGAGAGAAAGACATTCCCGTTCGCAGATAAAAAAGATGATGAAATTCAAAACTGCCTCACCTTTTAATGCCTCGAAATGAGCAATCGATATATAAACAGGTTATTTAATAAAAGGGAAACAACCTTTATATGGCTGTCATATAATTTAGCTACCACATTGGCTAACTTCATCAGCCACGTAAACTATCGATTTACAGAATGGCCAAACAATTTGTGGTATCATGAACCTAACTACCAATTGTTAAAACAAATAAGATATAATTAACAAAATAAATAATAAAAAGGACTGGGTTGAAATATTTCACGATAGCATTCTAAATTCATAAAATGACAAACGCATGACAGCTAATCTAGTATCACGTCGAAAGCTGAATCCATCACAAACAGAATCAACAGGACAAAAACAGTTTAAAATCACACGTAAGTTCTATGCCAAAAATTTATTCCCTCGCACTTTTTGCTTGTGGTACGCTTTACTGGCCTCTTGCTTTCCATCCAAGTTTGAACTTCAAAATTTTAAATGCAATTTTAATCATTATCTTCTGTCTTAAGTACTGTTCTTTTATCGATCTCCTCAATAATGTTACTCTTTTCTCATATTCTTTCACACTCAGAAATACCCCTACGTCTTAGTGGCTTTATCGCCTTGCTTGAAGTGAAATGATAAAAACAAACACAACGGTGTCAAACATCTAGGTAACAAGAATGATATTGTTCTTAGAGGAGACAACAACGCTCTTATTTTCGTTACACTAAATACGACAGAATGCCAATTTAAACTGCAATACCATCTTAATGATTATACTACAATATTTTAAGTATAAAACAAAATTATACCACCAGTTAAATTCAAAATAAAACAAGTCAACAAAATTATTGCTAAAAAATAATGCAAAAATCGGTTCAATGAAAAAAATAAATGAGGTCCATAAGGATGTTAAAGTCAAAATTAACAAACCTGGTTCGTCTCTTCGCCCAATAACATGACAAGCCATTTCTCTGTATCAACTTACAAACCCATTACATGAACGATATCACCATATTAACTTTGTAAACAGAGTATTCATTTCATGAATCACTTTCTAAAATTCTTACATTCTAAAAATCCCAATATTTGCCTCATTAAAAAGTTTCTGATGTCATTTGTAATTTCGACGAATACTCGTTGTCACTTTCGTTATTCTCGTTGTAGTAGAGACTTTGTAAGCGCAGATACAACTAGAGTAATGCCGTTGAATAATACTTGTGTCAGACGGCTCCGATCATCACTCGCACTAATAGAACTTGCTTGATAATACTCGCTCGAAAGTAACCACCGAATAGTAATCTGTATAGTGAGATATTCAGTTCGGTCGGATGTGGTACAAGGCCGAGTTTTATTGGGGGTGTCCATGCCCGAATTCTTGGCCAAAAATTCCTCGTAGACACCGTAAAAAACAGGGTTGGGTAGCTCTCTCACGAGACGAGATTCTGCCCTTCGGCACAGCCTCGGCTGGGTTCCTCTCTCCCCGAAGGCAAAGTGTTGGACAAGCACACTTCCGAAGTAAGTCGGAGAGTGATCACTTAGACGCCACGCTAATTCCCATATATACATTTCCTTTACCACCACGTGATCTACCTATTCAAAATGTGATCGCCTGTGTTTGCTCTCTGGTGACATGTGTTCAAACTCCAGTGTCGGAAGCAACACTTTATTCCTATATAACTAAAATAATTAAAATTTATTATCGCGATTATAACCTTTTTACAGTTTGATTTTTTTAAAGTATTATTTTTTATCAACATTGAGCTGTCTCGTGTTATTTTTCGTTGTTGCATTTTTGTATCATGTGTTGCCGTTCTTCACTTTGATCACATATTACAAGTGAGTAGACGAGGAAATGCTATGGTGGTATATCCTATATATAATGTTGTATTCTTTTCAAAGAACAGAGATAGTTTAATCTCTCCCGGAAACCAGATAATCAATATGAAATGAATGGAAATGGAAAACAATAAACAAAAACTTGTGTTAATATTAAAACTAGTTTTCATTCTTTCTCTCTCTGCCGGCCCTCCCTCTCTCACTCACTCTATGTATAAAATATAAATATATATTAAAGAGAATACATAATATATCATATATATAATATTATTTAGATGCATAGTTAATCTTCTGGAGAGCCGGGTGGTTTACAGAGCACAAATGCATAGACAATACAGCATGGATGAAAAGGCCCTTAAGTCTATAATACACCATAATGTGTTTCCTATTGATTCTAACAAAGCCTTAAAACTTAATATATATTATAGTAAATTTAAAACCTCTAACCTGATAATGAGCAATAACCCTTCTCCAGTTGCTGCGGTTGTTGATAGAATCAATGTTGTGTATGAGTTTAAATGTCCTATGGAAGAATGCTCTTCTAATCCACACACATACATTGGATTTACAACCACTCGGCCCTCTAGAACATTAACTATGCATCTAAATAATTCTAGCTCTATTAAACAACATATTTTGTCACATACTGTTTCCCTTCTGCAATCTGATATACGTAAAATACTTATAGATAATACTAAGATTATAGATAAACATACAGACATTAGACGCCTTAAAATCTTAGAAGCATTACATATTAAAAGCAAAAGACCTCTTATTAATCGTATAGATTACAATATTTCTGGAAACATCCTACAATGTTTATAATATATTTAAATTTTAAATTTTATAACGTATTCTTCGATATTTTGGCTTGTATAATAAAAATCTTTTTCACGCCGTCACACGATTAAAAATCTTCGCCATGCACGTGATAACATCATCGCGTCTTTTGAAATTAAAAGGATTTTGACTAAAAGTTTTGACCCTGAAGATGAACAATGATGTTCGAAAGTACTTGGTTATTGTACGGACAATATTTATTTCGATATAATTTTCAAATAAAAAGTCTCATTAGAAAATATGAGAAAATTCAAATGAAAATATGCAGGACTATGTTGTCTTTAACATTCAACACATGTTTTATATATATATATATATATATATATATATATATATATATATATATATATATATATATATATATGTATTTAAGAAATGGCTAAAATTCCAGGAAAGTGGAAGAAGGATCTTACATATTCGTCTTTGAATTTTGTATTGAGTACTTTTTTTGTTGTGTATACCTTTCAGGCGCGGCTTTTTTAGACTTCCTTTTACATTTCTATTCTCTCTTTCTCTCTCTCTCTCTCTCTCTATATATATATATAGAGAGAGAGAGAGAGAGGGGGGGAGAGAATGAGAGAGAGCAAGAGAGATAATATATAAGATAAAATAAAATAAATATGAACATATATATATTCATATTTATTTCATTTTATCTTATTATTTGCTTTATTATTTGCTCACGAGTACTTTCGAATGTTGCTACATTCGTTTTTGGTGGGTCTGTGTATATTTATGTAACTGTTTTTTTTTAATTCTGGCATTCTCACATATGATGGAACCGATTTCAAGTCACTCAAAGTGACGTCATCTAAACGGTTAAATAGATTTTTTTAAACACTTCAATATATGGTCCTCTATGGAGAAAGATAGCTTATTTAATGTTGGCTGCTGCTGATTTTTATTAAAACAGCCCCGAGAATTTGGAATCTTTCTTTGCACTGTGTCCTATATAAAATGGTAGTGATTCGTCATCATATAACGTGATCATGACGTTCCCAACTGACCCTACTATACAGTGCAGTCGACAAAATCAAAAACAAACAATGCACATGCGCTAAGTTAAAAATATAACCTGGCAAAAATATCGCACCATATATATATATATATATATATATATATATATATATATATATATATATATATATGTATGAAGAAATATAGTCTTAAAGTGTGCTATGTTTATGGGATAAAGTGCTCAATATCAGAGATAGAGCGTGTGTAAATATAAAAGTGAACATAGAAGTCAACACTTAGAGGCGACAGTCTGTTTCAGCTAGTTACAATCGTCAAGCTCGACGATTGCATCTAGCATGAAACAGACTGTCGCCTCTAAGTCTTGCCTTTTATGTTCACTTTTATATATATATATATATATATATATATATATATATATATATATATATATATATATATATATATATATATCTTCGTATTCTGACCATGAGACCCGGGTTCGAATCTCACCTCGGTTCATTTGTCAAGTAGGAGACTTCCTGATGGTTTCGGTCTGGAGGGGGACCACCCCAGTGTGCGGAACCTTTGGAAAGTGCCTGAAAACCATCATACATGCCTTATGAGTGAAATTGGGTATATAAAGCACTTGGGGACCGTCGACAGCTGCGCTAGCACGAAGTCACA
Source organism: Acanthosepion esculentum (assembly GCA_964036315.1). Classification (NCBI taxonomy): domain Eukaryota; kingdom Metazoa; phylum Mollusca; class Cephalopoda; order Sepiida; family Sepiidae; genus Acanthosepion; species Acanthosepion esculentum. The sequence continues at coordinate 44,214,175 of OZ038513.1, read as the reverse complement.
AGTTATGGTGACCGAGGGTTTGAGTATGCTAGCCTTGTTCAGAGTGTTGATCACGTTAGATAACACGATCTCTCCCAGAAACTGTAACTAAGGTCTGCTCAGCATAGTTGGCAACCACAAGTTGGCTCTTTGGGTATTGAACAAACACAAATGTGCCTGAGCGTACGTCTGAATTAAGGATCGGCTAACCGCCTAGTAGACGGGTATCCTCGAATACGAGTGGCAAGCTATTGTGTATATATATATATATATATATATATATATATATATATATATATATATATATATATATATATACATATATATATATATATTAATACATTGTTTTTATAGATACAAATATTTAAGTAAATGCTCTGTTTTATAGTAAACAGTATTAATAACATTTACCGGCCTGATTGCCCGATAAATTTTCATAGAAAATATTCGTCCGCCGACAGGAATCGAACCTGTATCCTATACGGAACCGTCATATATCCTGACGTGCTTTAACCGATCGAGCCCCGGAGGGTCGTTTGATGAGCAAGGTCGATTTTACTGTTTTTAAACTACAATCTTCCATGAATCTCTCACGTACATTCATATCTGCTCAAAGCGTATCCAAATGTAAACAAATGACATCACACATTATGAAATGGACAAAGTCCGACAATTATTTTAAGACATTTTTATCTTCATATATGTATATATATATATATATATATATTATGAAATGAACAAATATATATATATATATATATATATATATATATATATATATATATATATATATATATATATATATATATATATATATTATGAAATGGACAAAGTCCAACAATTATTTTAAAATCCGAATATGTGAGTTTACTGTTTTTATTTTGTTTTTGCTTTTGTTATTCTGTCGACGCCCCCCCACCTTCCGCTTAGGATACAATCTTTTCCCTGTGAGCAGGTTTTCGTAGCGCCGCCCACGCGACGCCAGCGTATCCGACTCCAAGAAAGAATACTCTGACTTTAGAATTTCAGTTTTTCTGTTTCTGACCAGTCCTGTATATATCGTCTCTTCATCTAACTTAAGTCTAATATAAATATGTCTCCATTAACCATGTCCTGAAGAAGGTCTATTTGACCGAAACGTCTGACGTCGACAGAATAACAAAAACAAAAACAAAAACAAAATAAAAACAGTAAACTCACATATTCGGATTTTGCTTTGTCTTTTCCACATCTTCATCATACCGTCGGATCTACATCCACACATTTGCTTACATATATATATATCTAGATAGCCTTGCTTAGTTGTCAAATTTTTCGAATCATCCTATACTTGTTTTTTGATTGGCCACTCTGGCTTACGTAACAGCGTTTACTCTTAGCTAAGGATCGTTGATTAATTTGAAACTTTTAAAACCATTTATTCTATACTCTATATTATCACTTGACAAGACACAAGAAGTGTTGAAACAAAATGGCTACTTTTGTCGTGATTTTATAACATATTTATGTTGTAATATTCAAATAAATAATTATATATATATATTCCTTCTTTGTTACTATGATATTCTCTGAGAGTCTCCATCCCCTCCTTCTTCTTTCTTTCTAATTCTCTGTGTTTTTCTCTTTGTTAGAATGCATGCGTATTATCGTTTGTCGGAATCAAAACACTTTGTGGAATTTAGAATCGATCATTTAGCCATCGGTCATATTTTTATGAACTTTAATTCCATGGGCGCGTCTTTAGACATTAACTGCTATTTGTTGTCAATAAATGTAAAAAAAAAAGGAAGAAAGAAAAAATAAATTAAACGCAAAAAACCTTCATCGTAATTTCTTTTAAGTGTAGATATTCGTAGATATGCCTCGAGGTCGGGGCATAAAGATTTGATTAAATTTTATTTTAAAATTATTAAAACCGGTTATACACTTTATGAAGACAATTTGTGTGTATGTGTATGTGTATATATGTATCTTTGTGTGTAGAAAAAGCCTGCGTACATAAAATCATCGACTAAATTTTATTCTAAATTAATTAGAAATCTGCAAAGATTTCATAGACATTACTTAGAAACAAGCGCAGTCTAATGTATGCACGAGGGGTGCTTTTTTATTCATTTAACTTAAAGCAAGGCAATAATGCCACTAAAACGCGTGGGGTTGCTTAGTGTTAGAAAATATTAGGAAAAAAAACTCTATTAAAGAGAGAAAACAATAAAAGTGCAAGAATTAAGAAAACAGAAAATAACGATTGACATTGTATTTAAATCTTTAAAGATCAAAGTTGGCTGGAAAGCATAGAGCTGCAAGAGAGTTACATAAGCGAGAAATGGGATAGAAGAAACTGTTAACATAGAACTTACGGTTACATCTAGCTATTTCAACTGTCAAATGATTACACCTTTTCGCCAATCCGGTACTGCGCTTAAATTCAAAAACTCTAGCTACCATAGAAGAATGTTCATCAGAATAATTACTATGAAATTATTTATCGAAAAGACACAGGGAAACTACGTTACGGCAGGTGGGAAAGGGACTATAGCCGAGATACCTGGTCAAGACCAGTAGCATTGCAGATTCTTCTTTACATTTTATCAAGAATATCTAAATACATAGCAGAAGGACCAGTCTAGGCGTGGCAGCAATATTCAAAGCATGAGCTAATGGTAGACGTATAAATATGTAAGATAGATTAGGGCAGGAAAAAAATTAGCAAATACGACAGAGCGTACCAACCTTCCTAGAAAGTGGACCTACCAGTTATCTCTGATAATTGATAACTGACATCCGTTAAACATGGCACGTGGAAGTAGAACAGTCTACCCCATTAAGCGAAATAAAGGGTTCAGTTCAACATTCCAACCACCTACAACTGCCGAAACTTTGTAATAAATTTGGCGACAATGATGAGAACAATAGTCCGAATAATTTAAATAGTGAAATAATTTGGACATTGGAATAGTTTGAAAGTATTTTCAATGTATCTCTCTTCATCGTGTATGTATTGAGGGTTAAAAATTCTAAGTGTTCTTAAATAGAACCCGTTAATTATTACGGATTTCATTTTATTGTTATATTGAGGATAGAAATTTATGAGATCATTTTTATTAGTTGATTAACAATAGACACTTAGTTTTAGGTCATTATCAGTACGGTTTATCATGATATCAAGGAAAAGTAATGTATTTTTATTTTATTTTATCTAAACAATCAACATATTTCCGATATACTGCTGATCAGGACCGGTGCAAGGATTTCTCCCCCCCCCCTCTGACAAATCTATGCTACGCCCCCCTACTCCAGTACATCTCAAATTTGATAAGGTAGTATTCATATAAAAAACACATTTTACTGTAACCTACATGTGTACAATAATCGATCATATGCAACGTAGGTGAACAATTCAACTAGAAAAATTGAAAATAAATACAATGTATACACATTATAGATACGTCATAATGTGTGAAGTAATGGATAGCGGCTCGGATTGAGGCATCGGAGAGCCGAGTTCGAATTCCAGTCGAATCCGTTGCATTCACTTACGTGCTAATATCTTTGGGAAAATATTAATCCTCTTTTTCTGTCCCCACTTACGGGTAAATAGCAGGACAGACCGGGTTCTCTAGACTTAGATGGCAACTGGTCTACCGCAGAAAGAAATGGTAACCTACTGTGTGAACAAAATCTACCTTAACAGATACATGATCGCCTAAGCGTGTATCACTTAGGTCATTCCATTTTAAATTAATCAACAATGTTTGGCTGCACTTTTTAACATAAACTTGTGATTTTTCTTGCTAAGAAGTTGAATACTATTAACACATTCAACATTCTGGATAAAAAAATAATGAATTTTATGCAGCGTTTTCATCGGAACTTAGCATAAGCAGATTAAATTCACGGATTTAGACAAAAATAACCATTGCATTCACTTAGGTGCTAATACTCTTGGAAAAAATATAAATCCTCTTCTAAGCAAGACAGTCTGGGTTCTATACCCTTATGTGCGAACCGGTCTAGGAGAAGGAAAAACTATTCATTCAAAACCGCTTGGAGAGGGTTGGGCTCCGTCAGGCTATCTTGCCCAAGAAACACCACTTTTAATGCGGCTGCTGTACACATGCTGCCCCTATGACCATACTGGTCAGGATATAAAAAAAACAAGGATAACGTCAAAATCCTCGAAACGTTTTCATCCTTTAATAGTCAGTTGTTCTTAGTTTAATTTGTAACGTATATAAATGTAGGTAGAAAAAAAAGCAAACGTTGATAAGATAGCGAGGGTTAGAAAGTACTGTCCAGGGCTCCCAATAAGCCGTACCCCGCTCGAGGGATTCAGGTGCAGTACGGTCCTGCTGATGACGATTTGTTAATATATCCCTGCAAAACAATATTACCTAATCTTGTAGATAAACTAGACAACGACCAACCCATACGATGGAATTTATTTATGAAAGTTAAATTAGCATTATAAAACATACAAGAACACATAGCCCAGTAGATAAAAGCGTTAGTTGAATCCGGTGACTTGAAGCAAAGAGTTGTAAGTTCAATACCTGGCTACAGCTGAGATGAACAAAAAACTTGTTGAGTTAAAAGGAGATTATTGATACTGAGACATTCAGAAGAGGCATCGCATGTGGAACTAAATTACAATAATAATATAAAACACTATTTCTTGTAACTACTTCTAAGACCTAAAAAGCTTATCTTCAACATTCAAAGAATTCAGCATCACAGAACAAGACTGCAATCTGAAGTAAAATCAATCAATAAATAACTCGCCTGGGATAGTGGTTTAACGCCTATCTTCACATTGCAAATGTGACGCAGTAAAAGATTTTGGAGTTCGGATTAGAAATTATTCCGTCCGTAGCATATAGTGCACACCTATCATCACCAGAAAGATTTCCATGCAACAATTCTTTCTTGATAAGTAGTTAATTGATTTTTAATACACTGGGCAATTTCTTGAAGAATTCATCGAATCAAACCTGGATTTGCTATTTTGTATTGAAATATATCATTTATTTCAGTATTTAAAAGGCGTGAGTTCATAAAGTCTCAAGTAAAGAATACTTTGGTAGCTGAGTAATGATGCCAAGATTTTGTACGAATAAAAATGTTTGACTTGCGTCAAACTATATTGATTGGTTGGTCGAAATATTTTTTACGGCTTATCAGCCTTTTACAGGTTATATAAAAGAAAATATTTATCAGATTGTAAGAATTTGGGGGAGATAATGATTTACTGATACAAGAACTACGAATTAATCCAATATAAGGGTGGAGCAAGGTTTCCTTATTTTACAGTTATTATGGACAATTCTTATATAAAAACACACACACAAACACACACACAAACACACACACACACACACACACACACACACACACACACACACACATATATATATATATATATATATATATATATATATGCTCCTGAAAAATTTATTTCGTTTAGCTCTCTGGGGAGGAAGTGTGGGTTTGTAAACAGTCACAATTACGGCTAATAATGCATGACTCTTCGGCAAATAGAATCGAGTTCTCTCAGTCACTGCGTGTTTATCTAAAAATAAATACGCTTAAATTCACCTTCATCCCTGCCAAAGGCTTAGTGGTAGAATCCCCGACTGGCAACAATTCAGTCGGGTTTCGATCCTAGCTAGAGGCAACCGGACAGTGAAACAGTCTGTCTGTGGATGCCATTATATATATATATATATATATATATATATATATATATATATATATATATATATATATTATATCTGGATAAAATAAATGAAACAAAATATATATATAAATATATATATATATATATATATATATATATATATATATATATATATATATATATATATATATATATATATATATATATATATATATATACACATGTCGTAATCCTATGGTATAATCCAAGCAAGTCCTATTAACACAATATAGAATTTGAAATATTAAATGTTAAAACTGACTCACAATGTCACAAATTGAAATTAAGATATTATTAGTATCTTAATTCCAATTGTAAGAAATATATATATATATATATGTGTGTGTGTGTGTGTGTGTGCATTTCTGACTATATGTAGATATAAAATTATTGAGCAAGTTCCTTGTATTTCATGAATACCCCTTGAAAGTATCTTCGAACTTCTTTCTATGTCAATGATTCACTGAATAATCTGTTTTTTTTTTACGTTTTATCCCACTTTTGCAAGTTATTTAAAGTCAGAAAATAATTGAAGATTTAATCACTTGGAGCGAGAGAGAATAAAGCTTTACTGGTGCAAGTCCTACTAATTAACCCATAGCTGGGGGAAGGCAGAAATCGTGGATTCGTATCTATTCATACTTAAAAAGAATATAGCGAACTCGAATGAAATAGTGACTCTGATCCCCAATCTCCAATTCCGAGGCGTTATCCAATACACCACCCGCCTGTCCCGGGTATGACGATAAGCTACGTCCAACAGCAAGGCCTCTGAACAGGAGGTTTTGAGGAGCGTGGAACCACCACTTAATTGCTGGTGTTCTCAGTTCCATGTATAGGCAAATAGTTAACACCCAAACTTGGCTAAAAATAGGCTTTAATACCAGAAATACTTCGTAATAAAAAAATATTTTTTAAATATTTTTATTTTTACAGCTTTTAAAAAAACAGCAATACAAACTAAATTTCCTAAAAGAAGTTGGATTGTACTAAAAAATATGAGTAATTGAAACATGGTTTATATATATATATATATGTATACATACACACATTTTTTTAAATCAAACTATCACTATGAATCTATTTCAAAATCTTGTTGGCATTAAATGACCCACTGAGGTTGATATGCCATAAAACAACTAAATACACCACCCGCGCTTCCAAAACCTGGTATTCCCAAGCGGTCACCCATCTAGGTACGGACCATGCTCGACATTGCTTAACTTCAGTGATCGTACGAGAAAAGGCGTTTCAAACTTGACATGACTGAAAGCCTAGCGATAGAAAAAGGTAATAATTGGTTGATGAAAATACCGCGTTGCGTAAAACGTACCAATCATGTCTCCAAATGTTTTCTTGTGATATTCTTGTTGTATGCGGCGTTGTGTTTTAAAATAATAGAACGACATATTTTTCCTACTGACGAGCTCAGGGTACTTTTTGACCAAATTTTTATCGACACGTTTCAGTTGCTGGACGTATAAATATGCAATTAGTATTTCATAGCGGTTTAAGAACACTAAATGAATAATTAATATATTAATGAATATTAATATATTAATGAATATTAATATATTATCAGAAAACTTCGTTAGAAACAAAGAAAAGATTACTGAACTGTTATGTAGTATCAGTCCTCCTCTATGGCATTGAATGCTGGAGAATTTCATCACAGATAAAGAAGAGACTGGAAGCAACAGAAATATGATTCTATAGAAGGATGCCGAGAACACCATGGACCAAACCTGTGAGCAACAACAAAGTTCTAGATATAATTAATAAGAAGAGTTGAGATTAATGCATGGGAAGAACATTTTAATTCATTCCTTTCCCAAGGGCATTTGTACATAATGAATATAACAAACCCGACCGGAATTGGAACTCGGTCCTCCGAATTCCAATTCAAACCGTTAAGCTTTAAACTAAAAGCACATCCAAGCTTACATCGTCTGCTTTTAAAATCAGACAGCAGGAACTTTCTTTGTAAAGACTTATAACTGTGTCCGTGTCTATAAACACGCTCAAGTGAAAATATTCTGCGTCTCGAATTTCATCAACTTTCTTTGAAATTCGGCGACTTTATAACCAGCTTAATACAAATTCGAGGGCTTGAGAGTTTGAAACCCGAACTTTAGGTCATTGGCTTCTTGTTTTGGTTCGAAATATTTATATGAGAAGAGTACTTTGTGTCGACGGATAGAGCGTTTTTAAATATAAACAATGTGAATATAAAAAACGAAGTCCATAGACAATATCTGAGCAGTGAAAGCACTGCCAACACCCAATATTCCATTGTGAAGTAACGGAGAAAGCTGTCAAGAATATCTAAGAAATAGTTGATTACAAATTCGTCATTAGAATTTGTCCTCCGCCCACACAAAACGTTATGCACCATGCTGAAGGGGAGGTTAATAAGAGTCTGCACCTTTTATGTTGTGAAATATATTACATTTTTTCCGGTAAAATATTGTTCTAAAAAGCCTTTCCTCGTCGGTATCAAAACTTCATGAATTTAAATGCCGGCCTAGATTTGCAGTAAGGTCTCATCATTTTAAAATTCAAATTGCTAGATGTACACGTTCTTGTTGAACACTCTTCCGCCATCTTGCATTCCAGTCAAATTTGATTTTCAAATATTTAAATGAAATGTCAATCGTCATCTTAGATTGGCAGCTTGGTCTCATTATTTTACAGTTTAAATTACATAATGTAACCGTAAGTTCTATGCTAACAGTTTATCCTCCCTCACTTGTGGAACTCGCTTCCGCCTCTTTGCATTCTAGTCAGTTTTGATCTTCAAATGTTTTTGTGGCCTTGTTAGGGTCCAGAAATAAAGACACAAAGAGAGGAATTGAGTTAAACAAATATATTAACAGAAACAGTAATACAAACATATACAAACGGAAGTGTTACAGCAAGAATGTTCGGCCCGACTGTCAGAGCTGACTGCTATGATCGCCTATGTCCTAAATGCATTTTCATAGTAAAATCCCTTTCCAGTGCATTTTCATAATAAAATCCCTTTCCAATGCATTTTCATAGTAAAATCCCTTTCCAATGCATTTTCATAGTAAAATCACTTTCCAATGTATTTTCATCATAAAATCACTTTCCAACGCATTTTCATAGTAAAATCACTTTCTAATGCATTTTCATAGTAAATCCCTTTCCATTGCATTTTCATAATAAAATCCCTTTCCAATGCATTTTCATAATAAAATCCCTTTCCAATGCATTTTCATAATAAAATCACTTTCCAATGCATTTTCATAATAAAATCACTTTCCAATGTATTTTCATCATAAAATCACTTTCCAATGCATTTTCATTGTAAAATCCCTTTCCAATGCATTTTCATGGTAAAATCACTTTCCAATGTATTTTCATAGTAAAATTACTTTCCTCTGCATTTTTATAGTAAAATTACTTTGCTATGCATTTTTATAGTAAAATCTCTTTCCAATTGTTGTGGCCTTGTTAGGGCCAGAAATAAAGACACAAAGAGAGGAATTGAGTTAAACAAATATATTAACAGAAACAGTAATACAAACATATACAAACGAGACTGTTAAACCAAGAATGACGGTCCGACTGTAAGACCTGACTGGTGGAAACTTCCCTTTCCAAAAGGCAGTACCTGCTCCTATTTATAGCAGGGTGAGTCCATGCATGCGTAGGTAAATTACCATAACAAATAATTAAATGCAATTACAATCATCATGTTATATTGGCAGCTAGGCCTTTTCATTTTAGAATTGAAATTACTAAATGTAACCGTAAGTTCTATGCTAACAGTTTCTTATGTCACACTTCTCGCCTGTGGAACTGTCTTATGGCTCCTTGCTATGCAGTCAAAGTTGATCTTCAAAGATTTATATGCAATGTTAATCTTCTGTCTTCCTGTGTTTTTATGCTCAACTCTCTGTTTTTCTCAGGCGTTTTCATTTTCAGTCATCCTAGCGTCTTAGTGGCTTTATGGCCTTGCTTGGGGTGTAATGATTAAAAAAATATAGCTGCATCTCATTTGATATGAATTTCCTGTGGGATTAAAGGAGAGAATATGAGCGTATACCGGTAATCCTAGATTAATAAGAAATATTTCTGAACATCAGAGAAAGTTTTACACATGCCAGACAATAAACTTTTTCAAGATAAATAGAGCGACTTCATGTCTTTAGACGTGTCAGACTCAATCACGTTATAATTTGGACAATGATAAGAGGAAGCGATCTTTTTAAGAGTCAGTGCATTCGAAATGTGAATGACATCAAACGGCATTGTTAAAAGTTATTCTATCACAAAAAAAAAACAAAAAAAACAACTTAAATATCGTCACCAACATCGACAGATAATTCTGAATATAGGATCGAGTAATAATCACAAAACACCAATTGTTTTATGTAAAGTTTGATTCTCAAATTTTTTAACAGTCTTATATTACGGGTATAAGTTAACATCTCTTTTTTTTTCTCAGTCCATAAACACCTACTCTGAGCAGTCCTGGGTATGACGATAAACTACATCCGGCAGCAAGACCACTGATCTGGAAATCGTGTTTTTTTCTTAGGGGCGCTAATTGCTGTTGTTCCCAGGTCCACACTGAACCAGGGTGTTAGTGCCCCAGCTATTGGCAAATAGTGAAACCCCAAACAAAAACAAAACACTATGAAAGCAGAAAAAGATTTTTTATTGTAAAATTTACCAGAAATACATTTCTATATTGTAAAATGACCAACAATAGCTATTTATAGTAAAATGACCTGCAATGCAATTTTATAGAATTACCAACAGTACATTTTATAGCAAAATGACCAATAATACATTTTACCTGTAGTTGAAGGCATACAATTATGTTTAACATATATTTAGTTGAAGCCACAAAATATTTAACTTTCGGCATTAAATAAGCCATAGAGGTTGATACGCCACTAAACAAACTCAATCTATAAAACAAAGAAAACACGTAGGAACAATTTCAAGGCATTAATCTATATAATATCCTAATCCATTAATCCATATAATATCCTAATCCATTAATCCATATAATATCCTAGAATTTCTTAAAGAAATCAAACTGTATTCCCAAAAAATAACTTCCACAAAACTACAACATAAAACACAGACATCAACGCCTCTAGTAATTATGGTTACATAAACATATATATGCACAAAAGCTGAGAATTATCTACCTTGTATTCAATTGTGAAAGCAGAATAACATTTATTTTTATTGCTTCAGAGCTCCAAAGAAAATTAACTTTCGGCTTTAAATGACCAATAAGGTGTTGATATGCCGTTAAACAAACAAAGCTAATCACTCAAACCTAGCCTGAAACTATCGTAGAAATATAAGGACGTGGAATTAGTAAGTACTAAACATTTCAGATACGTTGGCGCATCGATCAGTCATAACAAATTTAGTATGGGAGTTAAGGAAATTAAACATACTAGGGTGGACTGAAAAGTTCATTGGCTGATTATGAAGTAGTGATGGTATATAGTTAAGGATATCATGGACTGAGCGTGTGAGCAACGAGGATGCAAACAAGAAGGAGGATTATGCTTAACATCAGGAAGAGACACTTGAAGTTTCTAGAACGCATAATGAGGGAAGAGGGCAAGAAAATCTGATAATCACGGGTCGAATAGCGAGAAAGAGAGACAAGCGAAGGCAGCGCGTGACATACCTGGCGAGCTTGAGCAGGTGGATGACAGAACGTGGTCTGGGGGAGGTGGCAGAGAGAAGGGAATTGTTGAGAGCTGCAAGGGATAGAGGAAGCCATGTTCGTCTACGTCCTGAAAGGACATGTGACATAAAAAGAAAGAAGAAGATGCTAGAGCTCTGAAACATTGCATGCATTAATCTCAACTCTTCTTATTAATTATATCTGGAACTTCGTCTCTGCTCACAGGTTTGGTCCATGGTGTTCTCGGCATCCTTCTATAGAATCATATTTCTGTTGCTTCCAGTCTCTTCTTTATCTGTGATGAAATTCTCCAGCATTCAATGCCATAGAGGAGGACTGATACTACATAACAGTTCAGTAATCTTTTCTTTGTTTCTCACGAAGGTTTTCTGATAATATATTAATATTCATTAATATATTAATATTCATTAATATTCATTAATATATTAATATTCATTAATATATTAATTATTCATTTAGTGTTCTTAAATCACCATGAAATACCAATTGCATATTTATACGTCCAGCAGCTGAAACGTGTCCATAAAAATTTGGTCAAAAAATACTCTGAGCTCGTCAGTAGGAAAAAAAATATGCCACTCTCTTCCATGACAACACAACGCCGCATACAACAAGAATATTACAAGCAAACATTTGTAGACATGATTGGTACGTTTTACGCAACGCGGCATTTTCATCAACCAATTTTTTTACATTTTTCTATCGCTAGGCTTACGGTCATGTCAAGTCTGAAACACCTTTTCTCGTACGATCACTGAAGTTAAGCAATGTCGAGCATGGTCCGTACCTAGATGGGTGACCGCTTGGGAATACCAGGTGCTGCAAGCTTAGAAGCGCCGGTGATTTATTGGATAACGGCTCGGAATTGGAGATTGGGGAGCAGAGTCACAATTTCAATCGGGTCCGCTATATTTTTTTTAAGTATGAAAGATACGAATCCACCATTTCTGCCCTCCCCTAGCTATGGGTTAATTAGTTGGACTTGTATCAGTAAAGCATTATTATCTCCCGACCCAAATTATTAAATCAAAAAATATTTTCTGACTTTAAATAACCTGCAAAAGGGTGATAAGACGTAAAAAAACCCAAATCGAACAATCAATCATTGACATAGAAAGAAAATCGCAGATACTTTCAAGAGTTGTTCATCAAATACTAGGAACTTGATATTTAGCTCAATGATTTTATATCTATATATAGTCAGTAATACACAATATATATATATATATATATATATATATATATATATATATATATATATATATATATATATATATAAATACAGGGGTTGGACAAAATAATTGAAACACTTGTTAAATTCAAAGAAAATTTATTTAATATGGAGTTGGTCCTCCTTTAGCCTCACAGAGAGCTTTACTACGTCTAGGAATGGAATCATACAACTTCCTGACTTCATCCAGAGGAATTTTCGGCCATTCTTCCATTAACACCTGCTCCAGCTCTTTACGACACGACGGTGGAGGATAACGGCTCCTAACTTGTTGCTCCAAAATGCACCACAAATGTTCAATAATATTGATATCTTGAGATTGGGGAGGCCATTCCATATGTTCTAGCTCCCTTTCATGCTCTTCATACCAATTCTTAACCATTCGAGCGGTATGTATTGGAGCATTATCGTCTTGGAAGATGCAGTCACCATCAGGGAATAAAGTCTTGGCCATTGGATGAACATGATCTCCCAAAATGTTCAGGTAATCTTTGCTGTTGAGTCTACCATGCAGGGCAACTATTGGACTTAGACATTTCCATGATATGGCGGCCCAAACTATCACTGATCCACCTCCATGATTCACTGTTAGAAGAAGGCAGTCAGGGTTGTAAGCTTCTTTGGGCTGCCACCACATATAATATCGCCCTGAAGTTGGGAAAAGAGAAAAACTGGACTTGTTTGAGAATATGACTTGCTCTCATTGGTCTGCAGACCAGGCATTGTGATCTCTGCACCACTTCAACCTCTTTTGAATGTTGCGAGTGGAGAGAAGAGGTTTCCTCACAGCGGCTCTTCCATGATATGCAGCCTTATGGAGCTCACGGCGAACAGTTTTAGTAGAAACTGGGCTATTCATATGATTATTCCACTCAGCAGTCACTTTGGCCGCATTTGTCCGATGATTTTTTTGCTGCATTGCTTTTCAATGCACGTCAGTCCCTGTCAGTAAGTTTGCAAGTCCGGCCCGAATTGCTACTGTTGTTAGAGGTCTTGCCCTGTTTCTTGAATTGCGTCATAGTTCTTGATATGGTAGCTCTTGAAAAACCAAACAGTTCAACAACCTTAGTGATTGAGGCTCCTGTCATGCGAGCTCCAACAATTTGCCCATTTTCGAACTCAGGGAGGTCACGCATTTAGCTTAAATATTACTAAATTCTAAAAATAAATAAGCCAAAGACAGTAAATTAGATAAATAAACGTATTTACAATAGATATAACCTGCAATTACTAAGTTTTAGTTAAAGTTCTTAATATAATAGGTCTTTGAATTATAGGAGTGGATTTTGCAACTGTTCCAATTATTTTGTCCAACCCCTGTACACACACACACACACATATATATATATATATATATATATATATATATATATATATATATATATATATATATATATATACATATATATATATATATATATATTATACAGCGAAAATCCAAAATTACCTCATGTGGTTATAGTCTATTTCAGACCAGCACAAGTATCTGTCAGTTCTCCTCAGCTCTAGACAGACTGTCTCGAAATAGGGGTTTTGAATTCAGTTTAGATAGCAGTTGGTTAAGAGGACGCTTGGTTTTGATATCGAGTCTGGGTTGGTTACAAGTAGATAGACCAGAGTGGGAGTTTATTTATGAACAAAGACTTTAGTTGTATGTAAATGGATTTGGAATTTTGGCTGCATAAAATATATGCTCTGTTATAATAAATACATTGAACTCTCTCTGTGGATCAGTTTTAATATTTGATATTGCTAGTATCAACCTGGATTATATACCAACGGACCAATTTCCTGTACTATATATATATATATATATATATATATATATATATACATATATATATATAAAGAATTCTCCATAATAACTGTACAATGATGAAACCTTGCCACTAATCTAGTAGTATGCTTAAATTCATAAAGTCTGTGTAAAAAAGTGGAAAGCCCATCAGCACGATTACCATGAAGGTATTTGCAGAACAGTCAGACGAAAGCTATTTTGGAAAAGTGAGTGAAGATAATGATGGTGAATATATCAGTTTTAACCTTGGCACCCTTAATTCATGTCAAGATTGTGGCCAGGATCAAAATCTTAAGAAAGCTACTCAATCTACTACTGATTTAAGAATTGGCCTTGATAATTATAGTCAAGAACCATAGACTATAACACTTAGAAGCACTCACTCCACTTGAAGTATTAAATAGGTTTCTATTAAAATATATGGAGAAACACCTTCCTTTAAAATTGAATATCCTAAAAAAGACATTCTGTTACAATTAAATATACACTTGTCTGGATTAATGATCATTCCATGATCTGGTAGTCACTTTAAGATACAAGTCTTTTGTGTGTCTTTTTCTAGCACGATGCAGTGAACCAACTTTCTTAGCAGATGATCTGGCAATTGAAATAATCAAGGAGAACAATACCGACAATACAATTATATAGACCATTACAGTGACCAGCAATGTATTTGATCTGTACTTGAAGACATACAATGGCGTTCAGAATATTTAGATTTCGGCTTTAAATTACCCACAAAGGTGTTGATATGCGGCTAAACAAAATCAACCAACCAACGAATATTTTTGCAATTATTTAGTCTACTCTTTATGAGGATTTCAGCTAATAACTTCTATTTGTCTCATTTTCCATTATTTTTATATTAAGTTTGATGTAATTTATTTAATGTTGTTACATATATATATATATATATATATATATATATATATATATATATATATATATATATATATGTATGTATATATATATATAAACCTGGATTGAAGAGCTACCTGATGAGAGGCAACATGCAACTGCAAATAACGGTGAACATTTAATTGAATAAAGTGTAATTGTACTTTAAGAATAAAGTTGAAAAACAGAAACAATCTAATAGAATTGAATATTTATCGAATGAAAATATTAGCCAACAGTTGGAGACAATAGCTTTGTTTAGAAATGGAGAAAGAGCTGAGAGAAAGAACCAAGACTGCCTCAGAGCTGCTTATGTTATTATTGATTTATTCAATGAGCGAACGAAAAACATCTCTTTCTCCATGTGAGCATGCGCACTGTATCACTTACTCGGTGTGACGTCAGTGACAATTAACATTTTTATTTCATCCCAATATTTTACATTTGATCGTATCTATCATTTTTTAAATTTATTTTACTAATCCAATATAAGGACTAAGAGCCACTCGTCCTGGGTAAGGCGATAAACTACGTCCGGGTCCTGGGTAAGACGATAAACTACGTCCGGGTCCTGGGTAAGACGATAAACTACATCCGCGTCCTGGGTAAGACGATAAACTACGTCCGACAGCAAGGCCTCTGATTAGGAGGTTTTGAAGAACGTGAAACCTCCTCTTAATTGCTGATGTCCCCAGGTTCACCCTGACTCATGGTGGTAGCACCTGTTAGGGTCCCAGTTATGGACAAATAGTTAACCCCTATTGGAGTCAAAACAGTATGAAAGTGTTAAAATCGGTTTTAATACCAGTAATAGTTTAAGCAATACATTTTTGAAGAAAAATGTTACCAGAAATACATTCTTGGAAAAAATATTGTCAGAAGTAGATTCTTGGAAAAAAATATTACCAGAAATACATTCTTAGAAAAAATATTACTAGCAATACACTTTTGGACAAAAATATTACCACCAATAAATATCTTGTCGGCATTAAATAACCCATTTAGGTTGATATACCGTAAAACAAACCAAACCAAACTAAGAGCCACTCAGGGTAGAGCGTTACTGTGTGGTTTTGTGTGAGCGTAAGAAAGAACTAAAGTTCTTGGGTCTATGCAGGAAATATAACAGCTAACTCTAGACTTGATGAGGTGACGATTGAATAAGTGATGAAAGTTGAGGACGTTATAAATATGGAGTGCAAGCGAACGTTAGAAGGAACGAGAAACCCAATCCTAAACAGTAAACAAGCTATAAACCTCTGCGCCGGTTGAAAAGGCCGGAGAGGAGTGTGAACCTGGCGATAGGCAAACTTGTCTACTCCTATTGGGAGAGAGGAAAAATATAAATAAATAATTAATTATTAATATTCCAGAGTTCAGTCTAAGACGTTATAAGTATATAATGGGAACAGACCTTAGAAGAAACTGGAAACCCGTTCCTAACCAGGATACAAAGGATAAAACTCCATTTTTGTTTAAAAGACGTAGGAGTAGTGTGATCCGGACGATAAGAAAACTTGTTCACACAGGAAGGCACGTTCCGCCATGGTTTTGATGCATGCCGTAGTATCTGTTCCGTACTGAGAACCCCCCGCTGCCTGGAAAGATCCTCGATCTGTTCCGTAGCCTGGTGATTGGCTCTGACTAGCAAACACTAGACAAAACTAGCAAAGACCTTCCGGCACGAGTTGGAAGACGCGGGATCCCCACATTAAAATAAATTGATCTTGTGTCGCATTCTGACTCAGTAGAAGGTTAATGGTAAACATGAAGGTGATGAAAAGTTTTCGGCTTGATCAAGGTGAATTTCCTTTCCCTACAAATTGCTTTGCATCGTTTCATTTACAATAACTTGACAGTGTAGGCCACAATCAGTAAAACCGCACCCCAAAACACAATCTCTTCATCATCATCCCACCGACTAGCAACCCATTCCGGTCTTTCTTGTCGTTGATCATATAAAATAAATGAATAAAAGAAAATAAGAGTGTCCAGAACGTAACTAAAAAAAATAGTGAGAGATAACCGATACCCGAGAGACAGCTACCCGCGGCAACATTTCCCTCATTGTCCTAAAGAGACAGGGTCGGTAGTGATACTACCACCAGTGCCACGTACGGTTACGAAGACATGACAATTTTGGGCCCTGGGTTCCAACATTAAATTAACCGTGTGTCGCATCCTGGCACCAGGGATAAATAACAAAATTGGATAACTACCTTTTTAATCATTTCACCCCAAGCAAGGTCAATAATAACAACAACGATAAGGATAACAGTTCAAATATAAATAGTGTACATAAAACTTATCCAAGAAATTCAGACAGAAATACATACTATTATTATTATGAATTTAAAATAAATGTCATTATATATACTGCAACTCTATTTGGTAATGGTTTCGGTAATGAAATACATTAAAAAATCTATTAACGTTATTGTAAGGAATGAAAGTGAGGCTTAACGTGAATATAAGGTTATTAGATGTTACATATGCATCGCTAATTAAGTTCCTATAAACTAATTGACCCCTAAAATGTAATGAATATCGGGAAGAAAGAAGGGTTTATTGCGAGTTAGGAATTAAGAAATCATTTTTAATCATTTCAATCTGTCATATAGGAAGAAAATGAGTAACTACCGACACCGAGGTTCGAGCGTGACACACTGGATTTATGAATATGTGTTTTCCGCCAGGTGTATAAATAGCGGTGTCAGGCTACTGACAGCGGTGATTTTTGAGTGATTATTGAGTGGAACTATCCAGTCGAATTAGTGTGAATTATTGCGCATCGATGATTTGGGTTTTGATTTAGGATTCACCGGACGTTAAGCCGAGCTCCGCTACTAACAAGGTATTCACTGAAATGGTTAATTATCTTTGGTTGACTTTTACTTCTTTGTTCTTGTTAAGTATTTCTTTGCGGTTGGAATTAAAAACTGTTTTATCTTAGCATTGAAATATTGAGTTATACTTAATCATTAACGGCCACTGTACATTACAAAACAATCTAAGCAAGGCAATGAAGCCACTAAGACGCAATGGGTTACTGAGTGCAAGAGAATTAAGGACTGGGATGATATTCCGGTAATGTTGCAGACATAAAGGACAATGCAAATTGAGTTCCGATAATGTTAATAGACTTCCTGAAGGAGAAGATGGTACTGGATGACGAGTGGATTATCTGGTGCCGCATATCTCGAATAGCATTCAGTGTAATTCGCCAGTGACAATGAGGTGAAAAAGGTAACCTACACATAGTTAAGAAAGCATAGGTATCGCCATTTAGTCGTGTAAAAAACAGCATAGCATAATGAAAATAGGCCCTAATCTCAATAAAATCAAGTTTTGTCATTAAAATGTTTATGTTATTACTAAGAGAAAAGACCAAAATATTTTTTATTATTGTTTGAAAATTTTTAATCCTTTCTAGCACGTTGTTAATTTTGGGTAAAAATCTTGCAATTATTTGATTTTTAATTCAGTTCTGTTTCATCATTATCGTATTTGCAAATCATCCCTTCAAAATATAAAAAAAAGTTTACTTTTCTTAATTACTATTTTACTAAATATTTTTATTTTATGTATTTATTTTAATTTGGATCATACTTCAATTAATTTATTTTTTGTTTAAGTTAGTAAACTTAAGAACCTAGAGACGAAATGCCAATTTCATAAGGCTTCTTAAAAACCTAACTAAAAGTCAATAAAATATTAAATAATTGCTGAAAATATGTTAATTTGTATATATTACTAGGTAGCAAAAAAACTAAAAAAAAAAAACTGTTCACTTAAATTTCGTAAATTTATGTCAATTCTGGTCATCCATAAGAGCTGTCATCACTATGCGAGCCTCTCGATAAATCAATAAAGATCAAAGATGGGACCCATCATTAAGATATGTTTATATATTGTATTTTTATGCTATGAGTAATATTTATTTCAAATCAGATTAATTTAACTTTAAATTGTCTAATTTTACTCAAATAACGTGTCACAGATCTATAATTTAATTTTGAAAGAATTTTAAATCCGATAAATTTGTTTGTTTACAAATTTCTTAAAATTAAGAAAATGTTCGCTTAAAAGCGGACATTAAATTTTTTAAAAAAATCAAGCAATTATTTGACATTCCAATTTATATAAATTCTATTTGAAATATACCAGAATATTTTACTTACTGGAAATAATAAATTTAATCATTTAATTTTCAGTTAAAACTAGAATGAAATCTTCAAGAATGCTTTTTCATTTTTTAAATTTAATTTTTAAACTTAGGTATCGAAGATTCAGTGGAGGTACCTAAAGAAGCAAATCTAAATCCATAATTCCTATGCATAAACATTATAAAACGCTATTGAAAACACAGAAAAACTGGAATTGGAAGCCCGAGATATTTACGTGCATCTTGGTAGTTTTTGCATAGTTCTATTAACTACAGCGTGTCCCCTCAAAATCGACATCATTTAAAATGCGAATATCTGAGTAAATACATGTCCCAGGCAAACGAAATTAAATAGACTCCATGTTGACCAATAAAAGATTTTTTTTTTTTTTTTTTTTTAAGCTTGTCACCCCAAGCAAGGCTGGAGGCCACTAGCACGCAAGGGGTTACAGAAGGTTTGGAGGAAGAGCAGATAGGAGTGGTAAAGGAGAGGATGTGGAGAAAGATAGTGGATCGATCAAGGCAAGGGGGTTACAGAAGATTTGGAGCGAGAGCAGATAGGAATGAAAGGGGAAAGGATGTGGAGAAGGGAAGTGGATAGATCAAGGCAACTGGAGATGTCGATTGACGTTACACTTAAATAGTTGGAGATTGTATTTGTCAGGGAAACAGGAATAAGGAAGGGAGTTATGTGCGAGACATGAAGCTATTGGAGTAGAAGAGACGTCTACATCTAACAGTTTCAACGGTGAAGGGGTGGGAACGGGATGCCAGCTTCGTAGGACGTTTAAATTCATGAGGCCTAGGGACCAGCGAAAGCAGCCCTTCGGAGCAATTACCGTGAAAGTATTTGTAAAAAAAGACAGAGCGAGGCAACGTCGCGTCTGTGAGAGAGCGACTGCAGACGAGATGACAGATCAGGGCCAATTACATTGCATATCCGTCTCTGGATCTTATCAAGAACCCTATCGAAATTCAAACAAGATATGCAAAGGGATGTAGATTTTATCATCGATTTCACAAAGCGTCACAAATATTCAATAAGCATACCACATGTGACACGACACACATTCAGGTGGTAGTCCAGCTCCTGTCAAACACGCTGTAGAATGTCTTGCGTAACATTCTCCAGAGTCTCAGTATTTTTCTGCTTACACTTGTAGAAAGATTTGGGATATAGACATGTCTTTTCACATAGCCCCATAGAAAAAATCACAGGTGAACATGGTAGCCATTTCTACAGCACATTGTCATTACCATTGACACGCCAGATCCATCGTCCTGATAGATTCTCATTGAGATAAGTCTGCAGAATCAACTTAGTTTTGACACATTTTCTTAACATTCGAGATAATTTGAGCGATGTTATTAGACCACAAAATGATGTCAATATTTTTTCCGACACCCTGTATATTATAATTAAAGAAGAGGAATTATTTTTTAATTGTCCTTTCGTGGGTATGGGCGAGGAAAGTTTTTTTTCGTGTATGTATTTATAAGTATATTTAATAGGGTTGATTAATTATAGCAATTATTATTATTTTGGCGAATTCGTTCTCGCGGAGATAACAAATTGTCGTTATTTTTAGCAAGAGTCGAATTTATTAGATTGTTATTTAAATGACTTTCCCATCGGTGTAAACAGTAAGGGTTTCGACAGTGAATTGAAAGACTACAAGTTGAATAAAAATGAACAGAAAGAAAGAAAGAAAGAAAGAAAACGGTTGAAAGAAAGGTAAGAAATATAATTACAACGACAGTGAGAGAGAAATGAAGAAAAAGAATGACAATCAGAGAAATGAGAATTAAGGAGTGAGCGAGATAAAGAGGAAAAGGGGGTGAGCGAATTAAATAAAAAGAAAGAAAGAAAAACCGAAAGAAATAAATAAAGAAAGAAAAAACGAAAAAAAGAAAGAATGAAAGAGATTGGAGGAAAGGAGGAGAGAACGAAAGAAAAAAGAACAAATGAAAGAACGCACGAAAGAAAGAAATAACGAACGAAAGAAAGAAAAAACGAAAGAAAGAACGAGCGATAGAAAAATAGAACGAAAGAAAGACAGAATGAAAGAAAGAAAGAACGAACGAACTACCGAAGGAAAGAACGAACGAAGGAACGAAAGGACGAAATGAAGAAAAGACGAAAGAAAGACAATGAGAGATGGAAACAGGAAAAAAGAAAATGAGAGAAATATAGAGAGGAGACTAGGAATGAAAAAGAAATACCCTGAGAAAAATCGCAAAGAAAAAAGAGGATGAGCGAAAGAGAGAGAGCGGAAATAATTAAATTCGTAAACATTGAATTAAACTTAATTGGGGGAAAGTATAAGCGTGAAAATAAATGAAACAATTGATAAAGTCATATAAATATAATATTAGGTGGTCACACATGAAATGACGCATTTTTTGGTTGGTTGGTCATCTGCTCTTCAACCCCCGTAGTATATAAAACAATCCTGACTTATTCCTGACTCTTCCTTTCCTCGCTCTTTTTCTTTCCATATATTGTTACTCATAAGCCGAATGGAAATGATTACAATGAAACAATATTGAGTAATGTTACTGTATGAATACAAACTGGAAAAAAGAACCGTTTCTGCATCAAATCATTACATGCGATGAGAAATGGATACTCTTTGACAAGAGTAAGATAGTAGGCCAGGGATAAGATGCAAGTGAATCACCAAAAACAATACCCAAAACCTCCACTTCATCTTTAAAATTTAATGGTTTTTGTATGCTGGTCTTTCAAAGGGGCTATTCATTATTCATTCAGGCCTCAAGGGAAAACAATAACAGAAACCTTGTATTGTGGAGAAATTGTCTGCACGAAAAATTGAAAAAGAAAAATTCCTAGACTTGTGAATAGGGATGGCCCAATTTTGCTGCACTACAAATGGCTGCACACTTTTCAGTCAACTGTCCAAAAACAGCATAGCTTGAATTATGAAATTGTGCCTCATCTTCCATATTCACCTGATATCTCTCCTACTGATTATCACTTATTTAAACATTTTCAGTTTTCATACGCAATAAAACATTCTCCAATAAGGAAGAAGTAATCGAAGCATTTGACCTGTTTATCACATCAAAGGATGAGAATATTTTTAAAGCTGGGATCCAAAATTTAAAGGTACTTTGGGGAAGACTCCTTCATTAACATGTGCCTATTTCAACTAAGTAAATTACTTATTTGACATTTCAGAAGCCTTTTATTCATTTCCTATAAAGTGCGTCATTTCATGTGTAACAACCTAATATATATATATATATATGTGTGTGTGTGTGTGTGTGTGTGTGTGTGTGTGTGTTTGTGTTTGTGTGTGATAAGAAAGAAAAAATAGGGAATGTATATGAATATAACATGTTTCCCTTTTATTAAAGCTTCGTCAGAGACTGAGAGAAAACAGACAAAAAGGCAGGAACTTTGATATTTTCAATTTTGTTTGGGTCAGTTCTCGTTGGCCAGTCACGTATCACGTATTCTCGTATCACGTGCATTAAAACTGTAGATAATTCTATATGTACTGACTATTTGTTCCTTATCTTATCATCCTGCCGGATTCCGATCCATATTCGATCTGCATTTAATATATTTAATCCAATATATATATATATATATATATATATATATATATATATATATATATATATATGTGTGTGTGTGTGTGTGTGTGTGTGTGTGTGTGTGTGTGTGTGCGTGCGTGTGTGTGTGTGTGTATGCGTGCGTGTGTGTGTATTTAAAAGAAGAGGAACGTTTTTGGTTGTAATGTGGGTTTTTCTTTTAAATATCATGCTTTATTTTCCATAATTTTGCTACACGAGTTTCCGGCCTCGCGACCCCCATCAGGCAAAGGCTGGACGACGCGAAAGGAGGAAGTCTTGCGCGGCAATAGTCTTTCGCATCAGGATTTAATCCGATTCTTTGAGCATCAGCTCAAGATGAAGATTAGAACTGATAGAAAACGATTGCATTCGACAGTCTTCAGCGAAAGGTGGGTAAAAGAGGCGAGCTTGGTTCGTTTGAACGGGGTTAGCCTTGATTTTCTTTTCTAGGTCAACCAAAGTCACATCGGGATGGTTTCCTGTGGAACCCTCCCCTCGGTTAGGTTAGACAAGCTTAAGTGTACCTAGTTAATATGAGTAAGTGTTGTTCCCGGCCTGCTTCCCGGCCATCATTTTAGTTATGATCCAAGTCGAGATTCCCAACCTCCCCAGTTTGTTTTGGCCTCCTTTTCATCTCAACTGGATCAGCCTTTTACTTCCCCATGTCCAAGTTATTTTATCTCTTTCCTACTCCCTTAGCGAGAGTGCTTCTTGATTTTGTCCTCTGGGCAGAATACAGCGGCCTCTCTATTTTGAGGGTTGGACGGGCCCTACTAACATAAATTATGTTTAGTTCAAAAATTTGTTGAAATTTAGTTTGTTATGGGGTTCATCTCCCTCCCCTTTCATCTTTTCATGGTTAGATTTTTATGTATTTTTTTTATCATCAAATTTTTATGGTGTGGGGCGCGTTTTTGTAGGTCCCCCCTGGTGAGGATGTGGTATTATGGTGTATGGAGGATTGAGTGGTGACGGACGAATTCTTGTGGTGAATGTGTCAATTGTAATGTATGAATGGGTCGCGAATCTGATTAGCTAGGTATAGGATAGTTAGTTAAGACCAGCCTTACCCCTCCCCTTTTTCGGCCTTGTGCCACAATTTGTATTTTATATGAATAAATCTTCAGGCAAAGGCTGGAGATTTCCACATATTATTATGTTTTTCGATGCTAAATATTCTCGATATGAGACAATCTCCTTTTTGTCTATCAGTGATCCAAATGTCTTTCTTGAACTGGCAGTGAAAGGTTCTGCGTGAAAGGTTTTAAAATAATTAAGATTGGTCCCAAAAATGGTGAAGTAGTTATCGACACACACACACACACACACACACACACACACACACACACACACATATATATATATATATATATATATATATATATATATATATATATATATATATATGTATGTATAATTGTGTATTTTGCAGCAATTGCCCTAATATACAAGTTTTTACTAAAGATGACTGACAAAGTACTGTGTTTAAGTTTTTTATTGATCTTTTTTTTTATTCGTATAAGTGATTATTTTTTTGGACATGTGTAAAAACTGTCCGAATTTTCTACATATCCGAGCGCTTTCAACTATTCTATTAGCTAATATCCAGGATCTTATTTATTTTTAAATGAATGTGTAGATTTTTATATGTTTCTAGAGTAATGGGAATAT
Organism: Acanthosepion esculentum; assembly: GCA_964036315.1. NCBI lineage: Eukaryota > Metazoa > Mollusca > Cephalopoda > Sepiida > Sepiidae > Acanthosepion > Acanthosepion esculentum. Next base: position 44,189,408 of record OZ038513.1, on the reverse strand, counting down.
TTTTCTTTCATTTTCCGAACACGGTCAGGAAATTTTCTTCAAGCATATTATGGATGGAGTGTGGTCGGTTTCCGTGTGTGTTTAAATGAGTCCTAATTGAACGATGTTCAGAGAGGTGAAATGTGAGTTTTCTAGATAAGCATGTAGTGGTATGCCCAATATACTTATTCATGAATTTGATTTGATCAGGAACGCAGTTTCTTAAAAGACATGGGAATTCATAAATGACATTGGTTCTCTGTAATTTTGATCTTGAAGGTGAGTTGTTGTTGTTGTTGTTGTTGTTGAGTATAAGGTTAACTTTTAATTTTGTAGAGGAGATAATTTAATTTTCTTGTTTTGGTCGACTGGGGTTGTGTATTTATTTATAATGTTCCTAAGGCAAATACACACACACACACACACACACACACACACACATATATATATATATATATATATAGATAGAGAGAGAGAGAGAGAGAGAAGGAGAGAGAGCATGAAAACATGAAAAATAAAAAAAGACTGATTTCTCATCATGTCAACTGATCATTGATTTATTGATTTGTTTTCTACATTTTATAAAACAGAATTGATAAATCGATTTGCATGTGATTTAAGACCAGAAATAATTTTAGATTGTAGGAATTTTTGTTCAGATAATAATGATTTACTGATACAAGTCTTGCCAATTAACCCATAGCTGGAGCGAGAAGAGATGGATTCATAACTTTCCAGTAGTATTTGCGTGCAAGTAAATATAACAAACCCAAATGGAACTGGAACTGGAACTCGGCTCTCCGATTAAAAATTCCGAGTCATTATCCATTACACCACCTGTATATCCAAGCTTACTGCATCTGGTATTTCGTAGCTGTCACCTATCTAGTTACTGACCAAACTCGACGTTGCTTAACTTCGGTGACCGTACGCGAGCCGGTGTTTCAACGTAATATAGCCTAACTGACAGTGAAAGGTTCTGAGAGAGAGAGAGAGAGAGAGAGAGAGAGAGAGAAATAGATACTATGAAAGTATTGGGACAAGAAACAGACAGAGAGTTAGGAAGCATTAAAGTAAAAAAAAAACAATAAACGGGTAAACGATAAGCATGAAAATAAATGAAAACTGATATCTCATCGTGGAAATTGTTTACTTCGAAGCTAATTAATACTGACAGAAAAGCAGATAAAGGAACCACGTATATAGTTGGACCGATTTTCCCGAAGCGACTTTGAAAAAGAATAGAAGAAAATTAGAGAATGGAAACAAACTTCCCACGAGCTAATATAGAGATACATCACCCTGGGGATAAGTTCGTTTTCATTCATCAGGAGAGACACGTTGTAGTGGTTTCATTGATCCACAAATATACGAAAAGTCTGACCAATTTCACCTCGAAACTCTGTCTGTGTTTTGGTATTAAGGATTCTCTCGGTTGACACAGAAAATGAACGAGAGCTGTGTTTTTTCGTACATCGTGTTCGCATATGTATTCCAGAGGTAGAATAAGAACATCCACGTTCTCCAATATTTTGTCTCTCGACAAATTACCGTGTGAAAATTCTTCTACAGACAATACGTATGCGTTGCAAAAAAAGCATCTCAGCAATTCTTTTACCAGGAGAGACTCCAAATATACTCTCAGATTTTTAACATATACTGTCAGCAAGTAGACTCCCCAACAAGAAATACTAACGCTGAGAACATGGGACTGATCCTGACTACCAAAATCGACAGTAGTTTACGCTTTAGCTAACCTAATAGCAAGTTGTAAGGATACAATACTTTGGTTAAGACTAAGTCACGTGGGTCACGTGACAGCCGTTGAGTGACATCAGTGCACAGAATGACATCAGGGCAGTTGCGATGTAAAGCCTGCAGAAGAAGGATGTTGCCAGCTAAGAGCGGTAGAGCTTACTGAGAAAACCACATGGCCTCACCAGGTACATAGAGTAATTAATTTCATGCTAGTTATCCCTTCGATAAATATTACAAGTAAGACCCTCACTCTCATTTAGGAATTTTCACACTGTTTTGTTGCGGTATACATGGGTTATAGTTTCATTGTGCGTGACAAGTGTAAATATTTGTATATAATTTTATGTATGACTTAGCTGTATAAAACTCTCTTTGAGAATAAAACATGCTTATCTTTCTATGACACTATTTAGCTATGGTAATTGGTTAACTAATTAACCATGGAAATTAAAACAAGAAAATACTGAGAACGGAAAAGAAGATAGCCCGAAATTTGTATTTTTATAATTAAGAATAAAATCGAGTTGCTTTCTCAAAGACCCGTAAATTGACGTAGATAGTGGACTAGCAAAAAAAAGCCATATGCGAGCTTTTTGACAATTGATTAATGTTGTTTGTTTAAAAAATATGCTTGCCGAGAAAACACGAGATTAAGAAAAAGCAAAGCGTTGAGATATCAGGCAGGGCCATATCGTAATTGTGGAAATTTTGGCATGACAAATATTCCGATATGGGATAAAGAGTATTGTTATTATTTACTTTTCCAAAGTGTCGACTTCGGTGCCGACACGTTGAGTAGCCATATGGTGATTATAAAATTTTGGCATGAGAAAATATCGTTGAAGAATCACGATTTGGGAGATAAGAAATCTAATTTCTCAAGAAGCCAAGGCTTCCAGTAAAAGTTAACTTCAAGAAGGGACCAGATGGCAGACTTTGACAAGAGATTAATGGAATTGTAAAGAGTGCTGGATAAGAAAACGCAGGATGACTAAATATCTGAGAGATTTTAAGTGGCAATGTGTGATTCATAAAAATTTTGGCCGATGGGAAAAAAAGGAATTTTGTAAAGAAAAATTCTGGGTTATAATTTTAATGAGGCCAGCATTGTCACACCCACACGGCCGGGACGCCAATGGTCGAGTGGTAGCAATGGTGATAGGCGGAGGTAATTTGATGAGAAGGACAGGGAAGTTATTAACGCCCACTGAAGGGGTTGGTACGAGGTATCAGTGTGAGAGAGGGGAGTTTAGGAGGATAGCTCTCCTCCGACCTCTCCTCACGGACGAAGAGATCCCCCTCAAAATGGAAAGTGATTAATTTTCCAAAAATGGCAAGTAATCAATTTTCTTGGCCTGACAACAAAGAGATTTGTCAGAAATCGAGATTTACCGAAAACCCCAGACTGCGCCTGACCCCGCACCGGTTTTGGGTCGGTACCCCTATACACGAACGTCCTCGGGCCGTTCGAGACAGAAGCAGTTCAGTAGTTGGAGTAAAAGTCAGAGAGAGCCTCTGGAGTTGCAGGAACCAGAGTGTTGCCTCGCAGAAGCTGACCGAGAGATTCCATGACCTCCGACTTCGCCTATCCTACCAACAGCAAGTTATACTGACGAACGAAGCTAAGCCAGCACTTAAAAACTAAACCAGTTGATTAAGTGGACAGATAAAGGTAGTGAGACCTCAGTCAGTATCCATATAAACAGAGAGAGGCAGGAAGTCAGCAGTCAGTGATGAGGGTAGAGTCAGAGAATAACCAGCAATCTCCGGGTCTGGCGAAGAATGTAAGGGTGTCTTTTCTCCGTGGCCGGAAGTTAGTAAGGTAGTAGTTCACCTTGACGAAACTAAAGTTAGACATTGCCGGTTAAGTAACAAATCAGATTGATCGCTACTTACCAGTCAGTGTCTTGAAAAGCATTTGTCGTTATTCTGACAAGCCAGTGAACATAGCGAGTCGGGCGTATATACGCATATAGCCGACCTTGGATGTCATCAAAGCTTGTGCATTGACGTGCAAAATGCATCGTCACACATACCTTGCAATAGCTTGATACACGTTGAGCTTACAAAAAGATTTATCCGCTCTTTAACAGGTTGTGGTTTTAATTTTGCTGGGTGTTTAGTCAACCTTATTACCAAACAAAATCCCCAAAGTAAACTGGTTATATTACTCATAATTCAACCATGTTGCAGGTAGTTCTGGGTTGAATAGTACCAATAAAACTCGTAGAAGGAGCCGACTTAATTCAGGTTCCTCTTCTTAAATCTTCCTTGTTTCTCACATACTCTGTTCACGTCATCCTCAATATTCCTCTGTAGAACATGTTGCTTCAAGTCTCTTTTTAACATGAGGCAATCGCCCCAGTATTTAATAGGAACATGGATGCTACACAGAATTCCAAAATGTTCTTGTTTGTTTCTACGGATATTTTGCGGTCCTCTGATATGTTTCTAATCTCCTGAGAGGCACCAATCCAACTTTTGACAACAGCTGCCAACTGTCGTATTCTTAAAGCTTCGAAAATATCGTTCGTTTCGTTTCATTATGTTCTATCACGTGATTCTCTTAATGCCTCTGTTATACCCGCGAAACCATGGCTCGTCTTTGGTTGCATATTTTATTGCTTCTCGAACTACACCAAGTTTTTTCCTTGTTGCATTCTAAACGTCAATATAGGTTCCCGCGAGCGGCTTGTGTGTCCCACTCCTGTTTCTGTCTCATTTTACACTTCTTAGACAACGTGAAATGTAAAAGTTAATATAGGTAACGGTCTCTTGTCACTCTTTTCGAGCTATGTCATCTTTTTTGCTTCCTTCGATTATAAAAGTCAATATAGATAACCGCGAGCGACTTGTGCATCCCATTCATGTTCATGTAGATCTACATACAAAACGGGCATCTGCTCCGACGCACTAATGTCGGACGTAAATGTCAAACTTTCTCCGTCTCTATTCGATATATATTCTTTGAATCCGATTCATTGCCGTCAGAGTTCCCAATTTAGCTCCTTTGGAACACAATCTAAGTTATTTATTTTTATTTTCCGTGCGTTTAGTTCCAGTAAATACATGAGGATTTTTATACTATAGCGTTTTTTGCAACACGATGACGGACGCGTGTTGAAATCCTCACATTATTTAGTATTGTTGAAGTTATCGCTAACATTTTTTTTCGAGTTTTACAAACTCTACGTTTCGTTCAAACCAATCGAAGAAATTTGAATAAGCTGATTTGTTTGGAAAAATACTTTGACAAAAACCCTACTTCGTGGTTTAATACTTTTTTAATGTAATTTTATAGGACTTCATGGTAAACAATATTTTTAAAAGAAAATGTCTTTTTTCCCTTTTTCTTTTTTAACAGCGAATAATAAATTCTTAGGATTTCTTACTCTTGAGCATGCAACATACAACTGAGCATGCGTAAATATTTATTTCTGGGGCCAAATTTCAATTTTTTGAAGCTTTTAACCTTGTGATTTGTTCGTAGTTCTTGCAAATGCAGGTCGAACTGGAAACTGGATTCTTGTATAAATAAAAACTTAACGAAGAGATATGCAAAAAAATATTGTATTTTTATTAAATAAGTATTTATTATTTTAATCATTAAATTGTTTTTAAAATAGTGGGAGTATTTTCTATGCTAAATAATAAAACGTTTAACCCCCCGCCCTAAATTAATGAAAATATATCGTACTAAACTATGCACCCTGGTAAAACCATCTATACTTTGTACCGCCTTACCAGTTTCAACTTCTCCCCAAAATTTGGTTTCGATCAATAACTATATAGATATTTTAGAGGGTGTGACCGACGAATGGACAGATTAATGGATATCACAGAATTTTGTATATATAATTAATATTTATTATTTCATAAATAAGAAAACGTGCTAGATGCTGATTTACAGACGCTGAACACACAGAAAATTTAAAAAAAGACCTTTCTGGCCCCAAGAGCTAAATTGGTAACTCTGGAATACAGTCTAATAGATGTGGGAGTAATTGGCGCCAAAGTAGTAGTAAGAGCATCCAGTATAACAAACCACTGGATTGTTCGATGTTAGCAAAATTGTCTGATTGACAATTAGTACGTGCGATCCTCACTGGACGTTTTATACGTTTGGCCATGGACCAAAGTTAGCTTAGTAAATAGAAACAAATTATACTGTGTAACACAGTTTTTGTCCTTGGGTAACAACTGCTATTTCTTATTTGCTTATGCCTAGAAAGTATGAAAAATGGTTAATAATCTCTTCGAATTTTACTGTGTCCAGGATAATATTTCTGAAATCTATCTATTCCCATTGGGTATACTGGCCAGTGTGAACATTCTAGTTCATGCAAATTAGGAACAAAATTTGAAATTTTTAGAAACTTCTCGAAAGTTCTTGAAACTCCAGAAAAGTTCTAGAAAATACTCCTTCAACAGCTCAGCGCGGAATCTGTTTGGCTATGTAATAGAAATAAGCTAGATTCAAAACATCGATGTCCATATCACAAAAGCAAAATTTGAAGGGATAATAAAATAATCATTTTCTTTCCTTTCTAGACAGAAGCAATTAGAAAGTAACATTTACTAACGAAAGACAAAAAAAAGTCAAAATTTCGTTACTCAGTGTTATCAGACTTTAAACAATAAATAAGTGCTGATGATTTGAAATAAATGTTCAGTGTTTAGTTCTGTACAAAATATTCTGATCCAAATTATGGAGATAAATTTCAACAACTATATAATGGCCAAATAGTAGTAAAAAGATTTTTCAATTAAAAGACGATTTGCTTAAGTTTTTCGTCCAATGTTATAATCCTGATTTTAAATATAGCTTTATTTTACATCGACCTTTTTTTTCCAAATCGATAGCCAAATACACAAATATTTGATTTATGAGCGTCTCGCCTGAAAATTGTTTTTGTACAAACTTAGCACCATGCAGGAACTAGTGAACCATAAAACCACATTTAAAGTTGTTGCTCAATATTTTATAGGATCTCATACTCCACCATGTTTTTTTTTTTTCGAAAGAAAAATTTGATAAAGAATATCTCTTGGTTTTTAATATTCAAACTTAAGACCCAGACGGCATAGTATATATAGCCTAAATTTATAACATTGTAATATAAAACGAAAAAAAATATAATGTATAGAAAGAGGGCCGATCTTTCTCTACACGTATTGTTGAACATGGTCTCGTTCATCCGCTATGAGCAGAAGGTCAGCTCATAGGAACGGTCGTCGTAAAGTTAGTCGTAAGACGTAGCGTTTGGGGCGTACGCACTGCCGCACTGAACTAGGGTATTCTCTGTTACTGTATTATTATTTCATGTCTCTCGTGTGATTAAACATCTTCTTCACTCAATCTGTTGTTTCCAGTGTTTTCCTTAAAGTCTTACTAACAAGCATCTATGAGTGCTATTCGAACTTTATAAAATATATAAAGTGTATTTTTTTAACTTTAAGTCCTTTTCGAGTCATTCTTGCCCGGTCTATATGACATGCGTGGAGGTTTATCTGTTGTTTCCTGTTTAGGACCAGATTTCCGGTTCCTTCTAGAATCCGTTTCAGCTCTGTGCACCAAACTGTGGAATCTGAAATTTTTTTTCACTATCCATTTATTTTTTCTCTCATCCACCAATAGGAGTAGATAGGTTCGTCTACCGTCCGGTTAACACCCTTTCCGGTCTTTTGAACAGAAGAGGTTTATCCCTTGTTTTCTGTTTAGGGCTGGGTTTCCCGTTCCTTTTAAACTCTCCTTTTGTGCCTTGTATTGACTGAACATTTGTAATATACATACATACATACATACATATATATATATATATATATATATATATATATATATATATATATTTTAAGACGTCACACATTATGAAATGGACAAAGTCCGACAATTATTTTAAGAGATTTTTATGTTTATACATTCTTTTTATAGATATAAATATTGAGGTAAATGCTATGTTTATAATAAACTGTATTAAACAACATTTACCGGACTGAATGTCCGAGAATTTTAATAGAAAATGACGTCATTTGTTTACATTTGGATACGCCATGAGCAGATATGAATGTACGTGAGAGAACCATGGAAGATTGTAGTTTAAAGACAGTAAAATCGACCTCGCGCTTCTGTGGCCCAATCGGTTAAAGGCACGTCAGGCTATATGACGGTTCCGTATAGGATACAGGTTCGATTCCTGTCCTATGAAAATTTCTCGGACATTCAGGCCGGTAAATGTTGTTTAATAAATTAAATTTAAAATAATTGTCGGACTTTGTCCATTTCATAATATATATATATATATATATATATATATATATATATATATATATATATATATATATATATTGGAAACGGCATACTTAACTGCTTGGAATTCGCGACGGAAGCTCCATTATGAACATTTCAATGTGTTTCAGTGTCAATCTGAGGACAATGTAGAGGATTTAGAAAGAGTTGAATGGGTTTAAGTTTGATTACGAAGGTCTTTGGAGTAATCACTAGTAATGACGAAGTTATGTCGCCATTTATATTCCCAAAGGGCTTCAAACTCAACACGGATGCCTACATCAAGTACCTTGAGGAGGTAGTGCTGCCCTGGGTCAAGAGGGTGGCTGCTGGTAACAGGATTCCGCACCATGCCACACAAGCAGGAGTAGTCAGTCATGACTGTCAGAAAATTTCTGCGACCACATTACCCCTTACATCTGGCCACCTAACTTCCCAGACTGCAACTTCCTTGATTATTATGTATGGAGCGTAGTTGAGCGAGAGACCAACAAAACTCTTTGTAACACCAAAGATGAACTGAAGGCAAGGATTATAGCAGCATTCACCAACTTGAACAAGAAGACCGTCCAGAAGAGTTGCACGAGATTCTGAAGTCGTTTGGAAACCGTGGTTGAAAGCAATGACGATTTTATTGAATAAATCTTCTCTTTAGTATTTCAAGTTATTTTTGTGTAATTTTGGTTAAATATATCTCTTAAAATGAGATGTCAGTGTTATTTTCATTTAGACGACATTTTATCCATTATATATAATAAGATGCAGAACAAAATTAATATATATAGGTCGCTGGCAAGAGCACTCCAAGTACTGCCGGAGTTAAGAAGCCCCATCGGTACAAGCCCGGCATACTGGCTCTCTGTGAGATCAGAAATTACCAAAATTCCACCAAACTTCTCATCAGGAAGCTTCCATTCCTGTCTTGTGCGTGAAATTCATAATGATTTCAAAACGCTCTTCGTTTCCAAGAGTTCGGCTGTGATGGCTTTGCAGGAAGCCAGTAAGGATTAATTGGTCGGTCTTTCAAAGACATCAATTTGTAAGCTATCCATGTTAAGAAGGTCACCATCATGTTCAAAGATATCCAGTCGGCCCGCCGGATCCCGGGAGATAAAGCCTAAAGTTCCATCCTATTTGTTCTATATTTAATCCCAAAACACACACTCAGACACATACAAACAAACCACCACACGCACGCACACACACACGCACAAACACATAAATATATATATATATATATTTTTTTTTGTCATCCACAGACAGACTGTTTCGCTGTTTCACAGCTCATCAGTGTGGATAGACGTCCGGTTGCCTCTAGCTAGGATCGACACCCGTTTGAATTTGCGTCAGTCGGAACTTCTCCCACTAAGCCGTCGTCGCACGGCAGGGATGAAGGTGAATTTTAGCGTGTTTATTTTTAGATTTAGATAAACACACAGTGACTGACAGTGACTCAATTCTACCGAAGAATCGTGCAATATTAGCTTAAATAGTCACTGTTTACAAATTCACACCTCAAAGCAGAGAGCTCATATATATATATATATATATATATATATATATATATATATATATATATATATATATATAGAGAGAGAGAGAGAGAGAGAGAGAGAGATACTAGCAGCCATACCCAACTGGTCGATCAGAAAAAGCGTTCAAATAGAATGGAGCAAAAATAGCATCATGTTTAGATTTAACGGAGTCTATCTTCTTCAATTATTGTAAAATACTTTCATTAAATAATATTTTGAATTGATGCAGTTACTCATATAACAGAAGTAGTCTGTATTTATTCTATCCAAGTTAGCCGAGGACATGAAGGGGTAAAACAGGCAACATGAAGACCACAATTATTTTGAAGTTCTTGAAATTCAACTTGTCAGTGTGCTATAAGAGATGTAAAAGAGGATACATTTATAAAGCAAGTGTTAATTTGGATGAATATTGGTTGAAAGATTAACGAAAAATAAGGAAGAAATCAGTAAAATCGCCATTTTTCGCTATTTACGCCGGTTTTCATTGTGTGGGTGGACTCAATTGTCAAGATAAATGACTGTTAAACAATCAAATTAATGTTGGCTACAATTGAGTGATGTTTCTATTAGATTGCTTGAAAATTGAGGGAGTTTTTGGTTTAAAATTTGTGTTGAAATCCATTTGCTTTGCAATCGATTTTTCGTTTTACGCGGTTTTTCACTAAACGCAGAGGCGTAGAAATAAAAATGAGGTATCGTTGAGCTCGTCATGATGTAAATAATCTAAAAAAAATAAACGAAATCAGAAGAAAAACGTTAAATTTAGGTTTGATCGGCTTTATCGATTGTTGATTTTTTTTTAAATTATCGATCTTTTACGCTAAGAACCTATCTCTTACATTGTACAATTTAGGTTGGACAGATCTCGAGTGAAAAGGTATCATCACACAGACATACAGACACACATACATCCTCTGATTTATATGTCTATATATAGATATATGTGTAAAGAATTCACATATGACGAAAACTACATCTGTAAAAAGACAATAAGAATAAAGACAAAAGGGAAAATTATTTTAGTCGACGCGTTTCGTCCTCTCATGGACTTTAGCAAGGTAAATGTAAAGATTTTATTTTTTGACAAGTACTTATACGCAGTAGAAATGTCGTCAGCCATTCAGATTATTTAAATTTAAGAACGCTCATACATATGCTTTATATGTCAATTTAAATTGGAGAAGAGAAAAATAATAAAACAGAAAGGCGTGCATGACAACAATATGTATCTACCTATACAGTGAGGCGATTCTTAGAGAATTAGGAGTTCCTCCAGGATTCATTACTTGTGGCTATAATAATCTTAACAAGACATACAGATGACATATTGTTGATAGCAAACATGGAAAGGAAACTACAAGAACTACAGAAGGTAGTGAAGGAAAGCGGGAAGAAAGGACTAACCACCAATTGCAAGAAGACAGAATGCATGGTTGTTAGCAAAGGGAACAGCAAATTACAAATTGGAGATACCCAAATCAAACAAGCACAATGATTTAAATATCTGGGAAGTGTTTTAACAGACAGAAAGTGCGACACTGAAATCTGAAGACGTATTCGGATAACCGATGATTCATTCCAAAAACAGAGTATATAACAGACAGAAAAACTTAGTTCGAAACAAAAATTAGTACTGAACTATTAGGTGATATCTGTCCTCCTGTATGGCAGTGAATGCAAAAAAAAACTCTCACAGATGAAGAAAAGATTCGAAGCAACAGAAATGTGGTTCTACAGAAGGATGCTGAGAATACCACGGACCAAGATGTGAGCAACGACTATATATTTTAAAGAAAATGGAAACAAAAAGGGCATTCATACTTGACATCAGAAAGAGAAATTAAATTTCTAGGTAACTTATTGAGGAAAGAGGACTTGGAAAATATGATACGTTTATGGTAAATTACCCATACACAGATGGACTCTCCCAAGTTACAAATAAATGCAGGTATTGCTTTTAGAAAGGGTAGTTTTTCCAGCAGTCAGCTGTGACAGTCGAACTTAATATTCTTACTCGTTTGTATATGATTGTATTATTGTTTTCTCTTAATATATTTAATAACTCAATTCCTCTCTGTGTCTTTATTTCTGGCCCCAACATGGCCACGACAGACACTCACAGGACGTATTGTAGGCAAGAAAGACAGATGAAAACAACGCGTAACCTACCTAGCGAGCTTTTGTAAATTGGTGGGGGAACCAAGGTTTAGGTGAGATAACAAAAACACAAAATTTATTAAGAGATACAAAGGACAGGAAATTGCGGAGAGCCATGATCGCCAACATCCTGAAGGTCCACGGCAGATAGAAAAAGAATTATACGTTTAGGATATGGTGTGGGGTGTTTAAATGATCAGTGGTTATCTCTTCACACATCTGTGTTTGCACATGCGCAGTATGAAAAAACGACGGTTATGATAGGGACAGATAATTCAAAGACAAAATTCATATGCAATATCGATAACTTTCACGTAGAAATCTTGTGATTCTGACAGAGAGGAATGCAGATGTTAAAGTATTATTTTCGAATAACTGCGTGATCGCGTTCGTAGCGAATTACTTTCTTTGTTATTTTTTGTCGCATTCTATCTACGGGCTAGCCAAATCAAAACGCCATCTAACACATACATAATCATCGGTAAGTAATGAATATTTTCCCCTCAGTTCAATTAACTCTTCCCTTTGCTTTTATCAATTAATATGATTTCTGTTAATGCAAAGCAAAAGAAAGTCGTGTGATAAGCAGCTGCTGGATGAAGAAGTGAGCTTTGAGTAAATTAAGAAACAGAGGCTGTCATGACGGCCATTTTGGTCGTCTGCAAGTTCCCAATTAGACGAAGAGGAACGTTCACTTTTAATTATAGCCAACGCCTTGTTATTTTCAATTTGGCGCTAAAATTCCAATATGAGACGATCGCCTTCCCAATTATTTAATTAAGACTTTCCTGTTCACATCGAGTCTTTTCGCCTCTGATTTTAAGGTAGCGATTTTCACAACTTAATGGGCGTCATATTTAATAAGAATAAAGCTTAATTAAGCTTTTCTGATTGAACTGTGAGGAAAATTTCCTTTTTTACATTCTGACGAAAACTTTAAACGCTATTGAAAAATAATTTATTATCTCCTGAGTTTTATTGGCTCTTCAGATGCTCTCTTTGAATCGTCTGAGAGAACCCTTGTTACCTTCCATCAACTTGCTCCAGGAGAGTGGCTTCTTGGGCTAACGTTTTCCACAAACATGAAGTGGATACGTTATAATGAGTCATTTCCTACGTCTACAGTCAGGACAGTTGATTTTCTCGCCAGAAACTATCTTACATATTTATAAGTTAACCATTCGTACTTTCTGCCACATCTGGTCTGTTTCTCCTGCTATATATTTAGAGATTTTTGACAAAATCCAAAGAATCTGCAATGTTATTACTCCTAACCCGGCATCTGGGCTACAGTACCTTGCCGACCGCCGAAGCATAGCTATCCTGTCCTTTTTCTATAAATACTTTTATGGTAAATGTTCTGATTAACTTTCCTCTATGGTATTTAAACTTTATGAATGTAAGCGTAGTACTAGATTGGCGGCAAGTTCTCATCATTTTACAGTTGAAATGGCTAGATGTAACCGTAAGTTCTATGCTAAGAGTTTCTTCTGTCGCACTTCTCGCTTGTGGAACTCTCTTGTGGCTTCTTGCTTCCCAGTCAACTTTGATATTCAACAATTTAAATTCAATGTCAATCGTTCTCTTCTGCCTATTTAATTCCTGTTCTTTTATTTTACCCCTCTTAATAATGTTTTTCTCATATTCTCGAACCCCTTGCGTCTTAGTGGCTTCATTGCCTTGCTTGGAGTGAAATGATTAAAAAGGGTTTTCTTAAATTCTAACTCGTAATAACTCCTTCTTTCCAGCAAGTTTTATGGGACAATCATTTGTATAGGTACACCATTAGCAATGCATTTATATGTAATGTTTAATAACCTTATATTCACATTATGCCTCGTTTTAATTTCGTACAATAATATTAATAAATTTCTAATGCATTTCAACATACATTTCCACTTAAATCATATCTGAAAGATCCTTCTCGATTATCAATTTCTTCATATTGACTCGGTACATGAAGGCCGTTTTTGATGGCCAATCCTCTAACGCCCATGAAATCAATGCGGGAAGGAGCCCACCAAGGCTTAATGCTCGGTTCTACCTCCTTTCTGCTATATACGTATTAACGATCGTCCTAAGAATATTCTTAGATAACTAATATATATACAAACGATAACAAGGTTTATGGAAGCATCCCCCAAAAATCAAGCAGACCAGAACCTACCTGCTGATCTCTCCTCTGATCGAGGTCGTACAGCTCAATTGAGGATGAATTAGCTTTCAGCATTCAGCATTCAGTAGCTACAAAACCAAACTAGTAACATTTCATCATCGCAGTTTCTCCAGTGACGGTGAATGGTTGTACTTTCACTAGGGGCTCACACCAGTGGAACTCGTATATATGATTCATCGATAAACACGCTGGTAAAAAATGGTCAGCACCCGTTGAACTTAATAAAGTGTCTGACAACTATATTACAATAGCCAGATCGGACCTAAAATGGAGGAGTATCGCTGCCACATCTGGGCCGGAGCTGACCAATCCTCACTTTCCAGGCTTGATCGTGTTCAAAAGCGTTTGCGCGACTTTGTGGGTGATGATTTGTTTTCCACTCTACAACTTTCCCACAGACGAAACGTTGCTGACTTTACGCTACTCTATCGATATTCCCATGACAAATGTTCGGGAAAACTACATTCCTTGGTCCCACCACTCCAGGCAGCTTGGACCCACCATGACACGTACATGAGTCGAATCATCCTCATTCCCTTCATATTCCATTTGTGAGGAGGAAGTTCCATTTTCCCACATAACCGTTGCCTTTTGGAACGAACTCTGGAGAAGATGCTTCTATGATCGTTATAATCTTATTCTCTTCAACTAGAGGGTCAACCGTTATCTATACTATATATCCTCATGATATTAACCCGTCGCTTCCTCTATGCACACCCTAAATCCTCATTTGGGAACTTTAGTGGTTTGGGGGCCTTATATTGTGTGAATAATAGTAACTAATATTTAAACAAATTCCCTTAGCTGAAATGATTTTGCGTTTTCTTCATTTGGAACAGTTGCAAATCAGTTTTGTTCTAATTTGTTTCAAATTACAGGTATATTTATTTATTCGCGAAACTCACCGACTAATCAGTTCTTGAAAACTCTGTCGATTTTTATTAAACACTTTGGTGCAACTTGTTGAATGATGTCCTTTATTAAACTACATAAGCATCATTTACTTTTAAGAAACGGGGAACCACTTGAAAGCACATTCAAGGCTAATAAAACTTTCAGAACAAATTTCTTATTGATGTTATCTGCTCATTCTAAAGTGTGACAATCTTCGTTAACAGCTCTGTAAAATCAGGAATCCTAAGAGGCTTATTTATCTCGTATACGTATGAATTAATACCATTCATAGTGTAGAATCTCCTTTCAACCGAAACAGAGAAAAGATCGTAAAAACCTTCATTATTGCCTCAAGACAAACGCATGAGTTAAATTGCGCTTTTAAAAAATATAGCGCCAGCATTTTCCCCATGTAAAAATGTTACTGTATGATATTATAAAAAAGCAAGGCAGACAGGGTTCTATAGCCTTGGGTGGCAACCAGTCTAGGAGAAAAAAAACTCTGAATTCAGAACCCCCAACCATGAGCAAATACTAGGGCAGTCTGAAAAATATTTGAAGACTTCCTCAAAGAAAATATACCTTTCAAACTTGAAAATTGATATAGGAATATATAGGTTCGCCTATCGTCTGGTTCACACTCCTCCTCGGTCTATTGAACAGGAGTAGAGCTTCATCTCTTGTTTCCTGTTTAGGATTGGGTTTCCGGTTCCTTCTAAATTCTTTTCATTCCCTTTCACTCGCAGTAGTCTCTTGTCTCTTTGTGGCATTATCCCCTGGGGGTGAATTGATTAAAAAACCTGCCGATTCACTGCAGGATCATATCTCTCCACAAATTCCATGTATCTTAGTGGCATTATCGCCTTGTTTGGGGTGAATTGATTTTTTAAAGAATTATAACAGAGCTAATATAGACATAAATATTCCTCGCTTAACGACGAAGTCGCCGAAAGAGCTAGTCGCTAAGTGAGTCAGTTATGTGCCCATGTGTGATGCACGCTTAGGGGATCATGTATCTTTCGATATATGACTGACGAGGCAGATTTTTTCCCGCAGTTCGTTGCCATTTCTTTCTGCGGTAGACCAGTTGCTATCCAAGGTTATACAACTCGATCTGTCCTGCTATTTACCCATAGCTGGGTGGAGAAGAAGAGGTCTCCTACCTTTCCCAAGAGTATTACCACGTAAGTGAATGCAACGGATTCGACTGGAATTCGAACTCGGCTTTCTGATTCCTCAATCCGAGCCGCTATCCATTACGCCACCGTGCCTCCTCGAGTAGATGGACCTAATAGCCAGGACGCGTGCACTTATGGCTTTCTCTTTGTAGCTTCTAATAACATTTCTTTTTTTTATTATCTCTCCCCATCCCTGCTCTGTCAGCCATTTACTCAAGCTCTCTAGGCAGGTTACGCGCTAGTTTCCTCTGTCTCTCTTGCCTTCAATATGTCCTGAGCGTGTCAATTCTTCTAAGCTCTCTTTCCTCATTATTATCCCTAGAAATCTCAGCTGTCTTTTCCTGATGCTAAGTTTAAGTGTCCTTTTTGTTTAAAATACGCGTGTAAATGGGTTCGTGCCAACCAGCTTTAATGTCATAATTTCTAACATTTTTAGTTTATTTCTAAATGTTTCACTGAACAGTAAACGTAATAAAAAAATTCGAAAATCAGTTCTATATTCTGCACATTACTTCCGGTTGCCTACTGTAAATACAATAAAAACAATTATTTTATTTTTCCATCTATTCATTTTATTTAATTTTACTCAAGAAAGGTAAAAAAAAATCACGATTAAAAGTTTTTAAAATTCTAGTCATGGACGTTGGGTTCAAACAAATACCATGGAAAGGTATGAATCTCTTTTCTTCAAGTGTTAATATCAGAGTAGACAATTGTCAACCAGTCTTAGAGAGACCATTCTGAATTTAAAAAAAACTGGTCGGGGGCGTGGAGCAGGCAATAAGTCGTCGTAAGTATTTTTCTCTTCCTCTCAGATGACAAGGTTTTCCTTTTAGACTGTTTCACCGCGTTTTTAAGGTACAATATTTGAAAATTTATTCTCGATCCGCTTTCATGAGGGTCGATCGAAATGATGTACGCTTAAGAAGTGTTAGACAACCTGTTTCCCTTGACAGTTAATGTTTTGAACTTTTCTCCGCTTTTCCAATCTATATTTATGTTCTCTATATTTCAAAAATGTTTATATATAAAATCGTATTTTTTCATTACGGACAACGTGCAATATCGACTGGTTGGATTTTTCTCTGAGATTTTATAGCCAGTTATTAGTCGTTAAGTGAGGACAAACTGTATTTACGAAGTGAAAACTAACCTAATAAAAGGCAACCGTGTTTAAGGAGCCAAGAAAAATCAAGCTTATTATACCAGCAATCATCACAGGAATAACCTTATTAACCAGCAATTGACCTAAAGCAAATTAAAAATATTTAATAAGTGTGGCCTAGTTTACCACAAGTTTATAGTATTATTGAATGTCCATTTAGAATACAACGTTGAAGTGTCCAAAATGATTTTCTAAGCGTATCTTAGATGTGGCACAAGGCCAAAGTTATGACGCGCCCATTGTGGATCTAATTCCTTATTCAGTTGTAATTAATCTGTCGAAACATGGCTGCTAACCACTACACCACGTCGAAGTCCTTTATGATTTTCTAAGTGTAGCGTAGGTGTGGCACAAGGCCGGATGTGTAGAGAAACCAGTGAGGATCGAACTCACTATTACAGTAGTAATTGATCTAACGAGACAAGCTTACTAACCATTACAACACACCGAAGTATAGCTATGTTGTTTCAGACTTTTAAAATATTTAATAAGAATGGGCTAGTTTGGCACACGGCTATAATACTCAGTACAGCTATTATCGAAGACATAAGCTTCCTAATTTGGCAATTTGCCTCAGGTAAGTTTTAATATATTTCCTAAGTGTTGGCTAGTTTGATAAAAGGCCACAATAATGGAGCGACCATTACGGATCGAACTCACTACACAAATAATTCTCTACCATAAAAAATTGCTAACAGACACTACCTCAGGTAAATATTAATAATTAAGTTCAACTTAGTTTGGCAGAAGGCTACAATATTAAAGCTCTCAAGATCCAACTCACTTTACAAGTAATCCCCTACTATATATACTTCCTAACCGGCTCGCTACTTCAGGTATATTTTAATAATATATGGACTAAATGTTGTCTAGTTTCACACAAGGCTGCAATAATGGAACTATTATTCGGGAGTGAACGTATTACTCAAGGAATCATTTAAATTTACGATATCAGTTTATAATTTATCGCCTGTAAATGTGTAAATTATTCAACCGCTGGTTTGGACAATTCGTTGTTTTATTCTGATTCATACACAGAGCGATTTCATATAGTTCATTATTCTTTCATAATATTCGCTTTTATTTGGCTAGCGAAACGAAAAGAAAATAAGGGGAAGAACCTTTATTTAAAACGCAATTATTTGTAATTTTTTTTCCTGCAAATTTAGAAATGTTTTCCTAATCTAGTAAAGCTGACTTTCAGTTTAACTCCCCAATGTGTTTCCTCACAATAAGAAAGTTGGATAGATCTATATAGCATTTTTAAAAAATCAAAGAAATCTACAAATTATCTATTTCTTTAGAGCTTTCAATAAGTATCCCCCTCAAGTAGTTACAGAGTTTTTCAATTCGGAAAAAGAATGCTTCAAGTGTATATATCTCACTGGAAAAACAAAGGCAAAAAATGTAGGCTTTTTATAGCTCTAAACTATTTTATTCAGTTCATTAGCCAAGAGCAACCCATCTCCACAGACTTTAAGAGTAAAAGCTTATATCAACGCGTTCCTTTGAGGTGATAGTCTTCTGAATAAAGTTAACAAATGTAAAATGGCGACATTTTTGATTTAAGTAGTGTTGAACTGGGTTTCACTAAATATTTCCTATTCACAATATTTTTACAGTGTTTTTCAGACTGCCATTTTTCGACGAACGATAAATAGCCAGGGAGAGCAAACGGATATTGTGGAAGGCCATAAATGCTAATTAAATAAATACAGATATATACATACATACATCCAAATATAAACAAAAAAGAAATAATTTAAATACAAATATATACATCAAATATATAGTTTCAAATGTAATACACATGTACACACAAATATCGTTAACATACCTACATATACAAATATATAAGTATATACCGGGTGTAACAGGAAAACTGTCCAAATCGTTCAGCTACATGGGATAATTGTCCATTCTACAAAATGTTTAATATCTAAAAAAAAATCCACTAAACTGAGTTTCTTTTTTCCAGATTTTCAGATAAGACGTTTAGACATTTTGGCGCCATTTGTTGTAAGAATCAATGAAAAGCTCATTGAATTATTCGACTAGAAATAAAACAGGTTAAAATCATTATGCGTCAGACCCACTATGTCTCCCCAACTGAGCAATGGTAAAACTAAAATGATAATCCAGGCCTTCAGTAATGGTACCAACATTCATACTCTGGTTTCCATCTTCAAAGTTCATTCAAAAACCATCAAAAGGACGGTGAACAAGTTTAAAAAAGGTGGGGAGAACAGTAGAGGGGAGAAGAGTAGAGAGGAGAACTGGCTCAGGAGGTCACAACAGTAAGAGGGATCATCATTTTAACTTAGAGCTAAATACATTCTTATTGTTCCATTAGTGTTATAAAACCGTGGAGAATTCAAGTAAGAGATATTTAATCATTTCTAAGACACAACGATTCAAAGGTCAATCTAACAATTGGACAATTTTGCTGTTAAACCCAGTATATATATATATATATATATATATATATATATATATATATATATATATATTGTCATCCACAGACAGACCGTTTCGCTGTATCACAGCTCATCCGGTTGCCTCTGGCTAGAATCGAAAAGCGGCTGAATTCGCGTCAGTCGGAAATTTTACCCTAAAGCCGTTGGCGCACGGCAGAGAAGAAGGTAAATTTAAGCGTATTTACTTTTAGATAAACTCACAGTGACTGAGAGAACTCGATTCGATTTACCGAATGCATATATATATATATATATATATATATATATATATATATATATATATATATTTCATGTTTAATGTTTTAATATTAAATTTTTTCCTCTCCTTTTTTCTTCTTTCTTCCTCTCCCTTTTCCTTTCGTCTGAGTAAATTGACACCATTTATTAAAAACATTCGTTCTGAAGAGATGAATATTATATATTCATGAAATAAATTATAACCGAATAGATTATAAGGGAACGTCTGTTCTCATTTTATATATATATAATTAACGGATATATATATATATATATATATATATATATATATATTTAATGGATGTCAGAATTTGTTGATAAATACATCCCTAACCTCCTTTAACTTAACCCCTTTTTCGAATGTAACTAATAACTGATACAACAAAAGTTAATAAAAATGAACACGCTACCACCCCTTGTCTGAATGATTGGATTTCTCTATATCCTTGGAAACAGTGAATCATGAAGTCTTCTGTTCGGTTAAAACTCAGTAAATTTTTAAAAAAATAAGGTACTCCAAAATTCGCTTGAGGATGAAATGGAACTAATGTTTTTGATTTCATTACAAAATTAAGTTTTTTTGCTTCCATTTTTGAAACATGGTTATTACTGTGTAGCGAAAAAAACATATTTTAAATCAGTTAATTTATAATATATATATATATATATATATATATATATATATATATATATATATATATATATATGAACATGGTGTTTATAAAATAGAAACATTCCCATTTCTGTGAAGAAACGGGGGAATTTATTCATTTTAGTATAACATTTTGAAAAACTTTCTTCCGATGGACGAAATGGTCATCTGTTTGAGGTAAATTATTTGGATCTCATTAATTGTAATTCACTTATATGCTTTATAATAAAAATAATATTGAGTTCTCATTTTTGGGATCAGTTTTATTTTATATTAATAGGATCTACTTGGATTACTTATCCACGGATTTTTTCTCTGTTATATATATATATATATGAAGAAATATAGTCTTAAAGTGTGCTATATTTATGGTATAATGTGCTCAATATCAGAGATAGCGCTTGTGTAAATATAAAAGTGAACATAGAAGTCAACACTTAGAGGCGACAGTCTGTTTCATGCTAGATGCAATTGTGGCCCGACGATTGCATCTAGCATGAAACAGACTGTCGCCTCTAAGTGTTGACTTCTATGTTCACTTATATATATATATATATATATATATATATATATATATATATATATATATATATATATATATATCCCAAATCCCCCAAAATTTTACTACGTTAATAAAACATCGAAAACCGAAAAGAATAAATAAATATATAAAGTAAGAAATAAAAATAAAAAAGTAAAATAAATTAACCCAAATAAATAAATAAGCCACTCCCGCCAAAACCACCCCCAGTATGGACTACCCACAATGCACCACTGACCCATATATATAAATAATCGAAAAAAAACAACAATAGTGGTCTGACGATTGCGTCTACCAGGAAAACCGCCTGTCGCCTCTGAGTGTTAACTTCAATGTTCACTTTTATATTTACATACGCTCTATCTCTGATATTGAGAACTTTACCCCATAAATATAGCACACCTCAAAACTATATTTCTTCACACATGTATATATATATGTGTGTGTGTGTGTGTGTGTGTGTGTATGTATATTTCTTACATACGCTCTTTCTCTGATATTGACCACCCATAAATATAGAAAACCATAAAATTATTTTTACCATGTATATATATATATATATATATATATATATATATATATGTACATGTGTGTGTGTGTGTGTGATCATTTCATTATATATAGATAGATCATTTAATTATATATATTTGTGTTAAAATATTATGCACTGTCTCGTTTATTTTGATGTTTCAGCTTTACCGGTGGGTAGGTTAAGCATGTATGAGGATTCATATTACATGCCAATTTAGCCCTATTTTCTTTGTTTTGTAGTGAACAAAACAAGATCTAGATTTGAAAATTCAAATGCTAAGCACTGACTCATTGATTTTGTTAGAAATTAAAAAGACTCAAATTTACAAATTTTGCTTAACACACACGCAAAAGCGAATCCAAAACAAAATTCGTGAAATTTCACACCTCGATGCGAAATGTTTTTGTCCAATAGAAAACTAGGAAACATTTAAAAAACAAAATTCAAATAATCTTCAATTCTCAGAAACAAATTCTTTTACGGACCTTTTTGCGAGCCGACGCGAAGTTTGTTCGTCGTCCAATGGAAAGGCCCGAATCATACCCGGGAGTGTATTCCCAAATGACCTTTTCAAGCCCCAGAAACAAAATAAAAGACGGACAATTTCGCCTGTCACCAAAGAGAAGGAGACAAGCGTATTAACACGTCCCTTGACAAACGTCAAGCGATCGTTATTATTATCTCTACCTTTCTCTCTCACCTCCTTTATACTTGATAAACGAACGGGACATTTTAAGACTGAACGATTACTTCAAAGACATTCCTACCCTACGATAACGCTCATACATAGATACATACATACATACATACATACATATATACACGTTCCTGCCTACGTACATATAAACTCATTCTTGCCAGGACTACTACGAACATTTTAACGACCTTGTATCAACCAAAATACATTAATTTTATTTGTAGCGACCTTAATTGATTTATATGTATATAAGTTTGTTGTTTCACTTTACATTTTGGTTTTCTTGTTTTATACCCCTCTTATGGTGAGCTATCTAACTAACAAGGCCAAATCAAACTAATCTGTTTCAACACTCATACACTTCACTATAACTGATAACCCACTATAGATTCAACTATAAACGACCAATCCCCGAAACAAACAAATGCTTAAAAATAAAAATATAAGCTACCAATATTTGGCTTTCCCTAAAACAAATAAATTCTTATAAAGTCAAATTTAACCGAACAATACTTACCTATCCCCGAAACAAATAAATGTGGCAGAAATTCAAATATAAACTACCAAACTTTATGTTTCCCTGAAACAGGCAAATTCTTATAAACTCAAATATAAACAACCAATACTTATCTATCCCCTAAAAAATAATTGCTTTACAAATAAATGCTTTACAAATTCATTTTATGCTAAAATATTATTATAAATATATTACAAAATATAAATGACTATTTACCTCTCCTTAAAACAGATAAATTCTTATGAATTAAAATATAAAAGACCTATTCTTATCTATCCCCGATGCAAATTGAAGCTTAAAAATTCAAATATAAGCCACCAATATTTGCCTTTCCCTGCAACAAGTAAATTCTTATGAACTGAAATATAAACGATAAATATTTCCTATCCCAGAAACAAATTGATTTTTCAAATTTCAAATATAAAAGAACAATATTTGTTATTCCCTAAAACAGGTAAATTCTTATAAATTCAAATATAAAAGAGAAACATTTACCTTTCCCTGAAACAGGTAAATTCTTATAAATTCAAATATAAAAGAGAAATATTTGCCTTTCCTTGAAACAGGTAAATTCTTATAAATTCAAATATAAAAGAAATATTTGCTTTTCCTTGAAACAGGTAAATTCTTATAAATTCAAATATAAAAGAAATATTTGCTTTTCCTTGAAACAGGCAAATTCTTATAAATTCAAATATAAAAGAGCAATAAGAACATTTCTTGACTCTTAATACTTTGGTTAACTTTTGGAAGGTATCTTTATCGACTGTAATATACCTCCGGATTAACGTGGAACGTTTGGTTGATATTAACTTCCGGTTAAATTATTTGTTTTTTATTTGTTTGTTTTTGTTTGTTTCCTTCTTTTTTTGTTGCGCGCGCGCTGTCATCTCTTGCGTGATCCCTGAGAGACAGACATTTGCAAGTGTTTAGAACAATAGTCGATGATCAAGGCAGGGTAATTCTTCAAAATAACCGCACAGTATTTGCGGAGATGATCAGGTGTAATTACAGCACTCCGTTGCACTATTCATTCTTCAAAGCAGGTACTTGTCAGACGATCGGTAATAAACAGTTGCGAACACAAACAGAAGCACATGCTCACCCATTCACACACACAAACACGCGCACAACAAACACACACACACACACACACACACACACACACACACACACACAGGCATTCGCGCGCACCTACACATACATGCATATTATTATATTCTTTAAATGTTGCTAACCTGAACGAACTGTGCTCGGTATTGGAGTGGACATAGAAATCAACACTGCATGGATACTGTCAGTTTCTCACATTACACAATCTTGAGATACATGAATGAAAGCGCAAACTGCCTGATTTTATACAGTGTTGATTTCTATATACGCAGTTTTACATATTTACGATATACATATACATATATATATATATATATATATATATATATATATATATATATATATATATATATATATATATATATATGTGTGTGTGTGTGTGTGTGTATTAAAGAAAAACAGACCACTTTAAGTCTCCATGTAATAATTTATTTCACCATAGCCCTTTTAACGGACACTGGATCATCAGACTACACTTCCAAAAGGTGAAAAGAAAAATGAAATGAACATTTACACTTTTGACGGGTAGTATTAAGTTTATGTAATTTAACAGAGAGGGCAGTGACGAGTGGTACTTACGTCCATTAAAATAGATATGTTGAAATACAGGTCCTCGTACCACCCTGATCGTTCTGATAAAAATGAACTGTTTTTTTTTGTTTTTGTTTTTTTTTTCTGAAGGATACAGACTCAACACGGTTTCCTTCATCAAATGTCTTTAGGAGGTAATTCTGTCCTTAGGAGGTAATGCTTTTTATTTATTTATTTATTTATTTTTTTTTTTTTTTTTTTTTGCCATTTTAGGTCTTGTTTGGGTGATCTACCTTCCCCACTGTGCGAGTTTGGTTTGCTTGTCAAATCGTACTCATCCAGCGGTATACAGTGATTTTCCAAGCGTAGCTTAGATGTGGCACAAGGCCGAAAGTATGGAGTACCCAGTGAAGATCGAACTCACTACTCAGTTGTAATTGTTCTAGCGAGACAAGCTTGCTAACCATTGCACCGACTCGAGATGCCCCAACCGGCTGCATATAAGGTAATCAAATAATCTTATTACTGCAAGTTACTGTCCACCTGAAGAGTATATGCAAACACATGAAACTTAAAGTAGTGGCCAGTCATTGCCTGCCCGGTTATTGAATTATATATATATATATATATATATATATATATATATATATATATATATATATATATATATATATATATATGCGTCTGTTTGTATGTATGTGAGTGGGTGTGTAGGTATATCAATAAGTTCGTAGTTTAATATTGGCAGAAACATTTATTATGTAAAAAATTTATTTTTCAATGATATCTTTTTTTATTATTAAAACAATCTTGTGTCGAATATGGTACAGAGTAAGTAGGTAAATATTTTATAAATATGTAAATCGTTATATATTTGCGTGGGGTTGTGTGTTCGTAAGTGAGAATGAGAGAGAGAACGAAGGATTACTTCTTAGATACTAGAGGTTCTGTCTATATTTCTGAGATGAGTTATTTTAAACCATTTAAACTTAAGGAATCAGCACATATGCTAGGCCACAAAAATCTCCTGAGCCGACCAAGCATAGAAATGAATACAATATGGGAACCAGTAATAAGGAGTGCCAGAGAAAATTGATAACAACAACAAAAATTACAACATGAGCTCTGGTAAAAACATATAATGATAACAGCAAAAATTGCAATGTGAGCACTGGTAAAAATGGTTGCTGAAGACATCAGGTTTATAATACCCAGAAATTCATACACAGACGTTGGTTAGATCCAGTGACAGGACCCAAAGAGTGTGAGTTCAATGCCCGGTTAAGGCAGTGGAGAATTAACAGGAGATAACTGATAACTGACATCAATTAAACATGGCACATGGATCTAGAACAGTCTACCCCAGTGAGCGAAATAAAGGGTTCAGTTCGACATTCCAACCATTCACAAGGGTATTAGCACGTACGTGAATGCAATGGATTCGACTGGAATTCGAACTCGCTTCTCCGATTACTCAATCCGCGCTGCTATCCATTACTCCACCGTAATTATCCTTAATTTTGAAAAAAATGCGAACAATTGATTTTCTGTGAAATTTGCCATATTTGCTCTTAGATCCGCCCCCAAAATAAAAGTTTCTGAGTCTGCGTTCTATGAATGAACCCAAAACTCAATTTATGTTCAATATTTTATTCATTTTTAAATTATATTCTCAGGAAATAAATTTCAACCTATTTTCCTGCATTTTGTTCAACATTCGCGCCATTAACAAACCAAAACTACAAAAATAACATTCATTATCTGAATTAATATTTTTTTGTTTTTTTTTTTTGTTTTGTCTAGATTTTA
Organism: Acanthosepion esculentum; assembly: GCA_964036315.1. NCBI lineage: Eukaryota > Metazoa > Mollusca > Cephalopoda > Sepiida > Sepiidae > Acanthosepion > Acanthosepion esculentum. The sequence goes on along the minus strand of OZ038513.1, from coordinate 44,163,171 downwards.
ATAAAATAATACGTATACACATGAAGGCAAACGGATTAGAGAGAATTAACTAATAGGAGCTATCATATCTAAGCGTGGAAAGCAGAATGAGAACATTCTACCGCCGTTGAGGGAATAAAGTGTTCAGCCCAAAATTCCGTTGTTATCTTATACGACAGGCATCTTCAGGACTAAAGATTGCGCTGAAGCATGAAACTGACTTTCGCCACTTTTATGTTTATATACGCTCTATCCCTACCATTGATCACTTTAAACCATAAATATGACATACCTTAAAACTATATTATTGCCATATATATATATATATATATATATATATATATATATATATATATATATATATATAGTGTACCAATTCCAATGTCCAATACAAGACTGTCTTACTTGTCAAAAAACAATTATTTATATACACCACTACCTCCTTAAGTAGACGCCTTACATGACACATCTGGAAGCAAAGTGTGATTAATAAACATTTATTAACCCATAATTTACAAGAACCTTGAATCATAAATAATCACCGTTTTAGTTTATCATTTATATTTAATTGTAGAATGTATGGACATTAGCAAGAGAAAAAAGCCCAAGATGCAAGTTACGAATTGGAAATATAAACACCAAACAAGTGCCGAATCTCGGAAGCACTTTAACAGAAGATGGAAAATGCGACACCGAGATCCGAAGTACGCATTTGACTAGCGAAAGCAACATTCCAAAGGATAAGCAAGGTGAAGAGAAACGGAGACAGAAACAAAGAAAAGAGTGATGGATAGCTATGTGTTATCCATCCTTTTTTATGCCAGTGAATGCTGGACAATCACCCCAGTGATGAGTAGAAAACAGGCAGCATAAAAGTGGTTCGACAGAAGGACACTGAAAAATCAATGCACCGAGCGAGTAAACAACAAGGAATAAAATTGCAACAGAACGATCACTTCTACCCAGAATCTGGAAAAGACGGCTGAGATTCCTTGGCCATATTGAGGAAGGAGGGCTTGGAAAACTTAACCCTCACGGGACATGTTGCGGTGACATCGAGTAACCGTTTATATCAAGAGTATATTTGGTTCGAGTACACTGTTCAAAAGGTCCGAAGTTTGTGATAGTACTTCACACACACACACACACACACAAACACACACACATATATATATATAATGAAATGTATTAAATCCGACAATTATTTTCTGTTTATACATTGTTTTATAGATACAATTTATTTCAGTAAATGCTCTGTTTAAATTAATCTGTAATTAAATTAATACTGTCTAATTAAAAACAGAGCATTTACTTAAATAAATTGTATCTATAAAAATAACGTATAAACAGAATATATATATATATATATATATATATATATATATATATATATATATATATATATATATATATATAATGGACTCTCCTATCGTGAACGATAATTGAGTCAGCAGTGGATGGTGCCTTTCGTTTTACACTTATGCATGTTAGCTATTATGGAAAAAATCAGGTTAGGGAAAGTTATATTTCATTTGTGCTTTCTTAAGTGCGATACTAGCCCAGCCATGCTGCGGGAGACAAAGCCACACTGACAGATGAAATTTGTTGAAGCAGGATTTTGATAGCGTCTCTGCTTCATAGCTTGACGAAGCTGATGACGGTGCTTCAGTCTTCAATACCCTTTAACTTAATGAAACATGTCTTACGTCACTCCTTTCGGTTTGATGCTTGAACTTCCCAGGTTTTCAGATCAAAGTTGAGACGTTTCAAGTTGTCTTTCAATTTGTTTTTGTAGCCTAAGACTGCACGTCCATTTGAACGCTTGGAGTTTGGTAGTTGTCCAAACAACAGCTCTTTTGGAAGCCTATGCTCATCCATTCTCACAACATGACCAGCCGACCTAAGTTGTATCTTTGCTAGAATGGTTTTAATGCCTGTGATGTTGTTATGTGTGTGTGTGTGAAAAGGATACATGCTTTATTAATTAATTCGACAGATTGTTTTCATTACTTAAACGTTATTTTTAATGGATACTCGTATATGAGTAGGCGTTTCGTTTATTTATTAAACACTATATTTATTTATGTTCGTCTACCGACCTGAATATTCGAGATATATTATTAGAGAAAAATGTGCCCTGTCCGGCAGGATTCGAACCTGCTTTCCCCGAGGGGAAATCATCATTAGATTTGACGTGCTTTGACCTCTTGGCTACAGAGTGCGTCGATGAACAAGCAAAGCTGAATAGTGCCTTTGAACACATATTTTTTGTCAGACTCTTGAAATAGATATATCTACTCAGTTTGGTATCGTAACGTATATAAAGGAATTTGTATGGAAAAGGTGAAATTTTTATTTATTTATCCGACAGATTTTTGTGACTTAAATGTTATTTTTAGTGGATATTCGTATTTCGGTAGACGCTCCGTTTATTTATTAAATATATTTATCAGGACAGTAGAAAATAAATACATATACTTGCAAACACACACACACACACACACACACACACACACATATATATATATATATATATATATATATATATGTAAAAGACAATAGGTAAACTGTAATATTAGCCGACGCGTTTCGTCCAATGTGGACTTTTTCAAGACGAATATGAAATTAATTTATTAAAACAAAGTAACTAATAATAACAAAACAAATTATATATATTCATATTGTCAACTGAAAATTACGTCAAATACTGTCACGTATCGAAATATTGTTTTTATTGTTGTGTTGACGGATTCAACTATTTTCTTTGGATTTCTTGATATATACGTTTGTTTGAGAGAGTAGTAATTCTGTTAGGAAAAGTGATATTGGGAAAAAGCCTGGGCGTAGATTAATATTTGGATAATATTCAATGGCAGCACTCTCGATGATTTTCCTTCTGAGTGAATTAATTCTTTTTTTATGAGTGTGGCATTTTTAAAACCAAAATTGTGGTTTGAATTTATTTTTATGTATTACTAGTGCATTAGTTAATTTGTTTTTTGTGAGGTCTCTTTTGTGCTCATAAATGAGTTTTTTAAAATTTCTACTTGTTTCCCCAATATAATGGGAGGAACACTTTTGGCAATTTATTTCATAAATGCCAGCTTTATTAGTGTTTGAGGAACTGAGTATACCCATAATGGTTTTGGAAGTGTTTGTGACTATTTTAAGATTATTTGGATTATTCTGGATAGTGGACGTGACATATTTGGTCGGTAGTATTATGCCTCTGTTAACTCTGAGAAATACCTGGTTAGGGCGAATGGGAACTTGGAGAGGGGAATTAACAAGAGATAACTGATAACTGACATCCATTAGACATGGCACGTGGAACTAGAACAGTCTAACCCAGTGAGCGAAATAAAGGGTTCAGTTCGACATTCTAATCACCTGAAGAAGGCCAGAGCGTAAAACGGCCGAACCGTTGTGATAAATAAGGCGACAAAAATGAGGACAATACTCCGAATAATGTCAATAGTGTACATAATACCTCATCTCAGATATATATATATATATATATATATATATATATATATATATATATATATATATATATATAGTGAAGGTAAGTAATATAAAATAGTAAAACTGATCCACAAAAATAGCTCAATGTATTTATTATTACAGAGCAAATATTTCTATTTTTGACACAAACACGCCGGGGTTGATAAAACAGACGACCGATATCTTCGTCTGTCGAAATTCCCCATATGAGGTGATTTGGGATTTTATTATTTATTAAGATATATAGGTATAGAGGTGGTTAAACCAAATAACTACATATTAGTAAGTGTATATACGCGCTAGCGTGCATACACAGGTAAGCAAATAAATATTTACCTGATTTACTTTAAGGTGTGAACATAACGGTGTTCGATGTGGTTAGACAGTGATAAGAGATATATATTGATAAATATACATATACCAACATTTGGGGTGCGACTTAAGTTTCGTTGTTCTACCAACTCGTCAGGCCTGAAATATAACTTATGATTTAAAAGAAAAATTAATATACTAGGTCTCGTGGGAGGAACGATAAATTATACAAAAAAAAAAAAGGATGGACGTAGGGGTCCCTTTTTTAACGGCTCCCTATCTACAGCCTAATATCTGTATTTACACAGCAATATTCTATTCGACGTATTTTAAACTTGAGCTGTGAATGTCGGTGTAAATTAGCGTTACTCCCATGAGACACAGTAAATTAATTCTTTTTAAAAAGCGTAAGTAATATTTTTCGTGCCTGATTAGTTGGTAAACAACTAAACTTAAGTCGCACCCCAAACGTAGGTATATGTATATTTTTTAAAGTATTTATACATACACTGTCATCCAAAAACAGACTTGTAGTGGACCATGCGGTGTGTGAATGTGTGAAGAGAAGATGAGATATCTCTGGGTTAAGGCTTCCGCTGGCCGGTCCAGCTACATAAGAATGTTGGACTTTAATGGAGTCCAAAGAAAGCAAAAGAAAACAAACAAGACCGATATATATGTACAAAACAAATATATATTAATAACAAATAGATTAATACACGAATTACAAATACATTGCAGACATGAATAAAATGTTACAGTCTGTATGGAAAGTTGTGTGTGTGTGTTGAATGTCCGTACGGGGTGAATTTTGTTTTAGCGTGTTCCCAGAATATGGGAAACGCTGGTTGTGTATAGGAGTTCACATATTGGAAATTTTAAGAGAAAGTTTTATATACCTCGCCTCACGTGCGAGGTTGCGGCCCGCGGCCGAAGTCGAGATAGTTGCACGCACGTGCGCGTAAGCAGGAAAAAAGAGAGAAAGAGGCGAAAGGTCAGCCAGTATTTATACTCCCGGGAGAGAGAGACCCCTGTTGACGGGTTAAGGAAATGAGGAGGAGCTAACTGCGACAGACTGTTTCGCAGTGTGGCTAGACATCCCCAAGCCAGGATCGAAATCCGAACGATTCGATATCAGTCGGAGACGCTACCCTCTAAGGCATTGAAGTACGGAAGGGTCGAAGGTGAATTTATACGTATTTATTTTTAGATAAACACGCCAGTCGCTGGAGAACCTGATTCGTCTTAACGGAGAGTCTTGCATCATGGCAATGAAGTCACTACACACTTACAATAATAATTGAGACAAAGTAATTTATCGACAGTCCAGAACTTGATTATTAAAATAGTTCTGGTTAATTCAGTTTAATAACAATAAAATGCTATTACAAACAATAATAAATTAATTACCGATGCTGTTCGAACTGCAAGCCACCTGTTTTTAATGCTTTGATTCTTATTATAACTAAGTCTGTATACATACGGAATTCTCGTCGCTTCCATTTATAATTGTAAAATGTGATATGTTAAATATCTGAAAAGGAATTTCTCTTCACCCAAGTAAAACTTAAAAAAAAACCCAGAACTCTAGCCTAAAGCAATAATTTAAAACAAAAATAAAAGCGTAATGTTCAGTTATGACCTTCGTAATTTTATTCGGCAGTTAATATTCAGCTATCAAACAAGAAGTCACTCTTCTGCGACATCAACAAGTGAAGTTAAGTATGTTTCGCCTTTTAAAGGCATCGAGGCGTGTGTGTTTTTTAGTTGCCAATGAAGTTCATTCGCCATCTTGATGTTTGAAGCGGAAGACTAAAAAAGTAGACCGGAACGGATGAAAACAGACTAAAAATGCGGCACGAAGGCGAAAAATGACGGAAAACGAAACTATAATAACAAGCAAAGGCATTCGTGCGATAAATATGTTGCTCGTTTGTGCAGAAAGGAGAATTTCAAACAAGAAACTGAAGGATTCTTTATCGCCTTCATAAAGAGCGAAGATGATTGGGTGATATGAAGCGAAGTTAGTATCGCCAAGTGGAAGCCCAATCTTCTTCGTTTACTTCTTCTTTCACCCAAAATTTATTTTTCTCTTCTGTTCTTCTATTACTTTTGACTGTTTTCTTAAATTTTTATTGCTTGTACACTATACATATATCATATATAAATTATTTTTAAAAAAGCAATAAGAAAACTGTAATGTTAGCCAACGCGTTTCGTCCAATGTGGACTTTTTCAAGGCAAAAACGAAATGAATTTTTTAAACAAAGTAACTAACAATAACAAAACAAAATTATTATTCGTTACTTTGTTTAATAAATAATTGTCTTGAAATAATAATTCTAGCTCCATTAAACAACATATTATGTCACGTACTGTTTCCCTTATGCAATCTGATATACGTAAAATACTTATAGATAATACTAAAATTATAGATAAACATACAGACATGAGACGCCTTAAAATTTTAGAAGCATTACATATTAAAATCAAAAGACCTCTTATTAATCGTATAGATATACAATATTTCTGGAAACGTCCTACAATGTTTATAATATATTTAAATTTTATAACGTATTCTTCGATCTTTTGGCTTGTATATAAAAATCTTTTTCACGTGTCACATGATAAAAATCTTCGCCATGCACGTGATAACATCATCGCGTCTTTTGAAATTAAAAGGATTTTAACGTTTATTTAGTTTGTAAAAACTGTAGCAACATGATTACGCTACAAGACAATTGACAAATGTTTTTTAAAAATTTTGACTAAAAAATTTTGACCCTGAAGATGAACAAAGATGTTCGAAAGTACTAGGTTATCGTACGGACAATTTTTATTTCGATATCATTTTCAAATAAAAAGTCTCATTAGAAAATATGAGAAAATTCAAAAGAAAATATGCAGGACGATGTTGTCTTTAAAATTCAACACAATATGTTTAAAATGTGTATATATATATATATGTATATATATATATATATATATATACGTGTGTGTGTGTGTGTGTGTGTGTGTGTGTGCGCAAATATATAGAAAAATAGGAAAGAACACGTTAGGTAAAGAATCCGAAGTTCCTTAGTATTTTTGTTTTTATTTTTAAAATAACAGTGCCAAATACAAAAGTTGAGCCTAAATTATAATTATAATTATTTTTTTTAAAAATATTATTCCTTCGCTACTTAAGAGTTCTTAAGTTTCAAAAACCGTTTCAACCACAAGCGAAAT